>JAYRBT010000181.1:7674134-7740633 GCA_036023395.1 Myiotriccus ornatus
TGCAAGTCCATCCTTTACCTATCCTATCAGAAATTTGAGATAGTTTTAGAAAATTATTTTGCTTTAATTTCAAGTTGCTTTTTTAAAATTTTCTTAAGAGGAATGTAAATACGAGCAATTCACGCCTATAACTGGATCAGCTTATTGTAACTGAGGCAGATAACCCAACTGAATTCTCTCCGTGCTTGTTGAAGTGTGATACAGTGGTATGTGGAACTAAAGAAAAGCCACAGGTTACAAGAATTACATATACATTAACACTTAGCAAATTAAGGAAGAGAATAGAACCCAAGTTTAGAAAGTTGATGGAAGGAAAACTGAGAAGGTGGGAGTGCTGAAAACAAACCAAACCCAACAGCTTCACATTCAGAAAAGGGAATGTTACAGACAGTGTTTCTAAATCTCATTTCTCTGTCTTTATGAGGTTCAAACACATGATCCTGGTCCCAAGACCAGGCTGAATAACATGAGCTGTGTAAGCTGAGTTGCATTATTGGGCTGCTCTGCTTATGTCCTTGTCATTGCTCACCTGGTCTTCCATCTTCTCACCTTTCCTGCCAAGCAAATAGCACAAAACCACGACAAGAGAGTTTATTACTTCTCTGGCTTACATATTGCAAACAAGTGAAAGGAAAGTTGCAGAATTTTAAAAATACTGTGAAGTGACAAGTACTCTATCAGCCTGAAAAATGGCTGTGCCCACAAAAATTAATCAGAGCTCAAAGAACCTCTTATCACTGTGCCTTGAGCAGGGGAACAGGATCTGTCAGTCCTTTCCTGAAAAGCATCTGAGGTGGTTGGCAAGTCAGATAGTCCTGTCCCAGTGTCCCAACTTCATCTGGATAACTATTAAAGTGCAAACAGTTTGTTACTGATCAGTGCAACCCTTCAGAGATGTAAAAGGGTTCAAGTCTTTGGTCTTTCTGCACCACCAGCTCTGGTTAATCCTGGGAGCTTGGGGAAGGACGGCCTTTGGTCATCTCTTGGCTTGTTTCAGCAAAGCATAAGCCCAGCTTTCTGGACACCCCTAAGCATGGAAAGGTGGACTTACAGAAGCTGGCTTGGCAGTAGGTCAGAGAATTTAATTTAGCCATTCAAAGCTATTGCTATTACAAATAAACAAAGAGGACCTAAATGAATTCAAGCAGTGGTTCAGTATATTGCAACATTTTTACTGGTTTGAGTAAATGGATTTTCCTTGTGAATATTGTGGGGATACTAATTGTATAACCAAAATACTTAGTTTTTTGGACCTATATTTTTTTTTTTCCAGTTCTGCATTGGCCCTTCTAGAACAGCTCAGTGAGGCAACATGACTGGTGATTCTGAAACTTTTTATTTTACCTCCTTCATCTCTTCTAAGGTATTTTATACTTACTGGGTTATGAAGTAATGCAAGATGCATAGGGGATTTTTTTTCACTTTCTTTGAAAAATTAAAGTAAAATTGAAATTAAATTAAACTGAATCAGTTGAAATCATTGGGGGAAAAAACACATTGATTAACACAGTAAGAAACATACACATATTTGGACATAAATTGTATTTTAGAGGATTTTCCATAACATACTCCCTTTAAGTCAATAGCCTTATCTTTTTATGTGCATACATAAACACATAAAAATATGGATCCATATTTCACTATTGTATCTTTTCCTGTGAAATAGCATTCTGTACACGTGAGGTGGATGCAGTCAGCTCCACACGTAGATTTCTGGTGATGCACCTCAGGCCTGACCTGTGCCATATTTCTTGTTGCAGTCCAAGCTGAGTCTTTCCGAACAAGAGAAATGCCTCTTATTTTGTAATTTATTCCGTACAACAAATTAAATATTTTGATTAATTAAATCTTACTCTGAATGAAAACATCAGTGGTGTTCAGGTCCTGTGTTTCCATTTGGGCTGGTTTCTGCTTGTGATGCTACAGGGACAACTGGCTCTTTCTGGAGAGAGGATAGAGGAGAAAGTATGACGGGATGCTTAATAAAAGATTAGGGATGGAGAGAGGAAAAATTTATGCCATCAAACCAGGGCATCATTTCTATAATTCTATTTGTTAGTTGTGTTGCCTTCAAAATCTGTACCATGATTAACAAGATGATATTATCTAGAGAAAGTTTTTGTGAATGATGAGAGAAGAGGACACATCTGCATAAATTTAATCTATAATGTAATACAACAAAACCTAATTTAAGTGTTAATCATGTTTTTGTATTATTTCTAAAATTTTGTCTGGGACAAAATAAAGATTATTGCTTCATTAAGAAGTGTGGCAGTATTACTGTGACAGTAATCACATTTTCATTCTATTTTCATAACCAAAGCTTCAAAGCAGCTTGAGAAATATTCATTACTGATGCAGGCTTGAACATGCAAGTGAATAGCTGTATCAGTACTGTCATATATAATTTCAGCAACACCATCAAGCACAAGAGAAGTTTAGCTAACTACAGGATAAAAACAATGGGCTTCTGGATAAGATTAATGCAAATGCTTCTTTAGAAGAAAATAAGCATTTTAGAAACAACAAAACAAATGGCAAGTTTTTATTGAAGTAGTACAGAGTGCTGTTTTATTGTTTGCTGTTGGTATATTATTTCCTTAAGGAATGGAGTCTCCTGGATTTTAAAGATGTATTTTTTATGTATATTTTTGTTCTAGAGGGAAACAAAGCAAAGCAAGCAAAAATTCTATAATTTGGTTGCATCTTTTATGTTTAAAATCAGGTGTGGATTCTACATTCCTGTCATTCCTTTGGAACTTTTTTTCATCAGGTGAAAAATCTGAGCTCCTTTAAAATTTTACCTTTGCCTAGAGTAGAAGGTTCTCAGGAGAGGCTTTTTGCATTGCTCCCACTTTCCCCAGTGTCTTTTTATACCTAAACTTCACCCTTCCCAACATTTTTTTTTCCTGGCTCTGTGTTTTTGGCTTGATAAATAAGCAATAATCCTCTGTATTGATTTTGCATCTTGTCTGTGTTTATTTAAAGTTTTTCTTCATACATTCCTTATATACTTATGTTTCTAATTTTTATTCAGAATTGTATAAGTAAAATGCAAACTCACTGCAAAATGTAACTATGGCAAATAGAACTTTGAAAAAATTAATGAGAGAAGAACTTTATTTTGTTAAAAATGGAAATTTTTTAATGCTTTGTGGCTATGCAATAGCTCAGATTATAATTACTAGGACTAACAAAATCTCCTTGATTCTGAGCTGTACTTGAAAGTAATCCTAATTCCTTATAAATAGGAAAGACCATTGCACATGAGCTCTGGAAACTCAGACCTGTTTCTACCGACTCAGGGTGTCAGCTTGTTTATAATATATATTTTTTTGTCTTATGAACTTTATCTTGAGTGCAACAGAACATGATCCTTACCAAGTTTTGTTATTTTTGGCTATGTAATAAGTGATTTGAAAGTGATTTATTTTGTTTTGATCCACTTTTGTTGACTTAGGTGACCTTATTCACATTCCCCTCATCGTGCCTGTTGGTCTGATAGCATCAGCAGTTAGGGGATGAGCACTTGGTTAAACACGTGACAAAATCTACCTGTTAATTAAAGAAAAAAAGGAATAAACTAAATCTCCAGCTATAAAAATCCATTTTTATCCATTAGTGAAGGGCAGACTTCAAAAGGGTTAGAGGTTTTGCCAGTTCAGGAAAAGAAATGCGATGCTCCAGGATGCCCCACCTCTGTGGTGCAGTCTGTGGCAGAGATGCAGAAGGACACAAAACTCAAAATTGAGAGCCAAAATGCAGGGGTGACCATGGTCCCCTGTGACAAACTGGGGAAGGAAACAACTGCCCTGGGAGGGGAGAACTTGCTAATGGAATTTGGTGAGATGTGGTGATGGTGAACAGCTTGATTTGGCTCAGGCACCTGGAAAGGTCAAAGGAGAGTTTGTTTTTCCTTTTACAGTATCACCGATGGGGTTTTTTTTTGGATGGTTTTCCTTCATTAACCCAGAAAGAGGAATTAGTCTACTAAAATTAGAAATAAAATTTAAAAATTATCTGGTGCTGTGCAGTTGCAATGAGAAAGAAGGAAAGTGGGAGATGAGTATATTCTTTTAAATGATATATTCAAAGGGAACTAAGATATACACAAGAGGGAAGGCAAAATTAGTCTCCACTGTGGAGTCCTCCTCTACTTATTCAGGGTTGCATAACTGTAGTTAGACAAACCTAATACTAAAACTTCTGATGATGTAAAACTATGATTTAAATAATATTTGCCTCCTGAATCTATGATGAGGAAGGTGGGAAGTAAAGTGGGAATGACACCACTACAGGAGCTGATTTTGCACATGATGCGTCCTAAAGTGTGCTGCCACTTTGGCACATTGTTCCACCTTTTCAGGGATAGTTTTTTTCTCATGGTAGACTTTAACCTTAAATTACAGGGCTGGAATTCTCTTAACTGCTTGAGAGGTAACTTTGTCCTATTTGTTTTCTGATGGAATCACTGAATAAATTAATTGGAATTTGCATTAGTATATTTTTAAAATCTGAGACTAAACATACCTTCTTAAAAAGTAGTTCAGAAAATTTGCAGTGATTTTAAACTAAATCCTTTTCCTGATGTTGTTCTAAGCAAAGCTTTGCTGTTATTTCAGTTGTCTGCAGAATACAAACTAATGTACGACATTGGGAACACAAATGAGAGGAGTAATATTTTCTAAATCATATTCATTGCTGTCAAAGATCATCATGATTAGTGTAACTATACCCATTTCTGTAAATTTATGCTAAAATGAGAGCTCTGATTTATGAACTTTGGGGTCATCCATACTTTGCTTTGGAATGCCATCATTTTTAGGAATTTTTGCTTTAGAAGACAGCACTGTGATATGTCCTGATTGCAACCTTGTTCAGCAAAGAGCAATTGCAGCACATTGTTGCTTTGTGGTTTGCAGTTGTCACCAGGGTTTGATGTGATGTGTCATTAGCAGCTGACTGTGCAGCCTGAAGGCCTGGTGGTCTTCCAACAGACCATGCACAAATTTCCTGTGATGCTCCATTTCTCTGCTGGTTTTCCTCTGGGATCTCACTCTTTTGTGGGCACTGGTTTGAAGTTTTTTTCCTCCTTAATTCTTAATGATAGTTATAGCAAATAGGAAAACAAACTTGTGACATTTGTGCTTGTTACGGGAAGAAGTGGTTGCAGATTTATAACTGAGTATTTAAGCATAACTACTGAGATGGAATTCAGAACTGCTAATAAAGACTTTGTCCTTTAAATCAATTCATGGTGACTGCAATTTCAGTTCTATAACAAATATTTAAAGGAGTTAAATGAAACAGGTGGAGTGGGAAGCAGACATAGATGTGGGATTAGCAAAACCCAGTCTTGGCATACTGAGGATTTCCTAAATCATACCATTGCTTTCTTTTTAGCTGTTCATGATAGCAAAATTGTACTGTGTCCTGGACTGAAAGAGATATCCCAGCAACGAAATATAAGAAGCAGTTCTAAGCAGTTTCATTAAGGAGTGACCCTGAATAAATGACCGTATATAGGGACTGTGTTTAGAAAGGTATGAAAAAATGGGAGGAAGGCTTATGAGTTAAAATTATTTGGGGTGGGGTTTTTTAATATCAAAAGCTTCACTTCTTTGTATTAAAATATTTTACTTTAGCACCAGCTTATTTTTCAGATAGTTCTTCCTAAATTGTATTAAGTACCAGACTCTGTGAAGAGGCAGTTTCTGTGTAACATTCTCCATCTATCAGAGGTTGCTGGTGGTCTCACACAAACTTCTGTGTCACATTTTACATTACTTCCCAACTCATTACTGTAACACACAATAAGTTCTTTCCCAAGACTTAAGTTTTGTGGAGGTTACTGCATCTGTTGCTCATGAAAGCTGTTTCTCTGGTACTCCAGTGCTGTACATCACCACGACTGGGAAACACGAAATAAATGAGAGCCAATATTCACTTGCAGGTGCACTGCAGCTCTCAGGGATGTGTTGCTCTGGAGGAAATAACTTTCCACTAGAGTAGGAGATAATGAAAAATCTTTTATTTTGGATCAGGGCTTGGATTGTGTGACTTCTAAAAGTAACATTTGAGATCTCATTTCTTTGGACCTTCAGATATTTTTGCTTCTTTTAAAATTCTCTCTTCAAGAGAGGCCAGACCTGCGAGCACCTCTGCAGTGCTTCTGTGCTCTGCTGCAGGCTCTGCATGGCTCTTGCTGTGCCCAAACCTGCTCCTGCTTGTCTGTGCTGCTGCCACGGGTTCAGTGCTCTGCCCTGCTGGCCACGGGCACTGCACGGATTGCCCCAGTAAATGCTGTAAGGTAGTCTAGATGTATGCATGCCTCCATTTCTGAACCAATGACTCAGATCTTACTCATTTATTTTATTAGTGTTGCCTTCCCTGGATCTAAAAATACAGCCAGCTCTGAGCTTGTGAACTTCATTCCATTTTGATTTTTTGATTTTTTTTTTTGGTAGTTTGATTTCTTTTTTTGTCTTTCTAAATTTAGTCCGCTCACCTCAGTTCTCTGAGTCTGTGTTATGCCATTTCTGTACTCTGACTGCAACAATGTTTCTCCTTGTCTGCCACTTACTGAGCACTTTTGTTTTCAAGCTGACCTCTAGCCAGGAACAGATCCTACTTCACTCCTCAACATTATTTAAATATTTTAGGGAAGAGTGAACATCATTTTGCCTCCTGATTCTTCTGCCAAGTCTTGCTACCGCCAGTCACTCCTGAGTCTTCCTGTTCTTAATTCCTTTCCTTTCCTTAAAGCATTCATGTTGTTTCCCAGAATTATGTTTTAAGGAGGTATAAGATATGATGGCTGATTGGGGGTGACTTGCACTTCCACAGCTTACTGGGAAGCATTTGCAGAGCAATGTTGTTCTGGCTGTTAGATTTTTCCAAAGATAACCCTGATTTACTTGTGTTTAACCCGTGTTATTTTAGGACTTTATCTGCAACATATTTTACAATGAATCTTTAAAATTTGTCTGGTCATAAGAGAAGAAGAAAAGATTAAACAGGACTAAGTAAGACCTTGGTTAAGAATTGAAAAGAAATGGTTAGAACTTCAAAACATCAAACCCAAGTGAATTCTGGTCTATCTGTCCATTTTAACCGTGCAGGAAGACAGAGGAATGGTTGGTGTGTATGTATGTATATTTATATATGAATAGATGTATGAGTTTCTAATACATTTGTCACTAGTTCTGAAAACCAAACACTGCTCGAAAGGAAGCAGACATTTAATAAATGAAGAAAGATGAGACTAATATGGGTTGAAAATAGCTGTATGAAAAAAATGCATAAAAAAAGGCATTGATGATTCTTCAGTAATGAGAACCTTGGTAATGTTCAGAAAACTGAGAAATGTGTATATTTGCATGTAAACATAACAGCAAAAATGATGAAAATATGTCAGTGATGCACAGTAGAAACCCACCTAGTTATGCCATTGATTTTTTTTTCAATTCTGTTTTTAAAATTGAGAGGTGTTTAAATGCCTAAATATTCCATTAGATGGTCAAAAAAACCCCAAAATACTGGAACTATCAGAACTATCCAAAAAGGAGTCAGTCTATTGCCTAGTAATATCCTGTGTTGAATATTAAAATAGTGAAATGCATGTCAGAAAATGAGGTCTTGACTAATGTAGGACAAATATATAAAAGAAGAACAAACAGTTTGAGCGCAGTGGTTTGAGCTCCCATGTCAAATAACATAGTGCTGGCTGTGTTCAACAGCTACCTTAGCTAGTGTAGCTGTTACTGGCAATACTAACACAATTATTTCATGTAAGCCAGTGAAATGAATACTTATATCAGCTCCTTGCATTTTCCCAGTCTCCTCCTGTCACTTAAAACTAATCAAGGCACCAACGTCACATGGTGTAGTTGAGTTCCAGAACTGATAGAGGAAGGCTTGGGTGACCTAAATATGCCTAGTATTCCAAAATTTTATAATTCCATTAAAAGTGGTTTTCTCTCTGTGGTTGAGCAATATAGAGATGTCTCTAATCAGTGTTCCTCCATCCTGTCCTGAATGATGTATAGATACTATCTGGAAAGTAACTACCCTCGTGGTTTTGCTCCCTCCCTGTTCTTCTATTTCTGGGACCTCCAGTTTTCTTCTCCCAATATCACTTGTTCAAATATGACATTTGGCTGCTATCTCCAGAGCCCAGCTTTCACATTTACACAGAGTTTAGTGTGAAGGACTAAGCCAAGGCTCATATCATTCCGATTTTGTGCTTATCAACACAGTCCATCCCTTTTCCATGAATGTAAACTGTTGCGGATGTCTGGTACACACCGGAACAATCAGGGCACTTTTATCTGCTTGCTTTATACATTTTCTGATAAACACACAGGATTTGTCACTTTGTTATTGTAACTAATTATACTGCATTTATATTAAAAAGCACAGTCATGCATTAGAGATTGAATGCTGCATTGCATTTCCAATTAAATTATGCTGCTTCTTCAGCATCAGGAATCTTATGTTTTCTCTGATTTACTGGTGAACTTATTTCCCCCTCTGATTTTATCTGATTATTCTGTTATGACTAATGCTTTTATCATAACTTTACTGCTAGTCAACTTTCTGACATCTCGTTCTCTGGCTTTTCTTTTTAAAGTCAGTAACTGCAGTTCTAGTTACAGCAATAAACGCAGCACAAAATTTGCCCTTGTTAAGTGTGCAGGTAGGCAGCTTAGAATTTTGACCAAACTGTCCAGTTTTGGTTTCAAGTGTTATGCTCTTCAGATTTTTCATAACAAAAGTACAAAATTTTCCCAGCTGCTGTTGCCACAATGACCTTCATGTTCATTATTGATGTAATAATTATTGACTTCTCTGAGTTGCAGGTTAAATGCTGTAAACAGGAGAATAAACGGGCCAATATTAGCAGTGACACATGTTTATAGCATTGATTTTACATCTCCTCAGCCCAGCTTGCAATATATTTGTTTGCAGAGTAGTTAACCTGGCAAGGCGTACTTCTTTTTGGCCATAATGTTGAGATAAAATGTTAGTGGGAAACTCAGTGAAAAGCCTCTCCTTTTAGCTGACTTCCCTACATAATTTTCCTCCTTTCCTTTCTAATCTGCAGTCTGTTTCTTTTACTGCCTGCTCCTTCCCTGCTGACTCTGTACAGGCACACTGGAACAGACTAATGGTCCATCAAGTCTATTATCCATCTCCAGTGGTGACCTGTACCTGGGATCTTGTGTACTTTGTGATATTGTTGTTTTGAGTTTGGCCTTGATGTTTGCCCAAGAAGTGTCTTGTTACAGAAATGCATTAAGACACCTTAGTTTCAGTTAAAAAAAAAAAAAAGAAAAGAAAAGAAAAAAAAAGAAATGTCTTGGGCCTTTCAGTTATGTAGAAATAATTTTGAATACAAGCAGAAGGTGAATTGTGGCAGCTCCATGTAAGTGACTCTGCTGGTATTGTAAAGCAATAAAAACAACTTTGCACTTCAGGGACTTTTGACTTCAAAATGTAATGGTTACAATGTAAGTATCACCATGGCCACATCATCCATCTTTTTCTTTTGACTTCTAATACCTAATTTCTCCTATTCAGAAATCGCACCTACCGTAGTGTCAGTGCCCAAGAGACAGCAATCTCTTCACTGTTTTGTTTCACCTGCAAATAATCTGTATACTGGTACCTTGCAAGCTCTTGCTGAGAAAACCTTTCTGCTTCCCTATTTTATGTTGCTGTGTTGCTTCTCACAGGTTAAAAGGGAGTCAAACTTGAAGAATTTCGTAAGTTTTTTGAGATAACTTATTTTATGACCTTCTGCCTGTTAAGGGCAGATGTTTTAGTCACCACAGGGCCTTTCTAAACAACAAGACGTATGAAATGAATAAATACAAAACCATCTCCTTCATTCCTTAAAATGTAATGATTGCAAAGAACAATGTCTGTTGTTTGCCTGTGAGAAACCTTGGGTAGGTACTGGGTCCCTCAATATAACTTGGTTCTTGAAAAGCTCTTTAAATACAGCCCTTAGCTCTATATAACACTGCTGTCTGCCTTGAAAACCTGTTCTCCCTGAAAGGCATATCCCATTAAATATGACCTTGTTGCAAGTCACATTGTGCCAGCAGAGCTGTCCCAGAAGTTGAATAATTTCACCCAAAGGTGCAGAGAGACATTCACCCAAAGGCTGCTCCCCCCAACAGGGAGTGTGAGCCATCAGGTGTGGGCTGTGAAAGAGTGATTTCAGACTTGGTTCTGCTTTCCTGAGGTATGAAAAAAACCAGTTAGTTCCTCCTGCTCTTCAAAGAGAAGCTCACTGTGAAAGTTTGAGAGATATGTATATGCACAGGGCAGAAAATAATACTTTTCATACTTTTCTGCTGTGTAGTTTTGTACTAGTCTGCTTCTAGTACACAAAGTCAATCACTTTGCTGCCATTTATTGCATGGTATTTATTTCTGTTTAGGATGATGTATGCTGAGTTCAGAATGGATTGTCCCTTTCCTTGATGAAACAAATGGAGATTGTCAATAAGTGAAGCAGAGATAAGATAGATAGTAGCTTGTTAGTTATTTGGGAGTGAGGTGATATGGCACAATAGATTAATGCATTGCCTTCATTTGCTGACATTTAATCTCTAAACTTTGGTTTGTATTCAGTACACCAAGTTACTGAAAGCCTCTCCCAAATTATGAAGACTTGCAAGCACTTTGCTTGCTCTATTATTTCCTTTTTTCAATAACTGTTTTAAACTGTGTTCCTGAAGATTGACATAATTTCAGCATTTTCTCCTCAGGAGATTCAGTAATTATGACTTCATAGCATGCCTTTTCCTTTTCAGCCTCCTTCCTCCTTTCCTCCCATTGATCGGGCTGGAGCCTTGTACTTTTGCTGTATTACTTATTCACTCGTACTCATTATTACAATGCCTGCATTGCCCTTGTAGCCACTTGTCCTTCCTTACATCTCTCCTGCATCTAAACAGGGCAAGGACCTGGGGCAGAGGGGGCTTTTCCCTTTCTGGACATAGAACAGATGACAGTGCAGCCTATTGCCTTTCCAGCTGGATGGAGCAAAACTTCAAGGCATTATTTGCTGTCTCTGATAATCCTGAAGCTATCTTAAAGAGAAATATTCTTCTTGTTCATTGAAATCTTGCTGTCTCTGATGAGTCTGAGGACATTCTTGTTCCCAGGTGTTCATGTGAAGGCTGAAGATAAGTTCTAGGAAATGGACAGAGCCTTTCTGTGCAAATATCCCTCCCTCCAGAGCTCTGAAAGATATAGGAGTGTGCATATAGGAGCAAAATTGTGTCTGTGTATATGAAATCCGTGAGGATATGGGGTCATACTGCTTTTATGAAATTAGTATTTTCAGAACTAATTTTCTGCTATTAGTAACAGTGTGATGCTGAGATTAATGTGAATTCAAGTTGGGAGAAACAGCACCTCTGCTTAGGACTGCTGCTGGCAGCACAAATGGCATTCCCATTGTAAACAATGACCATTATGGCTGCATTTGAGAGAGAAGTCATCTTAAGATCAGCAGTAACTGAAATTGCACTTTACTCAAAGAATCTGTGCAGTCTGGGCAGTAGTAACTGAACAAGTGCAGCCTCCTCAGTCCTGCACCAACAAGCTTCATTAAGCTCCAGAGTTTGCATCAAACACAGATACAGAGAGCTATTAACTCTGTGGGTCTGGTGAAGGGTGCCAGCCCTGCTGATGCATCTAATGATGACCCTTCTCTTCTGGGAACTGCCCCTGCCATTAAGAGATTTCCTGCTTGGCAGTGACTGGAGGACCTATTCCTCCAGAGGGGAGTCTGGAAAGCTGAGAGCAGGGCTGAGAAGGGGCTCTGTGGCAGCAGGAGTGAGGAGATGCTTCCTCTTCCTGCCATGTCGTCCTCACACAAGAGATGATGGTAATCATAACTGTTCCCATCCAGCACATGATATTCTTTCCCGTTGCCAAGTTTTTACAGACACAACAGATTCCCTAAGAAAAGACATGGAGTGGCAAAGTGAGGAAACCGATTTTCTCTGCATACAGAGAGCCTTGTGCAGCTTGCTACTGCAATGTGTCTTGCTCAGAGCTAATGTTCTTGTTCATTCAGGAAATATCAGTTGAGGCAAAAAGCCAGTTCATTCATGTATTTGCTGGTGATGGAAACAGACCCACAGATAATATCTTGTCCTAATACAAAATAAATGAGTAAAGATCACATGCTCTGGATGAACATAAAAATAATATTTTTCAAGGATGTTGGTTTCCTTTCCTGTGAAAACAACCGGTACTTGAGTCTTTTTGTTTTAACCACACTTTCCCAACCATGTTTGTACTTTCTAAAGCAGATTTTTCTGTAATTTATATGCATCATCATATTTGATTATTAATTCATCTAGTCTCTCCTAAATCAGCCTTTTGTGTGCAGAAGAATGCTAATAGACTTTTGTTTCTAAATCTCCTAATGTACCATGAAAAAGTTTACGTGGCTGACTTCTGCCTCTTGAATATTTAAACTGTTGTTCTTCTGTCTGCACAACTGATTTGCATGACCATTGTTTGGATGTGTAGCTATGTGGGTATTATAAATACTGCACAATCCCATGAAAGAGCCTGCAAAATCTCTTAAGAGACTAGTTAAAATATAACTTCATGAGGTTTCCTTTAGTTCTGCTTGACTTGTTTTTAAAAAACATAGATCACATTCTGTTTTTTATTATAGAGTTATATATCCACCATATCCTCACTGGCCTCAGATTTATCTTGACCCCTTCTGAAATGAAAATCTATTGCAGTTCTCCAAGGCAGCCTTTCCTCTAGCTTCTAGGAAGGCCAGTCGGGATACTTTTTTCCATATATCATCCCTCAGGACTTTGTTAGGTTTTGAAGTTCAGCACTGTTTCCTCCATTCCCAGAATTAAATGTAACGATTTCCATAGAGTGTCTGAAAAATTATGCAGAGAGCGTTTTTCTCCTCCTCGAGGTGCTTGCTGTTATATGCTGTGATCTCTCTTCTCCTGCTCTTCCAGGGTGTCCACCATGCCTTGAGTGCTCACTTGAGGAGAGTTTGAGTGTCTCTGACATCCTTCTGCTCTTGTCCATCCATATATCCTTCTTGATAGTTCCTCAGATTAATGAATAAGTTTGTAATTTTGGCACTGATAATATTCCCTGGTACCTCCTATTATGAGGGAAGAGGAGGGCACCACTTGGCCACTAAGTACTGCTCTTTTCCTCTGCACATTCCCAATCCAGCATCAAGATTTAATTGTTGATAGAATGAGTTACCTGTTTCTAGTTTGAAACCAAGCTTTTTTTTTTTGCCTTTGACGCTACCAGTTTACTGAGAGTGGCTGATACAAAGTACATCAAGTAATGGCATTATAGGACTTGTGTCTACCTGCTCAAAATCCCCAATAACGAAATCATGAGCTCACCCTCAGACGTAGAGACCTGGAGTTGTTATGTGCTTTGGTGCTGCTCCAAAAGGAGATATGAAACCTTAAGCAATATGATTTAGCAGTATGTGTTTAGCACCCTGAAGAGGATCTTCCTTTGAGGACTTTCTTGGTTAGCCACAGTACAGTCTGGAAAGCAGGATAAGCAGAGATGTGTTGCTTTTCATGTATTTTGCATTGTCATTTTTATTTCTTTTCTAGCTTTCTTTTTAAAAGCACTACCCACAAAACTTCTACGTTAAATTACTTTTACATAGAAATTCTTTGGTTGTCTTCTTGGGTTTTGGTTTCTGAGTTTTGTTGGGATTTTTTTACTACTATTTTAACACTCTATTTTTTAAACTTTGTTTATGTAGAATTATTTTTTTTTCTGCAATCCTTGCCCCAATCTGATTAGGTGAAATAACTTGGGTTGGATATGGGCATACACAGTTTGAATCAGAGCACACATCCATTAAGTGTAGACACCTACAACACTATTATATTTCCTGTAGAAGAGCCAAAACAGGAAGAAAACAGTGTAGAAAATAGATTTTGCTTCAGTGTAAATTCAATAAACAAACTCTGCCAAATATTTGTGATGCTGATTACAGGAAGGCTTGCAAAAAATGACCAAACAGAGGTCACTTGCTGCCTTCTTGTGATGTTCATGACTCATTAATCAGAGAGCCAGGTTTCCATCTATAATTTCTCAAATGAGACAATGAAGTCTTGAAGGATCAGGGACCATTGGAGTATATAAAAGATTTAATGCTAAAATTGTTGAACACATGTCAGTTCAGTGTAAGTCAGAGATTTGTGGAGGTCATGCTTTGCTCTAGCTGGGTAGAGAGACAGCACTCCCTACACTCCCCAGCAGTTGGTTTAAAGTTGAATTACTGCTTCAGTGAAAGCCATCAGTGCTTTGGCCTTTGAGGTCAGCAGTCTGATGCAGCAGAATACAAATAATGAAGAGAGGGAAAACATAAAGGAACATGGGTATTCTTTCAAGATTTCAAGTTGTCCTTTCTGCAAAAGTGGGTAAATCTCATGCAGGTGACATTTGCTATTTAAAGACAGATCACTAATTGAGGCTTTGGAAGTCCCTTAAATGATGCCTTACCAGGTCCTTTGGCACGGAGAAGTAGCTGGCAGTGGTGTGCCTCTGGACTTGAAGAGACTAGACACACAAAAACTAGGTTTTATATCAAGGTTTGGTTTGTGTTTTTTTATTTTTCCTCTGCTTACATTGACTGTCTTGACTCCTCAGCCTGACAAGCAACCTTCAGAGGTTCATACCAACCAGACTGCTCTATGGCAATGTTTTTATTTCACCTTAAAAGCAGGGCAAGGATATTAAGAAAAGAAGGAGGTGATTATGAAACATGAACTGGTTAAGGATTCAAGTTTGAGCAGAAGACATTTACAGAGGATTAACATTGTTGACCTTTTAATGTAAGCCCTGTGTTCCCTACAGAGAGTTCAGAGTGTACATTTAGTCAGCTTGAGTCTGTAATGGGGTTCAGTGACCATATGGCTGCTTGGATACAACAGTACTGATAGGGATTTGGGGATCCTTCTGAGGACAAACTAAATATGTATGACTGCTGCCAATTTTAATTTATAGGAAACATTATCTTATGTAAATAGCTACAAATATAGATCTAAATTTTATCACTGCTTGTTATTTTGAATAGAAAATTCTCCTAGTTTTCATAGTGAGGAGAGTCCATGAGGACCTGTTGTATTTTCAGTCTACTGTGAGATGATGGATTGAATGGCTGTTAATGAAGATGCTGTTACGTGTTGACATTTGTACGTGTTTTCTCAGTTTGGCCTGTTCCTCTGATTTTTCTGCTTGCTGTTCTGAGTATGTTCTTGACTGTTTGCAGAAGTCCTTTCAAAGAAATATTTGTATCCAGCTAGCTTAGATTCAATAATGGCAGGAGTCTGCTGCTGTTCCAGTAGATTTGCTTCAACACTGTAAGGAAAAGATAAATAATGTAAAAGGTATGTTAAACTGATTGTTGAATTCATGAGCATCTACATACACAGCCTGAATAAAGAAATGTAGATAGCAGGAGAGGTATCAGTATGTGTCTCTTCTTTTACCTTGCCTATTGCATTACGTTTCAAGAGTGTACAGTGAATTTTGGTGACCATGGAGGGGAGGCTGCTAATTCCCCAGAGAGGTATGCCTGCAGAGCTCCCTGTTTGTCCACTTCCCTTCTATTGTAAATGTTATATGCGTCATTTTGAGCCAATATTTTTTATACCTTGTAGATAAAGTTCAATGTTTCATTGTAATGAATATTTAGAGTATCTGCTTTATGTGTTCTATGATTTTTTTTTCCCCAATACTGTAGAGGAATGGATAACATTTAGAAGAGTAGTTACAAAACTTAGTCTTTTGTGTTATGGAATTTCTAGAAATTAGTTCAATAAATGAAAATGACATTTGGATCTCACTTTAAAAAGTAATCTCTTGCTCTGTCTTTCACTCTGATTCTGATCTCAGATTTTATCATAGCTGAATAGGAGCACTACTTTAAGTACTTTTGAAAATGTGTGCCAGCAACTTTCAGTAGCTTTCATAGATGACGCCATGATCTATGAAGAGATCTACATGTCAAGAAGCCACTGCTGTGCAGGTTGATGTAATGCCCTTCATAGAGTTATTGCAAAATTTAGTGGGTTTTTTTAATTATAAGTAAAATATTTTAAAATTTCTAATAGCAATTAGAAAAGTTAGGATGGTTAAGTTTTAACATACATAAACCACAAGTACTTTGTAGACAAAGATGCATGTCTGGACCACTTGTATACACTATTTATGCAAGATGCAAGACATCAACAACCTCCTCCAGCTCCATCCTTCTGCGGTTTTGAGGTTTTAGGCAAATCAAATTCATTTCATAAAGCTGCTTAAAGTTCTCTTTGATGTGCAAAACTTTGGAAACAGTGAATATCTTGTTATGTTCTCATTGATGCACTAATCAGCTAAAGGACAGACACATGTTTTATTGTAAGAACAAAGTGCGTCAGCTTGAGGGATCAGAGAGAAAGATATGAGTTCTGACAGCTGTAAACTTCTAAAACAGGCTGGACTAAAATGGAATTTTACAGAATGAGACCCTCTACTGTTGTGATAATCTGTTTCCAGCTAAACAACAACATTTGCACTAAAGACGTCTCTGAAACAGTGACATTTTAATAAGAGATCTGCATATTTGCATTTGAACAGTAATGTAGTAGAGCTACAAAAGATCTATCAAGATCTAAAAATTGAATTTGTTGTATGTCAGGAGAAAGAATATAAATGAGATAGAGAAGGAATTAAAATGCCAAGGTTAAATAAGAAAAAATAATAAGTGGAAGCCCATTGGTGAGAAAGCTATACGATGTATTTACACTATGTTGTCTGGGGTTAAGCTCTGCAAGGTTAAAATGTTAATCCAGTTTTAAGACACATGATTTTTACACAAAATATGTTCTTCAAAGTAATTAAACAATTCTTTTTTCTTTTTTTTTTTTGTGTGTGTGTGTAAAATTGTATTCCTGAGGTAATTAACTCCACTTTTAGAGCAAATTTTTCGGTGTTTCACAGAGCCACTGAGTTTTATCAGTGCCACTTAGAAACAAAAACACGTCTGTAGGCCAGCATTTGGACAGTAATGCTATATAGCCACTGACCTTTGGAGGAAAAGAACAATAAATTTATTCTTTTGTAGTCTCAGAAAGTCCTTATAGTGCGTGAGTTTTGGGATTTCTGACAGAATCTGGCAGAACAGAGGATAAACTATTGTGTATTTCCATGCAGTGTACTCATTCAGCTTAAGTACAATGTGGCATTTTGGTTTTTTTCCCCCAAAAAGAGTTAGAATGTATTGTTCTCCAGTATGAAATTTTTTAATGAATCCTTTATATTTCTGAAATTCACTGTCAATCACTTCATGAATATCCAGCAAAAGAGAGACCTAATAAAAAGTGGCAGCTGAAAACTAATATTCCAAACTGTCATCACCTAATTAATTTTCTCATTTATATTCCAAGTACAGTCCCAACTCACATGGACTTCTGCCAGGGAACTCAACAATAAAATGCTCGTTTTAAATTCCTAACAATAAGAAAATATTGAAAGACTGGGAATAAACAGACTAACCTTGGATGAATCAGTCTAAAAATTCCATATTTGGAAGTATACAACAGGCTGGCCATTATTTTGAAATAATGGTCACACTACAGCAACTGAGATTGCCTTATATTGTAGGAGAAATGGAGTTGCCCTTCACACCTGCTAGCTTAACTTTAGACTTTCAGAATTTACTGTTGGTTTTTTCTTCCCCACGTCTTTAATCATATCAGACAAGCCAATTATTCATCTTGCTCTTAAAATTTAATATTGCTTACACTGAATGATTTATACAGAGACTGATCTGGAAACTTGGTATCCACCTACAAGTCATTATTTTCATCTGCAGATGCTGAATTCAGTAACAAGATTTTTTTTTAATGTGCTAACGTACCCTAAGGTGCAACTAATGAGATCTATCAGAAAACATCAAAGGAACTAATTCCCTAAATACTGAAGTACTTTAGAAACTCCTTGAGACATTACCTGCATCACTAAATATCTGTAAAACTCCAGCACTACAACCCATATAATTGTACACTGCCAGAGCCTCTCTGTGTTCTTACTTTCCCCCGTGAAATCCTATTCATTCAATTAGGCAGTGTATAAAATTTATACTCATTTATGTCCATGATACCTGAAATTATTCACTAGTGTTCATCAGAAAAAGTGTCTATGGAATTTCTGCACTGGTAGATTTTGCATAGTGGTCTCGTGTTGTTTTGCTGTCTGGTGAAACAATGTCTTTGTGAGAGCAGCATTGCGCTGGGACCTTGTGTGACGCCATAAAAATATACCAAAAAAACAATATATTTTCTGCCACAGCAAGGAAGAAAAATCACCTAACCTTTTCTAAGATGCTGCTTGGTTTGGAAATTGAAAAATTGCTTGAAACTCTGCTAAGAATTGAAAGTAAATGAAATGGAAATACAATATATTATAATGAGACAGATGTGAGCTCATTTTCCCTAGTGCAGGTTCATGGACTGTGCATTCACTTGGCCCGCCTGACATTTAAATTTGAGTAAATTCAGTGGTTTATAAGAAAAGCATCTGTTGTTGGAATGACAATAGCAAGATACAATAGCAAGGAAAAGGAATCTAATTGTTATTAGGTATTACAGCAGAATGTCAATGAAGGGGCTTTCATTGTGTTGAGATTCTGGCACCAGCCTGGATATTAAATTGGCCAGCTCATCAGGGACTCCAGCACATTAGTGAGTGATTCAGCTGTGACTGAGTGTGTGCATTAAAACGTGTGACTTAGAAAACTTTCTAATGCCACAAATCAAGAACTGAGTTAATACACAACACATTCATGGAGGGATTATAATATAAATTAGTGTGCTTTACTTCTACTAACTTTAACCTTTAATCACATTAGGCTCAGCTTTTAATTTTTTATAGTGATATTCATTCTATTGTCATGTTTGCTGTCCACTCTATAGCACAGATAAAACCTTGAACTATGCCATATACTCGACCTGAGCAAGCTGTCAAACCTATAGCTTATGGCTTCTGCTTCCAGATCTCTATCTGGGCATATTCAGTCACTGAATAGAGAGGGTTGCTGCTAATGACTTTTAATTAAATCCAAAAGCTCTGAGATCATAAACCTGCTGACTTGATTTCCTTTTTCCAGTGCACTTCAAAAAAGTAATTACTGTACTGCACAGACAGGCGAATCTTGCAAAATGCCCTCAAGATACAACTCAAAATTAAGACTTCTGGTAATGAAGAAAGTCAGTAATGTTTTTCAGTAAAGAAATGAACCAAAAATTAGTATAGTCTTCAAATCACATTTGGGAATTTCATTTCTGTTCGATTTTTAAATAAAAATCCACAAGACCCTTCATTTTCCCGCTTGGAGAATGTTAAATGTAAATCTTGTT
Source organism: Myiotriccus ornatus (assembly GCA_036023395.1). Taxonomy (NCBI): domain Eukaryota; kingdom Metazoa; phylum Chordata; class Aves; order Passeriformes; family Tyrannidae; genus Myiotriccus; species Myiotriccus ornatus. The sequence goes on from JAYRBT010000181.1 coordinate 7,693,585, forward strand.
TTCCTTTTTCCATGATTGCTTTCAAGTCACTGCACTTATGTAGGGTCTGTAGTGTTGTTTGAGTCGTTATATTTGATATACTTCGGTTTTTCTTCATCATTAAAATTAGATGAAAAGCTTTCACAGGAAACCCTGAGAAAGTATGGAAGACAAGCAGAACTGTGGTCAGAGGGACATCACTAAACTAAACAGGAACATCTGCACAAGGTCAAGAACCAGGACAGTCATTGCTGGAAAGACTTATTTTTTTTCTCCTATAGTCTTTTTAAAAATCATTTGTATTTTTACAGGTAGCCCAGAGCAAATGTGTTAAAAACCATAAAATGTACAATACTGGCTGCTCCTTCCCAGATCTCTGAGCCTCTAACAGTGGTGGCTTCCTGAGGTAGGGGTTGCTTTTATGGCTTTAAAAACCTCAGAGGATTTCCCTTCCTGACCTAGCCACCTTCTCTGTTATAAAGCATCAGTATCCCTTGGCAAGGACTTCCACAGCTTAACTACATCTTCACGAAGGAAAAAGCCTCCTTTTATTTGTTACAGCCTTCCCCTTGCTGTGTATGGGAAGAAGGGGTGAGCAGGGGCCATTTGACCTCCCCCTGCTCAAGAAGATATTTCTGGGCTGTATCTACATCTGAGGTGCAGACACTTTAAAGAGACACGTGTTTGGCAGACAAATAAGTGACATGACAAGATCTGCAGGATGTTCTCTGATGAGCGCTGCCCGCTCGTGAGAATCTGGTCCGAGTCCCTCAACAGCCAGAGAAACATTATGCAGAACCCTCTCTTCAATATGTACACCCTTCAGGGTGTTTTTGTGTAGGAAGCAGAATAGTGAGTCTTGAAAGAAAACCAGTCCTTTGCAGATAGTCTCAAGGTCAGCATTATGGATCACCTCAGCGTGATCATTTCGTGCATAGGAAGCAGCACTGAGGAACGCTCTAAGCCTGTTCTTCACAGTGCAGGCAGCTTTTCTAACCCCTTGCCGGTGTGATTTGCTCACGCCAGTGAGATGTAGTATCTTTATCTGTAAGAAATTCTGCACTGTGTAGAAGAAACTCTGTTTGCTTCATTGCAATTCCAAAATATAATTATCTAGAAAGAACAGCCACTGTGTCCCAGTATTACACCTTCCATTTGCACAGATGAATATAAATGCAAATGCCTTGTACCTTGCAGTACCCTGCTAAGTTTGGCAGCCACTTGAGGGTTTATTATGTTTTGGGGAGTTTTTCTTCTGTGTTTTTTAAGATATCTGAATTAGTTATTCATTTAAAATGCAAGTGAGGAGGTAAAAGATGAAGCTTTGTGGTTAATATTAATTTTATAATATCAGGTTGCGAGGAGATTAATCATTTGATTGGGATTCAAAAGACACTGTAACACCAAGAAGTACAAAGGACATTTAGAAAATAACAACATAGATGGATTGTTCTGACATTTATTATTTATGTTCTTGTTTCTTCAGTTCTTACTCTTTAAATCAGTTGAGAATGTGTATCATCACATGAAAGAGTCACCTGTAGACTAGTGCTGTTGCATTGCATCACAGTGTAACCTGCTCTGATGGAGGGATTTGGAGGAAACCTTTAGGAAAGTAAAATGTCTTAATTTTCTTCTAATATAACTGCAAGTGTGCACTTCAGCAATCAACCCATGGAGAGAGGGCAGAATACTCAGGATCTCTGTGTGAGATCACTGTGGGATTGTGTTCTGCTGGATGTCAGGGATGCTGGGGACTAGGGAAATGAATATAATTTATTGCTATTGCTACCTGAGCTGTACATCTATCTTCTATGACTGCTTCTTGTCTTTTCCTCAGCAATAGTGCTGATACCCACACTTCATCTGTCATCTAAGTCTTGTTTTATTGAAAGTATTCAGATGGTATTGGACTTCAGTTAGGCAGCAGTTACTGCAAGAATACTGATCCCCTTTAAAAAGCCATTTAAATAGAAGAATTTTTTATTAGATTAATGATCAGTCCCTCTTGAAGTAGTCACAGCACCAGGCCTGACAGAGTTCAAGAAACTGAAAGGCAAAAACATGTGAAGACCTTTACTAGATCAGACCACAAGGGTTTATCTCAAAAATTAAATATTCTAATAAAGCAAAAATATACATTACATGGATTAAAAAAATTTGTGATGATGCTTCAGTTAGTTGCTAAGACCTAGACTCTCACCTGTTCATGGTGTAGAGAAATTATTTTTTTTCCTATAATTTTCAAAAATTTTATTAAATTACACTTTTGGTTTTACTTTAATATATGTCTTTGACTTTGTTTCCGAGAAGTCCACTGTTGTTTTATCTACCTTTCTTTTCTGTCTCAACCCTATCCTTAAAAATAATGGAAAGTCAAGATAGGCTGCAAAAATGTTTGCTACCTGTAGGGGTGGTGGGGGTTTTTAGTCTAGTGAAAATAGTTCAATAGAAACATTTTAGTGAAGATGTTTTGATCCTTTTATTTTTCAGTGTTGGAAATGTTTTGCTCAGCTGGACTACTATTTAAAAAAATTGAAGCAAGCGATACAAACTCTGTATATGATTTCTACTTATAGGGACTAACCTGAGCTCTCTGGAAATGTGTGTGTAGTACCCTAGCAATATCTGAGGAATAAATAAATCTGGCCAGGGTCAGATTTAAAAAAAAAAAAAAGAAAAAAGAAAAAAAAAATCTAACTGTTTGTCTGTGTTTTAAGCAATGACATTAAGAAAAAGGTATCCGTAACATATCAATCAGTGGTCTGCATGTAGCTGTAAGATAAAAAGTTGGATCACCTGTCTCTAACATAATTTTCCAGTTTGAGATGTGATAAGTGAGAAACAGTACTCATAGCTACGGTTTTCTTAAAGAAAATAAAACAGTTGTAATTGAGTAGTCAGGTACAAATATCACTTGGGATGTTAAGGAAAGGGGTGATGGTATCACCTAGCGTTAGCTTGGAAGAATTATATTCTTCCGGTTCTTTTTTACAGGGATTTATAAATGGGTTAAAAATTGAAACAGTAAGTTTGAAATTACTTTGTCAGAAGGAAAAGCCTGGGTTTAACAGCGTTATAATAGCTGAACTGTATTGCTTCCTGTGTTGCAAGAGCAAGCTGGGAGAGAAGATATTTTAGGAAACGTGCTCAGTTTGAAACACTGAAGCACTACAGACAATATTCTGGTTTTGAAAGTCATTAGAAAAGACAATAATAATTGCAATAATAATAATTGCAAATAAAATTTTTCTGAGAATGGGGATTGTTTTGGGGAGGTTTTTTGAAAAGATGATACCTTGGATAAATAATTGACCAAATGAGAATTTTTCAGCTTGGTTGTCTAAAATGTGAATGTCAGTTCAATAAAGGGGAAAAAAAAGTTCAGTAAAGGGAAAAAAACCCACCACAACCATCAGAAACAACATCTTTACTGGCATTCTTATTCCACACCACAGTAATCTACTAACTCTAGTGTCTTTTGCCAAGCAGTGGAGTGAAACTAAAAAAAAAAAAGGCCTCATTGTCCTTTGCTGGAAACACAACAAGTGAAAATCACTGAATCAGGGAAACTTGACTTGAAAGCTGTTAGCCAACCTGCCAAAGAATGTGACCTTTCACACTCTCTATTCCCCAATATTCCCATGAAATGGGCAGTATTTATAACTAGTGAAAGCTGAAAATGGAACAGTTATTAATTTCCCCTCTTTTCCCTGTAACAGAAATAACTGGTGCCTTCTGTGGGACAAGGCAGGAAATGGTGCCAGCTGTCCCCTAACAAATGCTAACAAAACCCAAATCCTGAGTATTAAATAGTATCCACAAGCACCTCAGAGCTTTTTAACTGGGCACTGCCTTGGGATTGAGTGGAGGCAGCAAGTACAGTCCTAAACGAAGTTCTTTCTGGTAGGGGTGATAAAATAATTTTTCTAGTTCTGCAAGATGTAAATGGCTGGAAATCGGAGCAAAGCATTCAGCTGGTGAAGAGAGAGCAGGTGGAGGTGCCTCCTTATGTCTCTCATCTTCTCTGGGTGCCTGGGGATCAGGTGAAAACATCTGAATCCCTCTCACCTTTGTTTGAGTAAAATGGACAACCAGAGCAGAATAGAGAAAGCACATGGAGAAGGAAGTGGGAGATCAGGACGTCAGAAATAAACGTGAGATTACAAACTTGAAGGGCAGGAAAATCACATAATTTCCAACTGTGATAAAGGAGAGCAAAAGTAAGGAAGCTTTTAGAAGAAGAGACTGAAAAAATATTGAGGTTTTGATATGCTGATGAAAAAGCTGGAGATGGTGATGCTGAAAGTGGAGGATATCAGGGATCAGACAGAAAGAAAAGTGCCTGAGTAGAGAAGTGGACTAGTGAGTGTGCTACATTAAGCTGGTACTGTAAATAAAAACCTGTGTGTGAATAAAATTACCAAGTAAATGTGGAGGGGTGAAATATGGAACACTGAACACTGGAGAATACTAGAACAGACTCTGGGTGAGGTGGGAGACAGCACTAAACATTAATGGACTGTTGCAATGGAGGAGAAGAGGAATACACAATGAGGTGAAAACCAGACGAAGGGAAGTTTGAATAGTGGGGAATTTAAAGAAGAAGGTCAGTTTTAGACTCATGGAAGAAGTAGCCCAGAGAAACAGTTCATTGCACCACACTCTAGTTCTGGCCAGTAGATTATGTTCAAGTAATAGTTCATGTTCTGTTTCTACTGAACGAAAAAGATTGCACAGCTTGCTGTAAATTATTAGTACTTGAATAATACAAGCACAAAATTCCTGAATTACCTGGTTGAGGGTCTCTGGGCACCAGCTTTCAAGAAATCATAAAAAGAGCAGGCTTTATGTCTGCTCCTGTCCCTGCTCTGTGCTCTCTTCACACGAAACTTGAACAGAGGATGAATTTACTGCAATATCTTTGCTGTTTGTCCTAGGATCCAAATATTTATTTCATTCAATTGATGTTTAAATTCCCATCAGTTACTAGTGCAAAAGTTATTTCATTATTATACAAACATGTATCTTAATTTGCATTTTAATATTTTGTCCATGTAATAATTCATCCGGTAAATGCTTTCTTACTATTTTGTAAAATCAGTGAAATAAAAATGAAACAAAAATACACTAGTCCTCCCTTTCATATCTGCAGTATAATCAAAGGAGAACAGCTAAGAATATTATCATATCCCAGTGGTTAAGAGGTGAAATAGCTGTTTTGTTACTACAATAATTTGATTTGCTTACGCCAAAAAATGTGTCTTGATAAATGTTACCTTAGTTATGAGATGTTGAAGGGCCTTGAGGGGAAGCCGTATGAGGAGCAGCTGAGGGCACTTGGTCTGTTCAGCCTGGAGAAGAGGAGGCTGAGGGGAGACCTCACTGCAGTTCCACCTTCCTCAGGAGGGGCAGGCACTGAGCTCTGCTCTGTGGTGACCAGGGAATGGCCTGAAGTTGTGCCAGGGCAGGTTTAGGTTGGATATTAGGACAAGGTTCTTCACCCAGAGGGTCACTGGGCACTGAACAGGCTCCCCAGGGCAGTGGTCACAGCACCGAGGCTGGCAGAGTTCAAGAAGTGGTTGGATACTCTCAGGCACAGGGTGTGACTCTGGGGGATGGTCCTGTGCAGGGCTAAGGGTTGGACTCGATGATCCTCGAGGGTCCAACTCAGCATATTCTGTGATTCTGTGATAATGGTTATGAACAGCTCTATTTTGTCATGATGGAGAACATGTCTGATGTTAAGACACTGATTAAATGAAAGTTTTCTGCTGCAGATACCTTGAAGTCTTTTTAAAAAAATTGTATTTTGGAAAATAAAATATTACATTTTTTATTTCATGTTGAGAATGTGATTTCTGTGGACAACAGATGGATATTTCAGGCTGCTTCTGCCACTGATTCATGGAAATACTCCATACATCTCAAAGCAGCACATGAAGAACTTTTTTTTTTTTTCTTTTTTTTTCTTTTTTTGAGTATGTAAAATTAAACCTACTAAGTGATTTCATTTTCCACTTTGGAGGTGCTTAATTAGACACATTTGTTGAGATCACTGAGACAGTTTTTTTCCCTCTTGATAGTTAAGATTGTATTATAATTAGGTGTCACATCATGAAAGCTCTTCTGCCACAGACCTTAGCTATTATTATCAGATATCAAAATTAATTTACAGAAACTAATGTTAATCAGGCTGTTCAATACTCTTAAAAATTCCAAAGAGTAAACAATACTCATGATAACACTCCTGTTGCCATAATATTAATTAATTTTTAAGTAATATCCAACATGTAACATAAAAAGATGATCTGGTGTTGTAAAGAACATAAATACAGGCTCAAAACATTTTATACACAGTGTATATTTTAAGTACCTCGACTCTTTCAAACAACACATTTGGTTTATGATGCTTGTCATGGAAAGAAACTCTGATTCAGTATGTGCAATTAAAATGAGAAAATAGATTTTTAAGTAAACGGTAGCATTCACAGGCGACTGGGAGGCTGACACTTAATCTGCAAGCCCTGATCCTTATGGTCGGATCAGCTGAAGAGATACTGACTGAAGTGGCTGTCAAATTACATGCTTTAGCATACTTTGTAATTGAAATGGTTGCACATAATAACTGTATCATGTCTGGGTACTCTGTGTCTAATGCAGAGCTGGAATGAATTTTGGCTTGGCCTGTGTTTTTCTTGTTCTTTGCTTGAACACTAAAGTATTTGTGAAGAAATGGAATATTACACTTTCAACAAGTGTCATAAAGTTTTGTTGTTGCTACTGTTATTAGATTTGCTTTAAATTTGGTGGGTTTTTAGGAATTTTGCTTCAAGTCTTGAGAAATTTATCCCAAAATGTCAAATGAAAAACTATTGAGGTGGATCTGGGGCAGCAGCAGTGAACAGTTAAAAGAAATAGTTTCTTTGATCTTACTGGGAATAGGAATGTTGCAATTAAGTGCAAAATCTAGAAGTGCCTGAGCAGTCCCTATAAGTGCAGTGGGGCTGTTGTACATTTTGTGGACAGAGGGAACCCTGTGACCTGCCCCGTGGGAATAGATGTGAGGCAGAACAAGCAGAGGCAGAGGTGAGCTGTGTGACAGTGGAGTTCTGTGTGTCTGTTTTAACCCGTTCGTTCATATCTCTGACTCTATCCTTACAACCCAGTTTTTTATAATGAACAAGAGGCAAGTAAGACACTAATCACAAACACGAGCAACAGGGTGAAATCTTTCCCAGCTCCATAGAGCTGCAGGCCAACGCAGCAGTTTATCAGGTTTCAGGGCACTCAGGTGTCCATAAACACAGCTTGTAGCAACAAAAGGATCAGCGTGCTCCATGGATCCTGCAGTCTAAGGAAACACGACCTGGGGTTTTATTCCTGACTTTCATCTTTCATCACAGTATCTCTTTATTCTTATTCCTATTGATTGTACCTTGCTGCATTAAACTTTGCCTGCTTTTTCTTGCTTTTCCATGTCTACTCTTTGTTTCAATTGACATTGATGATTCTGAAACAAACTCTTCCTGTCCTTCTGTATTGGTACAAAATGGAATACTGGAGCAAAGCAGAGGACATGTGGAGGGCTTTCCTTTCACCAAATTTTTGTAACACCAAATAGTTGGATTACAGTAATTTCTACAGGCTGATCTGCCTCCATGGTTGTCAGAGGGTAAAGTGAAGGCACACAGTTACCAAAATTTCCCTGTGAAATTGTGTCCCAGGGAAGAGTGGGACATATTAAATCTTATCTGTTCTATATTAATGTATACATTAATAATATATTAATATTACATTATATATTATATAATACCTTGTATTATTAAAATAAATTATAATAATATATTATATATAATTACAAAATTATTTTAAATTTTAATAATTAAAATTATATTAGCTTTAATAGCAATTTATGTGTAGAATATATTATTGTAATATACATATATGATGTATACATTAATATATAATATTGCATAATAATATAATAGTATATTAATATATTATCTCATCTGTTTTATATTAATGTTGAATTCACAATCCCAGGTTTAGTTATTAGACTTAATAAATATAACAAAGACCGAGAGCAGGGTCACTATACCAAAATTCTGCTCAAGAGCAGTGTAACCATCCATCAGCCTTTGAAGGGTCTTTCTAGTACTGCTTCTCTGTTCTTCTGTTATTTTTGAAACGTCATGAGAAATATATCATTTTAGCAGAGGAAATGTCCAACCTACTGGTGTGGGTGTGTATTGCATGTTACCACCTCTGGTTGTATTAGATTAGTGCCATTACCAGGGGAGAGTGAATGTTAACACGGGAGTGACCAAGGAGCCACTGGGTTTAGGCACCTGCAAGTTCCCCTGGCATTATTGGCTCGTGGGTGGACTCTCAGCTGAGGCAAATGGATGGTCCAAGATATTCTTTGTTTTTTCTGTGTTCTGAAGTTGTGATTTTTTTAATCTAATCACAAAGAGAGATCTTTATTAATGATGGTTGGTAAGGTCACTGCAGTGACATCACCTGATCAGACCAACACAGATAGAATAGAAGATACGAGTGAACTGTAATAACTCCTTATAGCTCTTTTTGGGATTAACTTCATCTGAGCTATGTTTTTCTGCAAATATTTTATGAATTTTTTTCATGTATCTAGAGAAGTCCTGTGAAGACAGTAGACTGTTGTCCTAAAATACCTTTGGAAGTAAAAAGACACTTTGAAGATTTTTGTACTCAAATAGCTTTAATTTTATGTATTATTTCCTTTCATTTATATGTACTCTGCTTATATGTAAATATAAATTTAAATTGAATGGAAATTAAATTATTCAAAATGAAAGTTGAAATGGAACCTTTCTGCCTTCTTCAGTCAAGAAGATAAAATTTATTAATTTTATACATTTCCACTGCAATATGGTTTTGATTTGATCAGACTGCATTCTTTAATGCAAAACCATTCTATTCATTTTTTTCTGTGATTTCTTCTATGAATACTGCAAAAATATTGAAAAACTCCAGTATGTGAAATCTCTTCTCTCTCTAACACTGCTTTAATATGATGGAATATTAGAGATAGAAAATACTTTTGTTTTGAATGGTTGAGCGAGAATATGAGAATATAAAAAGTGACAGGTAAAGCTCTTTCAAATCAGAAATTAATACACAGTTCTGTTGAATATCAAGAAGTTAAGGCTAATTTATATTTATTGTTATGTAATTTGGTTAGAGTTGGTGTGCAATGTGTGGTTCTTTGCTTCGTTCATTTCATGAACACACATTTCCTCAGGTCATCCTTAGAGAATGAATTTAGAAGTCCAGGACAGAGGCATATATTGTATTTCTTAAACAAAAAGAGCACCTGTGTAAGCCAGTAACACTAGCTATTTGTTATCTTCTCAGTCCAGGATATATGGCATATGTTTTTATACATTTTTGAATGTTTTATTTTATTAGATCCATTGTTTTTTTGTTTTATAAACAGTCCTGTGGTCAACTTTGGGAAAAATTGCATGCAGTACAATCCCTGACTGGATTAATGCTGGTTAGGAACTACAAAATACAAATCTTTAATGAGGATAGTTAGGAACAATAACCACTCCCCCTTTCAGGGACATAGTCTCTCACTTTGTGAGGATGTTCAGTGTACGTGGCACAACTTTGCATTTGGGTGTGTAAGATACCTCTTACTCAAATACTGCCAGTTTATCAAGCAGTCTGTATTTACTCCTGTGACTGCTGTGTCCTTGATGTTTATCACTTTGTCATTCTTTCATCGTCTGCAGTTTTATTATCAGCTTTACATTTGTTTCTAAATAATTTAATAATATCTTGTTTAGGACCCTCCACTGCTTTTTGTTACAGAAACTCTTTTCAATTCCCCACAAATCCACTCCTTGTAGATATCTTCATTTTGAGATTTCTCAGACAGCCAACCTGTTCTTTGTCTTTGGCTTATTTCCTGGTAAGAATTTTTGGGTCACATATTTCACAATGCACAATTTTCCAGTCTTCTGGAGCGTATGTGAAGCTCTGAGATTTATTAAGCTAAGAATCTTGGGTAGAAGCAGCTTGCAAGTCATCCCAAGCAGACGATGTCTGCTGAGGACTTTGGTTGCTAGTGAAGGGAGAGATTTGCACATCTTCTTTCCAAATATAGATGGGAAACAGTCACTGAAGTCTTCTTCCCTGTCTTTGGTAATACTTAGAAGTGTTACCAGCCTGCCTCACCATGGACTTATTTCATTGCAATATGTTTAGAGGACAAGCAAAGCAAGTCCCAGTTTCTCTCTCTGCGTTGTCCTACTGCTCTCCCCCTCACCCCTGTCTTCTAATGTCTCTTCTCTTACTGGTTTCCTATATTTAGAAATTTATATTTTCTATTGATCTCTACCTCCTTTTGTCTTAAACAACTCCTCCATCTTTCAAAAATGTGCTACTTTCTTTACATCCATACGCTGGGTCAGGAAGATTGTGGTTCTGCTCTGGTACACTGGGACTGAACAAATAACATCAATGTCAGCTCAGTCCATTGCAGTATCTGATTCCCAGCTAGACCATTCTTCTCCACAAAGATGAAAATGGACAGGAAACTTGCTTTGTTCACTTTCATACTGCTTCCTTCAAAGTTTACCTGTGGGTTCATTAGACAAAAGTACAAAAACCCAATGAAAACCCTTTCTGTGGAAAGAATCCAATCTAAAGTTGTTGGCATCTTCAAGGTACTGCTGGTCAATGGTACTGACCTTTTCATGCACACAAAGGTAATTCTACCTAATATTTAATTCCTAGAATACAAAGACTTCTGTATAATGGATAAAACGAATGTATGGCTTATGATATTCTTATCTTCCCTTATAGCAGCCTTCCAGCACCTAAAGGGGGCTATGAGAGAGCTGGAGAGGGACTTTTTACAAGGACGTGTAGTGATAGAAAAAGGGTTGATGATTTTAAACTGAAGGATTGCAGGTTTAGATTAGATATTAGGAAGAAATTGTTTACTGTGAGGCTGGTGAGGCACTGAAACAGGTTTCCCAGAGAAAGTCATGGATGCCTCATCCCTGCAAGTGACGGGGCTGATTGTAAAGGAGCATCTTCTATCATCTTTGTTTGCTTCAACCATTCTGGGAATAGAAAAAGGATGTTTCAAGATAAGTAGTGGTTCAAGTCTTTGGTGGTGTTTTAACTGAGAGGAGGAGTCAGAAGGGTTTACTTTCTGGGAATTTTGCTGGAATTATTTGTTCTGTTTGTCTTGCTGAGCAAGACTGTGTTCCTAGTGCTTGACATTTAATATTGGCACACCAGTCCTGCTGACACAGGGCAGGTCCCAGAGCTAAGAAGTCATATAACCATAAAAAGCCCAGGCAAGACTGTAATGAAGGGGTTTTATTGTTATCATCACACTTCTCTTTGGAACACATGTACTCTGTGCTGGGCAATGGTTGTTCAAACAAAATCTATAAACAATCAGCCATTCTAAGTTGCCATGTGGGAAGAGGGCTGTGCCTGCAACTGCTCTCTCACAGTAATGCCGTCAAGCAGAACTGTGCTGCAGATCACACAAAATACCCCTTTGGAGAGCAAATGGCAGGAAAAGACAATGCATTATATATAACCATGTCTTCTGCCTTTGAGGAAACTGATCCTACATGGCAGGACCTCAGTGTGGACCAACAGCCGGACTGGACGAGGGAGGCCTCGTGCATTTGTGGGTTTCCATGTTTTATTCATCTCTGGTTATTTTACTCCTGCTCAAAGGAGAAGAGAGTGAGGCCTCATGTGCTTGCTCCCTTCCTTGGGGGTGAGTTATTTCATGTTCTCTCCTTTCCTAAGCTCTTCTTATCGTGTAAGATGTCCCTGTGACCTTTACCAGGTGACTGTGCACAAACTGCCTATTTGGGCTCTCCTGCACTTCCTTCAGTATCTGAAATGCATTTCTTAACGTTCTGTGTCATAATTTTGGGGTTACTTTTTTCTTTCCTTCTTAATACCAGAAAGCAAGTGCATTTAACCATGAAAGCAGGTACAAATGTATTCCTGTTAGTGATAATAATGAAGAGTCAGAGAGATTAATGTGCTGTTGCTGTTTATTCAGTACTGCATTGCTTGTGACTAACTACGATGGATGAGACCTTCTTTCTGCCTCATTAAATAAGTTAATCATGTAAATCAGGAGAAAAAACATTTTGGGTAGTGTGAGTACAGGTTGAGCATCAGATATGCACTTTTTACCACCATGTATTAAAGGAGATTTGACAACATACAGGTGTCCCAACTACAAAACATTAACATCAGTCTTCTGTTATCTCTAAAGTAAATGAAAACAAAATTAAAAGGTCACACTGGTGCTTGTTTCAATCAGGAATACATGGCCACTGACTGGAATTTCTTTCAGAGAAAGAGGGGAGCTCTAAAGGGAAGTTCTCGAAGAAGACAAATTAAAATGGACATCACAATGTGTTCAGGAAAGAAAGATTTTATGGTTTTTAAATTGTAAATCAAAAGTATAATTTATTTTCTGTAAAGTAGGATTTACTAAAACTTCTAGATATTACTTTCCTAGCTTACCAAAAATCGTGTACAAATTTGAACTGTAGGTTTGAAGCCCAAAGAATGAAAATGTAAATAGGGACATAATCTTGACAACCTTGGAAGTAATAGGAATAAAACTTTTTAGATGGAGCTAGCAAGACAGTGATAAAGAAATGTAGCTCGCAGAATTACAAAACAGAATTAGGAAAATAAACCCAAACAAACCACGTTATCTGAACATTTGTCCAAAACACTTTTTAAGCCCAAACTGAGCTGCTGAGACTCAAGAAACTTCAGGTTCTGATAGTGTGTTTTTTAATAAGACCAGGTGCTTGCATTTTGTGACTGAAGATGGAATGGAAGAAAAGTTTCCAAATATTACTTTTTTCAGCTCAAGGACTGCTAAAATTCTTATTTTTGTCATCAGAGGATTTTAATCCAGAGGTTCCAGATAAAGAAATCCTAATAACTGGCTACTTTAACTCCAGCACAAGAATAAAGTAGCTGTGAAGTTAATTGTCAGAAGTTGGATTAAAGGATATAGAAGTATTGGGAAAGTATTGCCTTCCTTCCTTTGGTTTCAATTAAAAAATAAAGTTAAAACAATTTTTTTTTTTTAAAGATGGTTGTGATCACAGGGGAAGCAAATAAGGAAGCTTCCAAAAAGATATTGAGAAAATGCCAACACTTTATTGGTTGGAAGGAAATGAGTATGGATTTAATGCAAAACTTGCATTAGAGTTGCTGAAATCAATGGAAGATACTCTTTGGTTTCAGTGATATTTGGGTAAGGCTTGAGAATTTGAGGTGATGCTATATAATTAATCTCCTAACAGCTATTTGACCCAAAACATCGTACTTATACTTTGTTGTTGGAACAAAACACAGATTTAAAAGAAAGTATTGAATTTAAAAATAGCTCTGCCTTTGCAATAGGCTTAATATATGTTTCAAACCAGAAATACCTATTTTAGGATCAAAACCTCTTCTACTTCTGAGTAAGACCTAGTGTTTTCCTTTTTTCTTTTTTTAAATAAAACACATATACAATTTTAATATTAAAACTTTATATTAGATTAGCTGTCATCGATTTCTAGCCCATATTTTCATACATTTCAATTTTATAACAATAATGAATCTAAAATCATTTTTCCAGTGGGTAATAACAACTGTAATTATTTTAACGTTCTGTCCTAGACCGGAGTTGGTACATCCCTGGATGCTTTGTTCTAACTGTCTCAGTTTGGCCTGGATGCTTTGGGTTTGGGGAAGTTTTTGTTTTGTAGCATTCAGCTTCTATGTGGGAAAAGACAGAACTAGCAACAGACACTGCAGCTGGGGCCAACCAAGTACCAGCTCACTTTGCGTGGTGGCTGTGGTCCCGTAAATCCCCTTCTCTTAATTTAATTTTGCTGGTGTTTGAATTTGTCCAAGAAGAGGACCTATACCAAAGATAAATATGAGGTGAGGCTGTGTAAGAACTGGTGTTCTGATGACATTTCTATTCGAGGTGAGAGAAAACTGGCCAGAATGCCTCAGCATGTGACATTTATACTATTGTATGCAGAAATGTTTTTGGAACAGTTACTGACATTTTGACATTCCTGAAACTAATCCCTAGCTTTATTTCATTCCTAGTGACATGTTTTTTACTGATAATTGAAATAATGTACAACTTCATTTTTTACGGTGAAAATAGGTGCAGATATGATTTCTTTTTTCTTCCATTGCTATCTTGTAGCAGTGCAAGCTGTAATACATTATACAGGTCAGAATGACAAAAAATTATGTTTTCAATTTGGTGGGTCGTTTTCAATTGAAAATATAATGCATTCCTGCATAAGACATATTGCCATGTGGCAGGCTGTAAGTATCAGGGAAGACCTACTATATCTGAAACAACATAATTAACGCTCTTTGTCCATGATAGGCAAATAAACAACCCAGGCAGGCCTTTTCCAGTGATGGATAGCATCTTTATTAAAGAATTAATCTAGATCTCAAACCAGGATCTATCTAGTACATAAATCAAGGCCTTGTGGTTCCATTTACGGTTCCTTTTACAACCTAAGTGTTAAGTTTATTGCTGTGTAGCCCAATAATTCATTGTTGAGGGATGCCAAGCCTCAGTCTTCCTTCCCTCTGTTCTCACTGCAAATGGAGACACTTTCAGTTCACAACACCAGCACCAATTTGCTCTGTTCTTAGCAAGTAAGTTAAGTTCTGTCTAATGTCAATTATATAACTACATTAAGAAGGTTAAGGTGTGCTGATGAAATGTATTTATATGTGCTCAGTATTTACTTTCATCAAATTTTATGCAAAGTCAAGACTGCCCTGCCAGAGACCTGCCATGCTCTGCCCTCCGGAGATGGTCAAGTTTGGAAGAACAGAAGGACTGCATAAAAGCTGTAGTCATTTATTAGCTCGTTTGGACATGATAGGCATAAATATTATATATCAGCTATTTAGTAGATGCCATGATCTCTGAAAACTTTCCTGAGCACCTGTGTCCAACATATATATATATTTTTTCTCCTGGTCAGTAGTTCCCTGTGCATATTGTAGATGCTTGGAATCCCCAGAAGCTTCTTTCTTACCTGCCTTAATTGCAAGATGGGCAACTAGAACACAGGGCATGTATATTGAAAGCTGTATTTCATCTTACATTGATTACTAACAGATCAAACAAAGGGACTATATCAGATCACTGTGTACATGCATGTATGGTGAAGTGTAGTCAGTAGAAAGCTTGCAAAAATCCATTGGGGCACAGAAAAGCTCTTAGGTGCCTCACTTTTTAGTTTAGAATGGTGCTTGGTATAAGGTTTGCAAGTTCTTTGGACTTTATTATATTTCTTATATTTGGCTGTGAGCAGACTATTAGATTATTTGCTTAAGAATTTAGTGATGTTTTTATGCTGTGATGTGCATAGTGATGTGATGGGTTTTTCTGTTTAAGGAACTATCAGAGATATGGGAGATATCTGCCCCTAAAAAGTCACATCAATTGTCATTTCAGATTGTCAGCAAATGCACGTAGATGCATCTGCAGGGATTACAGTCTTGGACGGGAAAGTTTCCAGGACAAACATAGCAGAGCTCTAATTTAAAAAACTTATGGTAGTAGTGTTTCAGTGAAAAATGAGATTTAAGGAAGCATTTTAGAAGTGTGTTTACAAGATTCTGAGACAGATGCTTCTGCTCATTAGGAAGTGCCAATATAAAAGTTCTGTATCTTATTGGTCTATAAAGACTGCAGATACATCAAGGGGAAGGAAATGGATTATTTAAGCATTAATGGCAGTGGAAAATCTGCGGTCTGCCTAAACTCTTCAAAATACACACCAGCTTGCACTTCTCGTTGTGTTTGGGACCTTGAAAGAAAGAAGGTCCAAAGAAAGATAAAATCATTTTCATGGAGAAATTTTATGTTTATGCTTAGTTTCAAAAAGGCAGGGAGCAAGTGAATAGTGTAACTAATCTGGCAACTGTGAACTAAATTGTAAGGTGTTTTTCAGCAGATACAAGCGAATAAGAATTTGATTCTATGTAGCAGAGCTATGTTATTTTCCAAGAATTCGGACATAAGATACAGTTAACATTTAGAACATAAAAAACCTTATGATTCTCAAAAATCAATGGCTTTTATGATTTTACACCTTGGCATCAAGCAAAGTGAGGCCCAGAGTTCTGAAATGAGTAAGAACTGGGATAATGTGAGTTAAGGGTTATTTGTGATCAGAGTAAAGATGTGCAGCATTGCTTTATTTTCAAACACCACCTTTCAGGTTTGTACAATTTTTTTTCAAATTCAAGTCTAGAATAACACAAGTCAGAATCTGAGTTCACATCTGATGAGTGAGCATCAGGAATTTTTGTACTTCACCTTGATTTTTTGATAGCACTGACCAATTTTAGTGGGCTTCTGTTTCAAATTGCTTACTTGGATGAGGTAATGACGTACTCACTTACTTAGTGAGTAATTGTGTAGCAACACCTCTGCTTCCTGGTGATAAATTATTTCAGCATATTGAAATAGAGGTAAATTTGAAAAATAATGAACCTCCCATCTTCTGAGAACTTGAAATTTTAATGAAAGACTGTCTGGTACAAAAGCGATATGCTGCGAAACCTTGCGGTACTGCAACTGGGGAGCTCTGAGGCTGGAATGAAATTACCCACATGGGTATTTTAACAAGTTCAACAGTATGTTTCCCTGCCCGTCTAAGAAAATAAATCTCTTGTTTTCAGAGCACCTTCTTACATTACTCGGAATGAGGTATGTCGTAGCTCAGCCACAACATTGTCTTCCATCAAGGAAGCAATAGTCTTGCTTTTCCTTCTAAATTAAAAAAAAAAAAAAAAAATTAATTTACTGATGTAAAAACATTCCTGATGAGAACTGGTGTAACTAAACTGAAACCAGCAAATCACACCTATCTAAAGAGGTTATACACCCAAATTAAGGTTTAGTCTGGTTATCATTCTGCAACAGGTTCTCTTCTGTGTCAGCCTCGTGTGCAGACACTGTGGCACTGTCCCTTTTCTGTGGTGACAAGGTTTTGCAGAAGCACAGGGTCCTCACTGTAGCAGCAAGGCCACACATAATGGTCGTGCAAAGTATAAGTAATACATCAGTAATCAACGTGCCAGGCATTAGCACTGGAACTGGACAAGCCAGTGAGTGCAAATCCCAAGGAAAAAGAAAACTTTGGCAGGGATGAACACTAGCGAAGAACAGCTCCATCCAGATTAGCTTTGGGAAAAAAAGAAAAGGCATTGCATACTTTGGATTAAATAAAATTATTACAGTTTCGTAGGAAGCTTCTTTAATTCCTATTATGTTTCTATAAGTCACTGCATAAGTTGTATTTTGTCTATAATTTCTCTCTGGTTTTGGCTTTGCCTCCTGGGGTTTTAATCTATCAGACTTGTCATTTCTTGAATATTATCACAGATTGAAATGTACAGTAGACACCTGGAGGCTTTTACTTTTTTCCATCCTTGGGCTTTGTAGAGATAGGACCATCTGGCCTGTAGGTCTGGAAGCATCAACATTCACTCATTAAATGTGTCTGAAGCCCTCACTTTCAATCTGCCTCATTTAGCTACCTTAGGACTGTAGTTAGGGGTTCTGTTGTTTTCACCGGTTGTTTACAAGCAGTTTAAACCTGTGCTCCAAACTAGAGGCAAACATCTCCTGCACCCATCTCCAGCTTTGTGTTTTGATACCTTTTGGCTGTTCCTGGAATAAGAATCTGGGGTTAAAGAATGGTGACATTTCCAAAATTTCTGCTACCACTTCAGGAATGTTATCAAACACAAAGCCTAAAGAGGACCCTGCTGGGTTGTCTCTACTGGGTTCTTCTCATCTGCTGGTAAAAATCCCTGTGGCATAAGTGGTGCCAGCCTTTGCTGTGTCTAACAGGGCTCAGGTGCTCCTTCAGTACCTGCCAGGCTTGGAAAAAGGAGTTCAAAGGAGATAGCTCAGCTCTCTGATTGTGTCTGTGAAAGGAGCACAATTTTCACACTGAGAGGGAAAACGTGTCCTAGTTGTGGATTAACTGAAGACTGTCATCTTGCAGAGTACCCGTGGGAGAAGTTAGACCCCAGAATGGAGCCTTGTTTTGATTATAAGCAGTGACTTACCTGCCTGTCAGGAGATGGTGACAGGCTGTAAAACCCTCTTCTATTTTGCGTGTGCTGGAAGAGTTGACAGCAGCTTATTGTGAACTTAGCAATGATGTAATTGCACCATCTTGCTAATCTATTTTTTTTTTTCTTCTCTCTGTAGTTAATAAGTACCTTTTAAAACTTTTTAATACAAATGGGGAGCATAAAATTCCAAACAGAATAACAAAATTATTAGCTTTGCTGTGTGAATGTATCCCCTCATGTGAACAACTTTGTGTTTTCCAAAGCTCATTGCAAGAGCAATCATTACAGGCATTTGGGACAGACTTGTTTCTATGGAGGGGGAAAAAAATCTCACATATAAAAAGAAAAAGCCTGTGCTGTTGTGATGTGAGCATGAATAAGGATTTAGCTTAATCTGGAGACCCTCAGGATCAATGAGAAGTTTCAGTGGGAGCTTCTCTGGAACACAGATCAGAGCGCATTTGGTATTTTCAAGGCATTTGGAATGCCTTCATTTGCCAAGTGCTGTGTCTCTGGTCCAACCTGTCTGCAACATCCTGGGACATGAGGAGACACACTGAACTCCATGCAGGTGAGACTGCATGTGTGTATATGTTTATGAAGGACTGAGCTGACACTTTCAAAGTAGCATTTGCAGATTTTTTTAACCTTCCATTTTACTTCCTGTGATTAAAAATCATACTCACTCTGCAGAGATTGCCTTCTGCAGTGACCCCAGCAGTTCAGTCTATCCTTTCTGTATCACTCCACCTTATTGGTTAAACCTTCAAGGTTTAATTTATCATACGTAAATAAGACTTATAAATGTAAATTTACACAAATAAGATTTGAATGCTGTGATTCACAACCAACTTTAATAACTAGGAAAACTTGGAGAGTCAGAATAAATATTGAAGTTCTCTTCCTTTTCTCACTTTGCCTGAAATATATGCAGAACTTTTGGTTCCTCAGAATAAAATTAGATCTGCCAATGCTTTGGGATATACAAACTGTTCCTGTCTTTTTTTATATGCTTTCTTATTGATTGACCCATTTCCAGTGAAGGGAGGTAGGTCTTAGAATTTGCATTCCATGAGATGGTTCCAGCAGACAGTAAAACGCACCGTGACTATGTAGTAAGCATTATTTGGTTTAGTTTTTTAAGTTGTTAGCAAGTGTGCACTCAATTCATGCACCTTTTTGTAAAACTCAGAGGAGGGAGGGGGGTTAGGGGGAAGGTAAAGTTGTGGAATTTTACTTACATCTCCAGATACTCCCTGAGAACAGCATGGAATGCGCTATGGGTCAGCTCTGTGGGATCTGCCCAGGCAGGTGCTACTGGTGTTCCTCAGGAGTGTGTGAAAACATCTGTGCTCTCCACAGAGAGATCTGACTTCTCTGTCCCCCAGAGAAGACCATGAGCAAAGAGGATGCTGAGCCCTTTGGCCTCACACAATCAGACTGTGGGTCATGTCAATTTTCACGAGCAGAAGGAGTAGCGATGTGTGATGGGGTCAGTAAATTGCACAACCTGAGTCAACAGTCTGTTCCTGATCATTCTGCCTTCTAGTGCTGCACACCCACCTTTTCCTCTGGTGTAACCTGTTCTCCCTTGCAAGGTTGTGTAGGACACCTCATGTGTAAGTGCTTAATGAGGAGGTCACTGAGGGATGTGTAGGGAGGGTGGTGGAGAAAAGGAGTCACTCCTGGTGCACTGGATGTCAAAAAAACCTCTGTCCTTTATTTCCACCTTCATGAAGTCTTTCTGTAAGCTGCCTCTAACTTCAACAGGCCTCTGTACAAGAAATACCTGTTCTGACTGTCAAATACCAAAGTATTTTTTCAATCCTCCTTGTTTAGTGATTCATACCATAACTTGCTCTGGGAAGGGGAGAAACAAGCCCTTCTGCAGAGAAAGGATTTCCTCCAGTGCAGCGGTCACAGCAGCTCACAAAGCTCAGCTCTGCTCTAACTCCCAAATTTGGGGTCAGCAATTAGGAAGGCTCAGCTGGCAGGGATGTGTAGGTATTTCTTCTCCTCTTCTACCATTATTAGTATTCAGTTTCTGTCTATCTGTCTAAGCTAAATTCAGCAGGCAGGATGAAATGTTGGTGCTTTCTTCCAAGTCAGTAAGTAAACCACTCTGAGAGACATGTGCCTCACCTGCTGCCACAGCCTGCGGAAAGATCCCCAGCAGAGCAAAGCAACGAGCTGAACAAAAGCATTTAACCCTGGTGCTATCCTTGAGGGATTTCTAGATTCATAAAATGCATTTTGGTCACTGTTAGGATGATTTGGTACCTGAATTATCTGTGCACCTCAGGCAGCAACGGTGAGGGGAAATGACTGCAATAGAAACCAGAGACAAATACCTTCATCAGCTTAAACAGTCATACTAGCCTCTCCTTTCCACCCCTTCAGCTGGAGTTTGAAAATGAAGGAATAAAACTAGTTAACTGAATTCTTAATTTCTAGTTGTTATAGGAAATCATTTATTTAAGTATTGCATGAATGAAAATTTATATGGTTCCAGCAAAAAGAAAGTTTCATAGTTGGTTAGAGATCAAGCATCAGCACTGATCTCTGAACAGGAGCTTGCACTGAAGGAATCTGTTTTATGAATGGTAAAACTGAGGCATAAAATGATGCACATGCCCTCTCTGCAAGCTTCCATCAGCCAAAACCACTGTGCTGGGAAGCACAGAGCTTGTTCTGCCGTGTGCAGCTGGGCTGTACACCTGCTGTAGCTTGAGTATTTAAGGTGTGATGGATTGGAGTAAACACAGTGTTGAATCAATTTGCATGAGAGAAGTCACATATCCAAATACCCCAAAGCTGACAGACCACTGCTAAAATCTCAAACTTCCTGTGAAGTTGAAGAGTCAGCTGGACAGCTTAAAAAATTTAACCTTTTGAATCTTCCATGTTCTTCTTCTGCCTCAAACTTGAATCTGCTGTCTCAAAGTTATTCTAGGGAAGTCTGTACCAAAATAATTTAAATTACATCAGTGTGCAACTAGTTGAGAACAGAAGTGGGATTCTTAGAAAGAAAACATTGCTTTAGCTGTAAATCTATTCAAAATTAACAGTAATATGTAGTAATACCCAATTAATCTTTTATTGCAGCTGGTTATTTTTAATGTGTGAGAGTTTAACACATGCTTCTAGAAGCTCCTTAGATTACCAGATATAATTAAACAAGGTTAAATTAGTACAAACACTATCTGAACTTCTGTACTTAGTATAGAAAATATCTGAAATACAGTAAACAACTGTATTGGGCTCATTTAGTCTCCAGGCAGTAATGAGGGCTGACTGCAGAAACCACCCATTATATTACAAACTGGTTTGTGTGCACTTCATCCAGCTTCAGCTGAGGCAAATCCCAGAACTTGGTACCCTACTTGCATTACAAAAGGCTAAGTTAGAAGGTACTGTACTACTGCCAAGTTACACCAGCCTGAACCTGGCGAGGGTGGCCAGAATAGAGCCCTCTCTGTTCACTCATGACTCATGAATGTGAGCAAGTATCTTGCTCTGTTTTCAGAGAAAGAAAAATGTACTGTTCACTGTGAATCTGCAAAACCATATGAAGTGAAAACTACCAGTTTCTGTTTGCAGCGTCAGATGAGAGAAAACTCCAATGAGCGTAAGCCCGAGAATTCAAATAAGAACATGACTCCTCATTGGCACACAGGAAAAACTAAACCAGAGCATAATGTTGATCAGCACTAATCACAGACAAACCATTCTGTCTGATAAGAATATGGACAGAAAACAGAAAGTAGCAGCAACTCTCACTAAAAGTTAAATTTTTTTGACAGTGACTTTTAACAATACTTTTTAGGATACCGAAACAGATGATTCAGGGTTAGACACCTGCTAGTCCTCTTGAGGAGAAATAGTCATCCAAAAGTTGTCCTACAGCACAGATGCAATTTTTAAAGTTTAAGGAGGCTTAATAGCGTCTACTCCTCCTAACATTGCCAATTTCTGATCAAACTTTTTCATACCGTACAAAGTTGATGTCACGAATACTTTTAAATGGGACACACCTTCTTCTAATATGTATAAGTGCTGATAGTACAGATTTCTGTTCTGTGCAATCTGAAATGTGATTAACATTTTAAGCTGATATCCAAATCAAGTTGTTATTTTTATAACCCATCAGATGAAAATTATGAGGCTCTTAAAAAACCCTCAACAACAGACTCATAAAGGGGATAATGAGAGAGACATTAGCTGTTTATAAAAGCTGATATCTCATGCAAATTTGACATTACATGTCTTACTGCATGTTATTAGATGTTCATCAGCTATGCAAATATTATTCACTTTTTGTAAATATCTGCTCTTCAGTCAGCATAAGGAAACAGGAGCTTCAAGTGCTATCCTTTAGTACTTTTCAATGAAAATGCAAAAGAGCTAGACTACACTCTTTGATCAATGCTTAGAATCAAAGGAAAATATTAATCCTTAATTCCAATGTATTTCTTTAAGGTGACAATCTTTTTTTAGTATCTTCTAAACTATATAAAATGCTCTAAATTGTAAGAGTACATGACAGGGTTGGTTATAATTTCTAAAATTGTTCTTTAGTCATATTTATCATATTAATAGCAAAAATATATCTAAGACTTAAAGTAGCTGTAGTTTGGCATGAAGAGCTTTCATTTAGAAGAGGCATCTTTCATTTAGTGAGATTTAATAAGACAATGCACTTAAGGGTGGCCCTCAATAGTATTTTTGAGCTGTAGTAAATACACAGTGTCTGATTCTTTTTACATAAAAATTTACATGGCCAGATAGCACGGTCTGGAAGAGAATCAAATGAATTTTCCTAAGACTGAATAGACCTTGCTTAAATTTAATTCCTGATTTCAAATACAGTTGCTTGTGCACAGGCGAAGCAGGATTCCCAGAACTTCTTGGTCATCAAAAACAGTCGTCTGCTTTGGTGTGTAAAAATACCATATAGTTCTTTAACAAACTAAATAAATCCCATCTACAAACTTTTAGCCTTTTTTTTTTCTTTTTCTCAGCTACTCTCCACATGAGGCTTTTCTGGGACCTCTCTCTCCTGATCAAAATCATTTTTTAATGTACTTCCAAATATATTCAAGGCAATTTATTTCCATTTTTTTTCCTGTACCAGTATTATCCCTTACCTTGAAAAATGTCTTTTCTCTTCCTTGTGTGTTCCAGAAGTGTCTTCTAAGAGCAATCATTCTTCTCCCTAGCTCTTGTTTAGTTAGGCTAAACAGGCCTAAGTTACGCTGTTTTAGCCTTGTCTGTTAGAATTTAAGACTTTCCCCACTGATTATGATGCCTCTTTGCTCTCAGCAGGGTTTAATTCTGTATATTTTAATGAGATAAACAGAATCACCCAGAGCAGGCAAGAAGTATCACCTTGTACAATTCTGGTCTGTACTTGCCCTGTCTTCTGGGTGATAATGTCTCTGCCCACACAAGAAATTACTTCTTTGCCTTTTCCCTTCCACATCTGGCAAGTGCTTGGCCCCTCGCCTCCTCTGCAGTTTCTAACTTTAGGATGCTCAGTTTAACTAAGGTTCTTGCTAGTCACTAAATGCATGACCTTGTACTCAGTTCTATTAACTCACTTCTAGTACCCATTGCTTCTGTTTCCAGTCATACCATTCTTGTGCAATATTCCAGTTCACTTACATATCAGTGACGTTGCAGAATTTGTGTCATCAGCAGAATCCATGAAGACTGTTCCATTGTGCTTCTACTCTGCTCACTGTCTGGCCATCCCAGGACTCTGTCATGTGGGACATGGAAAGACATTTTTGATAAGGGCATTGCTTTGTGTCTGTCCCGGAGCATGCAGGTTCTCCAGACCAGTGCTCTGTCTGTTCCTCCACAAACAAAAGAACAGCACAAAACACAGACACATCTATTGGGGTAAATTAGGAGAATGGTGTAACACATGTGACTGGCTTCAGGGAAGTGATGGAGCACTGGAAATCTGCACGTGAGTTTGAGATGTGGCCTGTCCCTGTCCATACCATGCAGCCTGATTCCAGGAGCAGGGTTTTGTAAATCCAGTGATCCTGCTGTTCCAGCTGCACTTCACCCAGGCAACCTACTTTAAACATCCCTAATCTGTGCAGCAGCTACACAGAGCTGAAAGAAAAGCAAATGTGTTAGCTAACACAGAACGCAGGCTGTGCCCAGTCACTGGGTGTTTCAGGCCATGGCACACACAGTTCCCTTTCTCTAAGAAACAGCCCTATATTGTACTTTATTCAGAGAGACCTTTACAGATGTAAATATATTGGCTTTAAATTCACCTGACTGCTGCATATGTCCTTGAATGAGCAGTCTGCAGTGCTCTTAGCAGCATCACGATAGCTATTACTTTTCTGCTTCCCAGTGGGCTACCATTCATTCCAGTCCTGTCAAAGCCTCCAAGTGCCAAATCCAGAAATTCAACATTCAATTAACACTCTGTTTGGTTCAGGAAGAATTTTTCAATGACAGTGTGCTGTTTGTGCATTGTTATAAGATAGTAGTCGTTTTTTACTAACAGCTTGCTGTAATCTGTGCCCTAAAGGACAGCTAAAATGGTGCTATAATTATACATCTTAGTAAAGCACAACCTCATTGGTAATTTACCTTAAATTTCAGCATTTCATGATTCAAAGCAATCTTTCCCTTGAAGCATATTATTTTTCTCAACAGCGCTTTTACATCAAAGAATTTCTTCTTGGCCTTTTTTTTTTATTATTGAAAAGAGTTCCTATTATGATCTGCTGATGCATTTGTATGATTCGTATGCCTTGGCTTTGCACCACTATTTTTTGTGTCAAACTCTCTATTCCTGTGGAAGGATTTAGAATACCCTATATATATGTGTCTAAAATAGAAAGAGTGGTGGTGTCTTTCAGCTAAAAAGTGCTTCAAAAGATCTCAGAGAAAAACTTGAGCATCTGCCCAGAGTTGAAATACAGCCTATATGAGGTCCATATATATTAGTAACAAGCATAAGAAGTTCCAAGGTATGGGATGAATTTGGGCATACTCAGGGTGTGAATAACTGTGAGCAGATCAATTTGAGGCAAAATCTCTTTCAATAGAAGGGAGTTTTATTGTTTATTTTCTGATACCTAATTTATGTTGCCTCAACCTGGTTTGGTCACTTAAAACCTAGAAAATGCTAGAGAAGTTATTTGAAGATGATCCAGTTGTCAGCTGGGAAGAACAAATGAGGAGAGAAATCAGGCAATTAGAAGCCCTAACAAATTATTTGGACTACCAAATAATTTTCCTGTCTAGCCTTGCATGAGAGAGTTATGTGTGGATATGCAGAAGTTCTGCAGTGCCACAGGGGCTGGTGCAGACTGACAAGGGATTTATTATCTGTTCAGCATAACTGAGTGGGCTGTGGGTGTAGGAGAAAAAGGATTTTGGAAAATCATCCCAACATTTCACCTGAGGTTTCACATTTGCTAGAAGCCTAAATTCAACTCTGTTAAAAACATTATCATTCTTCCACCTATTCAGTCAGAATCTGTCAGTGCCTGTGTAGGTTTTTACTGTTCTCCATCTTGCCAGGTAGTCAGCTAAGAAGATGACTGAGGTTTGTTAGCTGGCACTGGCAAAATAGATAGGGAGAGCATGTAGTAAAGAATGTTCTAAGTATTGTGAGCTGTACAAAAGTGGGTGGTAAGAAAATGCCCTGAAAGTCCATCAATTTTTCCTTCCTCACAGCTTCTCATCTTCCCCTGGATCCTACAAAGAGGATAAATGGACCCAGAACACCCAAATGCCTTTCTGAAGTCTTTGAAAAGGAGGAGGATATTTTGCACCTCTTACCATAGCAGTGACTCACTAAGAGTGTTCTCATTTGAAAGGTCTCTTTCCTTCTCCTTCTCTACTCCTACACCTTGTCTAATACTTGAAAAGGGATAATATTCCTTCCCCATTGAAACACAGCAGCTCGAGTGGTATGTTTGTATGAAGATGTTCTGCTCAGTATTCTTGTGACTGTTTTTCAAAAGCCTCCTCTTATTTCTGGCCGAAAGTGAGCATTTTTTTATTGTATCCTCTTTATATAGGATAACAGAAATTGTCTGATTGGCTTACTCAGAATGCAAATTATATTGAAAAAAGGGAATTTTGCATTAATTTTGATGAACAAATAATTTTTATGTCATTTTTCAGTATATTTGTATGCAACCATTAGCCCTTGGGCAAGAGGAATAACTACTCTGCATTTACATCTGAAAGGAATCTTTCCCTCCCTCTCTCTTAGTTTTCTGTTTATCTTCTGTCTTTTCCACTGAGTTTCTTGTTGTGGATAAAAATACATCTATTAAAAGCGTTAAAGGATACTGAAAATCTTCCTAAATCTGAATGCTACAGACTAAAGTAAGGTAACATTATACTGAATTGTTTTGTGGGTAAAGTACTTTGGTATCAGCTGACGGCATTCCCTACTTGCTACATGACTACTTTTGCCTTTGAGTTTTAAGTGGGTTACCAGTTCTCAGGAGCTAGCACATTAGGCAGTGAAAGTTTGTGCTGAAACTCTGGTGAAAAACTGAGTAACAGTATTTACTGGTGGCCAGGAACTAAGGAAAGGAGAATTATTACAATGAAAAATGCAAAGTAAACCCTTCAGATCAACAAACTGGACTGTGACTGTACTCATTCTGAGTTTAATTGTTCTTCTTGATAGGATCATAGAATACAATAATAGATTTGTTTAGGTTGGAAAAGGCCTCTTAAGATCACTGAGTCCAACCATTCCTCCCAGCACTGCCCAGTCTGACATTTACCATGTCCCGAAGCACCACATCTGCACACCTTTTCAGTACCTCCAGGAATGGTGACTCCACCACTGCCCCAGGCAGCCTGTTCCAACACCTGAAAACGCTTTCAGTGAATAATTTTTTCCTAAGATCCAACCTAAACCTCCCCTGGCACAACTTGAGGTCATTTCCTCTTGCCCTGTCGCTTGTTGCTTGGGGGCAGAGACTGACACACAGACCTCTCTGCAGCCTCCTTTCAGGTAGTTGTCAAGAGCAATGAGGTCTCCCCTAAGTCTCTTTTCCCCAGGCTAAATAACCAAGTGCTACTTTATTCTCAGTGAGAAGGTTCTCTCACTCCTCTGTGCCCTTCCCATGAGAAGCCACCCAAGAGCGTGTTCACTCACACAGATGAGCAGTGAAAGGCTGTAGCAGTGAAAGGCTGTAGCAGTGAAAGGCAGGGCAGTGCTGGTGGGTCTCAACACATTTAGAAGGATATCAGTGATGAATATATGATGGTACAGATTTCATCTGTGTTTGTGCAGGTGGCTGGAGCTTCTGGATTTAGTAAGCTGTGCCAGAAGGTCTTCACAGCTGTTGAGTCTTGTGCAACCTCTATCAAAACTGTATCTTGATTCAGGAGCTAAAAGTGCACCTACATTTCTCTTTATGCAAGGTAGATGTTCATTTAGTGTCTACCTGGGTTTTACTGAAACCATTTGGAGTTAGTTTCATCAAACATTGTGTGTTATATAAAATACAGGGAATAGATAGGCAGAAGAAGCTGTGAAACAGTTCTGAAAAGGAGTATTAAAGCAAAGCATAGCTGCAGAAGTTCTGGATGTGAGTGCATAGTCATGATTAGAGTGTATTTACAAACACAGGAATCATGCTTTCAAATAACATTAAAAGTCCTCAGCAAACTGAATCATTACCATTGTCTTCTCTCCTTGAAGTATTATCTCTGTGTGCCAAAATGCTGAACAAGATCATCAGAAAGAATCCAACTCACATTATTCTTCCCTTAAAGTCTCATTTTGAAAAGAGGAGAAATCAAGAGCACTAGCATTACTTCAGTATTTCTTTTTACTTTCATAAGGCAAAGAGCAAAACTTATTCAACCCAGTATTTTCCAGTGCCTAACACGTCATGTTAAAACTCTAAGACAAGGAAAGATGGTTTTAAATAGATAAGTCATTGGTCATATTAGGGGTAGGATATGTTCCCAAGTAGAGGAAGGATTCAAAATCACCACAAACATTCCAGTGTGAGAAAGATCAGGAACCTTTGAGATTTTATTTGTTCATAAACTTTTGATTCCTTAATCAGTTGAGTCTGATTTTCTTTTGGTTTATATTTAAAACCAAACACATAAGCAGACAGGTGTACCAGTAACTTATCCCTTTCACTGGCAATTTATTCTCCCCAAGTACTGAAAGAGACTTGTACTCAGAGGAACGAGATTCAATATTTTATCCACACTCTCATCCCTTTTTTACTAGAATGGATTAAATCTTAATCTCTTAATAATCCTTAATGAAGCAAGAAAGATCTTCAGAAATTAGCCCTGTTTAATTGTCAGATGCCACCTCGAAGGAAATGCTATTTGTTAGTCAGGACAGGTCCCAGTTGCTGCTGAGTTTGAAAACAGATTGTTTATATCTTCAGGACAAAGAGCTGCTGCACCAGCTGGAAACTCTATGATTTAATGCCTGCAGAAAAATGATACGAGTAGTAGAAGTCTGACTATCAGAGACGGGGAAATCAACAGTTTGGAGGCTATTGATAAGCGCTCTTTCTCATTTCAAAAGTGAGGTCAAGTGAAAAAACAACACATGAGATTCATAAAAGCAGTGAAAATAGAGTACAGGAGGAGAACTAGGCATGTAAATCCCAGCCCCCGTGCTGTGGAGTCCTCAGGTATGTGGTACAAGAGAGTGAAGGAAGGGCAGTGATGAGCCTTGACTCTAGAAACGTAAGATCTTTAAGAGTGACAGGAACTTATCAATTAAAAACAAATCAGCAAAGATTTTTGTGGTTTTCAGTGAACCATTTAATATTTCTGTCAAAATGCAGTAAGTTTGAGTTGACTGAGCTCTGACGTTGCAAAAATTATCTGAAAGCAGCAGACTTGCCAAAGTATGTGAAATTACCTTAAAACTTTTTTGATAAGTAATAGGAACTATTCTTAGAGGTATTCCTAGCAGTAGGAAAAAACTTATGACTAAGATGTCCATGGTCCCCTTCATTTTCCTTATCAACCATTGGAGCCTTTTGCACACAGAATAAGGAATAATATGTCTGTAATAAAAATATAAAAAATATTAAAAAATCTCCAAGTTTAGCAGGAAGTAGAGGAAAAAATACATATATTCTCCCTCTAAATATCTTCAGATATTCTGAAACTTTCATATATATAGCTAAGATTAATAGACAGAATAGTCTCTGTCATAAATAGCATTTGCTAATTATATATTTAAAAATATAATAACTACAGTCACGTGACTTCTAATATCCAGATCTGTTACTTATAAGCCTGAACTTCCTAGATAAACTATGCTGGAAATTAATGCAGTTCATGAAGTAAAGGAACATAATTAATCAAGTAGCAGATACGACAATTCAAATTACCAATGTTGCAAAAGACAGAGGTCAGGAGGGACAAGAAAGTGAAACAGGAAATTTTCTTGTAGTGGTATTTGTTAAAAAAACATTGTATGGTAAATTTTACAAATATGTTGCAAAGAAAAGAAGTGTATTTGTTTGTTATTGAGTTGAAGAAAATGTTGTTTGTTATCTTAGAAACACTCCCACGTTATGGTTTAAAAAATCCATTGCAGAATGACTTATGTTTCCATAAACGGAGAGTTCATGGGCTTGCTCTGCCTCTCAGCCAGATCAGTCAGTCTTTCACCCTGCCAAGACCCAGTAACGTCAGGATCATTTTTCTTGAGCCACAGTGTGTCTGTGAAGGCACAGCAGGTGTCATTTAAGCCAGAAGAGAAGGGTGTTTATTTCAGTGCAGGAGATGCAGAATGCTGGTGTTTCACCATTAGATAATGCACTGTATAAACCTTCATAGACAGGAGGAAGGGCTTTGCTCCAGGCACTACTGACTCACACAAACCCTGAGATATCATCTAATCACAGAATCCTGAAGGTTGGAAGAGACCTCCAAGATCATCAATTCCAACTGCTGACATCAATATGTCAGTCTTTGTATCTGATTCCTTACTGTGGGTTTTCTGTGGACGTGGAGAACGAGAACCTCTCTCATTTCACTGACAAGTGCAGTGGCTTTATTTCTGTAGTAGATATTTCTGAATAAAAACCCTTCATGTCATAGCTTCTATTATAAAATGCATAAATAATAAATCTTAAAGATGGTTTCCAAGGAACTCAAACTTTCAGCTGCAAAGATGACTTTTTCATTCTCGTATTATGAAATGGTAGATAAATAGAATTTTATTCTGATTGAGCTGTAGGTTTCTTTTAAAAGGTTCATCCATACATGCGCCTTGTCTTTGCACTAAAATTAAATTTATTGGGCAACGAACTCTATTTCAGACTTAAATGAGAAAATTAAGATTTAAAAAGTTCTGTCTATCTGTAGATGTAATTAATGATCAAAAAGGTAATTAAACATTAAAGAAGCTTTAAACTTTGCTGAATAGTTTCCTAATGAGTTCCTAATAATAAGAGATATTTAATAACTTTGAAAAATAGTTTAAGTAGGCAGTTGCTTTCAGCAAGTGTAATGCTATAATGCATTCTATTTTAAATGAGAGAATAAAAAGTATAAACTAATGGAAAATGTCCAAGATTGATCAATGGCATGTTTTCAGTATCTATTAGCTATAACTGAGCTGCTAGAATTGGAAATGTATAGGTGATATTGGCAAGAATTCCAGCACTTTGTCATTATAACAGGCATGATGAATTAATTCCCTATTTTTTTGCTTTGGAATATTCCCAGCATAAACTTTGCTCAATAAAATAGAACCTTAGCTCAAAAATTAGACTAAACATTTAGAGGAAAGCAGAAGTTGGTTTTTTTTGAACTAGGAATGCTTGATTGAAATGTTTCCAAATGAAAGTTTTTAATCAAAAAAATGTAAATTTGTTGATACAGAGTAATTTCAATAGGAATATTTTCTTTTCAATAAAAATTCTAGAGATAATTTTTTAAAAAATGTAATTGTTTATTTCAGTTAAGTAAAAAGAATTTGTTAAAAATAATGTTTTTATTTTAACTTCTTAGCTATTTTTTTTTGTTTTACATTTACAGAATCCCATTATATTTCCTATTTTAAAAAATCATAGTAAGATTGCATCTTGTCACTCTTTTGAGTTATTCTTTTTAATAAGAGATCTCTATCACTTACAGTACGTTTTCCCATTTGTCTAACAAAAACTTAGGGAGGATCAACTTCTAGAAACAATTTTTCTAGGAAAATGTGTAAATTTGGTTCAAAAACCAAAAGGGCTTTTGGCAATTTTTTTGATGACAATTGAAGCCCATTGCAACAATTGTGCCTGAAACACCATCAGCACGGAAGATGCAGACAGGATGGTGAGATTTATTACCTCATATTATCCTGTTTCATAACGTTATAATGGGTATTAAAACCTTGGGTTTGAAAATCCTCCCGCTCCCATAGAGAAGTATGTTAGATTGAGAGCTTGTGCTGTATCATATGAGACAGAAAAGAGAAGGGAGATAACAAGAAAGAGAGAGGTGCAAATCAGGGTTTGGTTTCTGAAGGGTGTCTGCATGGTTTAAAGGCCATGATGTCTGTTTTGATGTCACAATTGGTTTTGAATAATAAGGGTTTTATTAGTTTAGATTGGTTACACTCACATTTTCTTTAAATATATTCCTTGAAAAGTAGAATTTGTGAAATATTTTTTTTATTTTTGCACTGTTCCCTGAAGTGAGAAACCATAATCAGCCAGTTAAGATTATTATAGTTGAAAAGGGAATAAATATAACATTAATGATTACTTCAAAAAGATTTTGTGAACAGAGTGTTTCAGGCTTCTTTCTGAGTCTTTGTCTTCACCATATGGCATCAGCACTGTGTCTGATGTAACTAGTGTGAAAGCAGTTTTATTTGTGTTGCTGGGATAACAGGGATGTTCTGTTTAACCTCTTATTAAATGATCTCTGACGTCTGCTTTCTTTTCACACTGAGATGATATAAATTACTGAGGTTTGTTTATATGCTTACCTAATCCATCTGGAGATAAATACTGAACATTATTTCATGAAACAAAACTAAAGACATTACACACACAATTAGCCATTTCCTGTAACTTTAATAAGTACATTATGTTATGCTGAAGAATTGCAGTGTGTTTACAACCAAACTACAAAGTCATAATTTAGGGGGAAATAGTTGCTTTCCTTTTCTCTTTAATAAATGGTCCCTACATGTAATAGTAAGCAGTGCCATGAGTCCTGGAGGGGTTTACCCAGAGTAAAAGAGAAAGCAAAGGTCTCTGAATTTATCACTTTGTATTCACACACAGAAGTGCACAGTGCTTAGCTCAGGTTCTTGCATCACTTGCATCATTCTCTGCAATGATTGAGATGCGGGCTTTTTCTACTCTGTTTTGCTATTTTGGTATGATTACCTGAGGTTTTCTCTCAGGGGAATGAAGTTTGCCATCTGTGACCAGTCTTACCTATGAACATGTGATTTCACTGGGCAGATGATATAGTACAGATTTCTGGTTGTGTCTGAACAAGTGCAACATGATGAGATTTTTTCCCTCCCTTAGTTTAAAAAATGCTCCGATATTATTTTGTGTATAATCAGGTTCTATCAACGGCGATTTTTACCTGTTGCCAGAAAACCTTGGAATGTATCAGTTTGTTTAGTGTTTTGAAACAGAATATTTTCTTTCATAAAAGGAAACCTGCTTGCATGTCTGTATGATGGACATCATATATATGCCACACGATATGCCAGATCTTCAGGCCATAGATCAAGAACACAAAATGCAGCTTTTTATTTCTTTTTCCATGATTTGAGCATTCAATAACTAACTAAAGATTCATTGCAAATAAATGGAGAATTCTTTTATTTTGGCCTAGACAAACTCTGCTAGCTTTCTGTGCCAGCAATAGTAGTTATAGGCTGATTTCCTTCATTGATCCAGGAGTCCACTATTGTCAGTATCTTGAAATGAAATCATGGCTCATCAGATGCACTGTTTTATCTCATGTTCTAACTATCATTTTCTGTTTTTTTTTTTATTTTTCTGTTTTGCCCCACTCTATTGAAACTGAGCATGAAAATGAGAACTGAAAGAAAGGTTGAACCCCACACCATTTTGCAGCCTGATATGTAACACATCTTTGTCCATGATGATGTCCACAGAGAGTGTTGTTTCCATTAAAATCAGGGTAAAAATATATTATTTGCTGTCTAAATCCCCAAAGGCATTGCTTCATACAATAGTACTTGAACCTTGTGAGTGTTTGACAGGTTTATTTAAAGGTTGTGGTACATGGTGCTGATTTCATCTTGTTGTCAAATGCCCATTTATTAAGTCTTCTCTAGGAAGATAGAATTGCTTTCAAATAAAGTATTTGGGTTCTGTCATCCTTTCTTAGGATTCAATGGTGGTGTAATGTTCTGCTGTAATGAGTGACTCATACTGACTCAGTGTTTCACAGTATATGTTACCTCTCTTGATGCTTTCCAAATTTTCAGGGTCTTTGGAGATTTATGCATTCAATTTGGTTGTTGCTTTTCCAGTAGACAAAAATCCATGGCATGCATTTCTCATGGAAGACCTTTCTGGCTTTACCTAGACCATATCATTATTGCTATATGGCCATACATTGTGACTGATGTCCAGCAGCAGATAAAAGATAATTTTTACACTGATGTAGAAGGGCTTCATCCACATGATTCTGCTTTTCTGTTGCCTTTTGACTTTGCAATTGTTAGAAAATAAATGGTCCTTTTTTTTAACACCCTGTAATATGTCCTCTACAAGTTATTAGCTGAATTCAACATCAGCATTTGCTGTTCTTGTGGTAGATAGTGTTTTCGCCAAGACAAACATGCTTCCATAAAGCTAGAGCTATGCTAATCAGTTCTTTCTACAGAAATACAAAATGACTGAACTTTTCCTTTACATACTACCAAAAGAATGGGTTGCTTCTCTTTTGTTCTTTTTCAATATGATATGAAATAAAATTCTCTACCAGCAAGCAATAATTTTCAAGGTTAGAGAGAAGTTAGGAGCTAACAGAGCAATTTAGAAAGAATAATATCCATGGGTTGTAGGTTTGATTATCCACTGGTTTACACCTTTCAGAATTCACAGAATGAGTGAGCATAAATGTATATGTTGCTTGGTTTACGGAGGTGTCAGTGAATGCAAAAAATGCAGAAGAACAGCAAAGTAGGCTCAGTATTTGGCATCTATAATACTACAAAACGAACAGACACATCCATTCACTGGAACATTAGCTAGAGAGATGATCTGAAGGGTTAACATGGCTTGTTTTCTCTCTCTCTGGAAATGAGAAAAAAATGAGTTTTAACAAAAGTGGGCTACATTCTAATGCTGCCACAGAGGCCAGCCCAGCAGACAACTTGTCATGTAAGAACAGAACGAAATTTGAACAGGTGCTCCTGAAATTTGCAGCTTTATTTTCTGATCTGATTATTGCTCTAGTTGGCAAGCTCTTAAGAAGGGTTTAAGAAATGTAGTGTTCTTTCCTGCACACTAACGCGAGACAAAGATGGAAATTCAGACTGTTTGGTCCCCATTTTTCTTCTCCTCTTGTTTTGAAGGATGGATTATCTGATATTAAGATTAGGAAGACAAAACAGCTTTACAGTTTTACAGTTCTTTGTTCTGTCCTTTAGTATAAAAGTCAACAATAGAAAGAGGTGGTTGTTTGGCAGTAGTTTTATAAGACTGTGTTAAGGCTATGAAACTCTATCAGTGTCCCAGAGTGCTGCAAGAGGCCATGAAGCCAGGTCCAGCTCCCAAACTTACTGGCTGCTGAGCTTCTCTTGAAGGCTGAGCCTTAAAGTCTTATATTCTGCTTTAAACAATCCACATATTGCACATTTGCCACGTACTTCGTGTCAAATGCTTTCAGATCAAGCACAGTAAGTTAATGCTTCAGTAATGTACTTTGAAATAGTGTATTGTTTAACTAAACCTGCGGAGAGCTGGAAGCCCCTTCAATCTGAATAGTTTCAGTCTATTAACATTCATAGCCTTACAATTTCTGTTGTAACAAGTTACCCAATTCTTCATTTGAAAGTTGAGATCAGCACCGATGCAAAATACCCTTTGCTGGTGAGACTCAGGAGATTCTCTTTGCGTGTCAGTGCCTGAATATTCGCCTGATACTTCTCAAGTCCTGCTGACTGAGCCTGGAGAAAACCGACTTACTCTGAAGAAATGCAGAAGTCTGGGAAAAACTTTATCTTTGATGATTGTTGTCCAGAGTAGACACTAGGAACAAAATTATTCTGAATGCAGAATATTCCCAATTTTCTTCGTCTGTTAAGGGGCAAACGATACAGAACATTGTTACTACTGGGTAAGGTATTGTAAACCCTAATGAAACTGTTTCATTAACCACCTCCAAAATGTGCCTTCAAGCTGTCAATTTGTAATCAAGCAGCGGACAGTTACTTCTGTCTTCTTCCCCTAGAATTGTGAATTTTTTTAATCAAAGGGCACGAACTTATAAACAAGAGCAAGTTCTCAGTGGGAAAAAAGGCATTTTGGATGTGCTATCAAAGACTTATTTTTGATTATTAAACGTCATTAATGTATTAGAAAGATGTCCAAGTTTGACCTGACTCCATTGGTTAGGTACCATTTTAGACTCTTTAATACAAGAACATACAGAGAATTTCTATCACTTAAAGCTATCTTGGCACCGTTGTGATGGCCTGCTGTGCTCTTGCAAATTACTTTGTCTTCTTCGTGGCTTTGCAATTCTTCTCCTTGATGACACGTCACTGATAATGTCACTTTCAACAGTGGCTGTATGAACACTAAGAATTACTAATAATTTTCTGACAGTCTGTTTTTTAGATAAAGACTGTTCTTTCCTCCTATCTTTCTTTCCATGAGAATCCTATGGTGACAGATTTTCTGAAAATAGTGTTTTAATCTTTATGCTTATATATGATTTTCTTTACATCGTAGACTGTGCTTCAAGATTAAGAAGATACAAAGACATCTCCTCCTTTAAATAAAGTCAAGTTGAAAGGTGTGATATGGAATAACCTTGTAAAGATTTCACTCTGCAGCAAGTAATTAAGTACAGTTTAAGCATACCATAAAATATGCAATTAAAAAAAAAGACTGTGCACCTTGACAGGTAATACAGTAAATTACAGTCCTGCAGTTTCTTTTACCTGCTACTGCGTAAGAAAACACAGAGACTGCCTTTTGTTGAAGGTCTTTTGATCAGACAGCTAAATGTCGACTAAACTGAAATATCTGTCAGTGTTTGAACCTAAGGGTGAAAACAAGGCTGTGTTTAGTAGGAGTGAAAGAGGGATCCATTAAAAAAACCCAACAAACATATACGGACTACCACAGACTTTTTCCCACCCCCCTGCAAAAAAAGGTCATTAAGCAACCAGTCATATTTATTTGGTAGCAGCCAACAGATTTTTTTGTTGTTGTTGTTGAAAACCATCAAATCTTTAGAAAGTCTTCCTTTTCCTGCTGCTTTAAAATTATGTTTGAGTATATTGTGTAAAGCTGCTTTGATCAGGTGTGCCCAGCTTGTTCCTAAAGTCACATGTGTGTACTGGAGTGCTACAGCCTGCAGTCCTTTACGTGTCAGATGCTCCTAAAATTCACATTACAGT
This sequence comes from Myiotriccus ornatus, assembly GCA_036023395.1. Lineage (NCBI taxonomy): Eukaryota > Metazoa > Chordata > Aves > Passeriformes > Tyrannidae > Myiotriccus > Myiotriccus ornatus. The sequence continues at coordinate 7,730,378 of JAYRBT010000181.1, forward strand.
TGATTTCATAAAATACCTCTCTTAGAACAGGACCGTCATTTTCATCAGTTTGCTCTGAAAATAATGTGAACATAGAAAAGGAAGATTAGCAGTCTTCTTCTGCATTCTTCCCTTTTCTAGGTCTCCTTCTTGTAGCAGGCAATTACATTCCTGTGTAGCAATAATTTAGACCCATGTCACCGCTGTAATGACTTTGGAAAGCTATAAAGACACAGTTTGCAGAGTTTTAAAGTATGTGCTTAAAGTATATTGCTGTTGAGCAAAGCACTTAAGCGTGTGCTTAATTTCAGGTATGTGGTAAAGTGTCACTGGGTTTATTTATACACCAGTCTGGATGGATAACAAGTGAATTCAGGACTGAATTCTGCTGCCGTAAGAGAGGGGTGTGGGAGAGAAGGGGATACTGGGAATCATGAGAACTGAGGGGTTGAATCCTCAAATTCCTCTTGTCCATTCCCGAAGCGCCTGTAAACCACCTCTGCCAGCACCTGGTCAATTAACATCCAGTTGTTAAGGAGGAAAATTCCTTATCATCAGAAAGAAACATGCTCCTGAACCGTTCCTCTGGTTCCTGTACTGAGGATGCTTATCCTTCCCTATGACATGCTTATGAAAACAACCCACAGAGGTGTCCACTATCTTTTAACACTTTTTCGCATACTGGGAGATTTACAAGTTTTTTGCAAATTTACAAGATTTTTGCAGATTAAATTTAATCATGTTTTCTCTAGATTAAAAAGAACAAATTTCTTAACTGCTGCTCAGATCTCAGACTTTCTTAATTGCTTGCCTTGTTGCTAATTTTTTTTTTAATTTTTATTTTTATTTTTTATTTGTGGTGTAGTGACCAAAATTAACAACTGACCCAGAAGATCAATTTTAACCAGATCAAATGTCAGTTTTTCTGGCAAATATATAAGCCCTGCTCTTCCTCTCTCCCAGGACTGACAAGTGCTTTTTGGGGAACAACATCAGATGGTTGAATCCTATTTAGACCGTTGCTCCTGGACTCGATCCTTGTGGGTCCCTTCCTATGATTCCCACTGCAACATGAAACATGGGACAATATTTCTGTGCTACGTCTGGGCTGCAATTCACGCTCTTGTTTTTGTGCACCTGATTTCAGGTCTGCAAGGGTAGCACTTTACACACTTTTGCATTGAATTTGACATTGTTGATTTTGGATCATTTCTAAAGCATGTTTCCAATTCTGATCCTGTTCTTCACACTGTTTGCAATCCATCTTTCTGCGCATTCCCAAGTCTGAGTTTTGAGCTTATAAAGGTCTGTAAGAACACTCTAATAGCTGAAATAATGATGAATGGTGATGGACTTGCACAAAAAAATCCCAGAGAGTTTCTGATTAAAAGTACTTCCCCTTTTGGCAATTAAATATTAAGAACTGACATTTCACACAGCTTGTCAACCAGCTGTGCAATACTAATTTCATCTAAATCTCATTTTCTTATGAGAAAATCAGGTGGTATTTTTCTTGAAGTCTTACAGCACTTTGTTCTGATTGTCAGTTGAAGAGTGAAACTAGATGGTCTGGATATTACTTTGTCTGAGTAAATTAATGCTGACTGTTCTTTTTATCACCTTATCTTCTATAAATCTAAGTTTAGATATTTTTTTGATAACAACTGACCTGATTGTGTCTACTTTATTCTCCTCTTCCTTGTTAGAGGCAGGGGTTTTGCCATTCTCCAATCCACCAGAATTACTCTGTCTTTTTGAACTTCTCAGAGATTTCTCTTAAATGGTCTAGAGATGCCTGAAGCTTCAAATATTTCTGAGTGAGATTGATTTGTTGATATGAATGTTGATTTATCTAGTTTTTAATTTACCTCATATATTTCATGCTCTGGGCTTGAGCACATAATTAATTATGGGGTCTCAATTTTTTGTGTGTGGAAAAAACGGTTGGAAACATCAATCTTATTCCATTTCTCTTTCTCCTTTTGAAGTTTGCTGAAGACTTCTATCTTTTACCTTTTTCTCATTTTTCCTAATCTTCTCATTGGAATAACTTTCCAATTTTAGATTCCTAATAGGTTTTTTTGTGTTCCTTATATTTCCCTGGGGGTTTCTCCTTTCCTTTGGAAGATAAAATACTGTCCCAAATGTATTCAGAAATCTGCCATAAATTTTATAATAAAAATCCTTCCTGCCTCCTGATACATCCTGAGGATGTGTCCACATATTGCTCCCTTCGATAGATAGACATGAATTTCAGGATATTTTTGAACACTAAGGCTTGTGCTTGATTTTCAAGGTTAAATAGGGAAAGAATGACTCTCTAGAGTATAGCACCCTTATTTGTGGTCCCTTTTATTTTTATGCAGTCATTCAAGAAGACAGTAATTCCTTCTGGCTTGTTGAACTGCAGATTTCAGAACCAGCATACATGGTATTGACACAGAGGCAAGGCCTGCCTTTTCTCTCTTCCTGCTCTTCTTGAACAATTTATTACTCTTTTACAGCAAAATCCCAGTTCCACAACACATCCCATTAATGCTCTAGTGCCACTTATGTTGTTGACTGTGTGCTAAAATTTCAGTTTCTTGCAGGTGTTTTTCATTTTCATGTCGTTTACATATCCTTCTGTCATACCTTAGATACTTAATTGGGGGCTCACTTACTTCCTTTCCTATAATTCGGCTTCAATTTACCAACCAAATAGGTGGCCTGAGAGTTTCAGATTTTCATAATATCCATTTTTTGCTCATCTGTGTGGGGTTTTTTCACTGTATCAGCCTTGCTTAGGGGAGTGATGTGAACGATAGCTCTTCTCCTTAATAACATTTTTTTCCTCAAACCTACTGGATTCTCCAGGGTTACAAGCATCAGCAATTCTTTACCTGCCTCTCCTGCCCAATAGCCTGCTGAAATCCTCAGGAGGGTTTCTGAATGTAGCTCCCAGATGAGTAATGATGCTGAGGCTGAGTTTCAGATAGTTATTTAGAACCAAAGTGCCAGTGTGCCAATATGTGGTCCTACGTAAGTCTCCAGAGAGGACACTCTCTACACAGTTGGGAATTCTGAGGTTTATGTCCAGTTCTCAAGGTTAAAAGTAGTCCCAAAGTTTCCATAACACTTCTTAATGCCTCTTGGTAAGTCTTCAGCAGTATTACTTTCCCGCAATCTGCATTTTTCTTACACATTTTGCTTCTAATTAAAGATTCTTGATAACTATGTTCAGAGGGAAGGAGCTCTCTTTTGCCTCAAATCACAGTCTATGACTTCTCCAAGTACCCTTAAGTACCTCTGCCATGGAACAGAAGTGCTAAAGTGACTGCCAAGCCGAAAATGCTGTGAAAAATCACAGAAGAAGATCCAAATGAAGTGTCTGGTCACCATCACCAGAATTAGGACTGAAATGAAAGTTCAACTCTATGCAAGCCAAATGGCACAGTTGATTTGGGGTGATATTTTTTTTTTTTTGCAAACACTTGGTTTCATTAACTTGTGCCGACAGGAATTGAGAGGACTGTTTCTGAGTAAAGTGCTGTATTCATCTAATTATTTTAACACTTTTCTGTTTCTGGGATAAACTGTGCCAACAGAATAAATTTCTTTTAAGTGTGACACCAGTATTTTGAAACATGAATGAAGACATGCAACAAGCTTGTCTCAGAACTTATCGCTATACTTAATATTCTTAAGCATTTATTTATTTCAGTTAATGTTGTGATTGCTAATGGTCAAGAGATATCCTACTGTATCTTATTGAAGAATTAGGATTATCAAAGCAAGGTTCTTCCTAAATCCTGTGTATTTACATACTATATACTTAACATTTTCCTCACAGTCTTGACTAGAGAATACTTCCTTCGCTTACCAAAGGTTTTGTGTGTGTGTATTCATATAGTTCTGTTTTGCCTTGGGCTGTAGTTGTGTTTCCTTGATGGATGAATAGCTTTCTGCTTGGATAATTTGTATATCAGTTTGTAAAACATTTTCAGATCCTTTGGGAAAGAAAGGGTATTATACAAACGTGGGATAATAGATGTCATATTATTATACAAATGTTTGATACCTTTCATTAAATAACATCTGCTATGGATGAACAGGCTCTTATCATATAGCTCTGTGACAGCTCTGTTTGATATTGTAAAAACAGCATGGAAAAGAGCTCAGTAGCATAATTTTATACAAAACTTCTTCTCCTTCCCTTTGATGTAGTCATCAGTCTTTTGGGATGCTGAGATCTGCTCTATCCAGAGGCTGCTAATCAGATTAAGGATGTTGAACAGAGAACAGGGGCTGCTGTTCTCCACTGTTTCCCCTCAGTGTTTTAATGCATCCTAGGATTATGGTGGCCAACAGAGTTACCATTTAAAACCCAAACTGTGCAGTGTTAGAAGACCTTTATAATTTTCAGCATAAAGTAAGTATGCAGAGTGATATGTCTGTTTCAAAGGAAAAAATAATTCTCAGTAGAAATTTGGGGTTTAATCACTGCTAGCATCACAAGGCTTGTTGGGTTATTTGTAGAGTGAATTAGAGTTGGATGGAAAATATCTCAGAGGGCAATCAATCTGCAAAAATAAGGTTTGATCAAAAGAGTCTAGAAGATTAAACTGATTTTTACACAATTTTAGAAAAGTGGAACAAAATAGTTTGTACTGGTATTAGAATCTTTTCTTTAACTTTCTGGATGAAATTAATTTTGACTTTTGCAATTTAGTAACGGTAACAAAATATTAATTCTATGTAATTAAATTAAATACCATAATAGGGAAAATGTATGATTTTGCTTTAGTAGTAAGAAATGTAAGTAATTCAATGCTATTAAAACATTTCACTTAGTTTTTTTCCCAAATTTAATTTTATTGTAGATTATGGCATTTTATTATGATTCTATTCTGATTTCTAACTCCCCTCATTTTCTCTCTTATGTTTTTTTTCTTTTTTTCATCCTACTCTTCCTCCTCTCCAACCCCCAAATTAACAAATGGAATTTGGTCTTCCTAACTGATTTATGTAATATACAAGGGCAAAGTTTTTGAAATTGCTCAATTAATTTAAGCATTCAATCTGGGTAATTTTTAGTAGTAAGTGCCTAATCTATTGAGGCTCTTTTGAATATCCCTCTTACTTCCTAGTTGCATCTTTCATGGTTAAATAGCTGTGAATCTGACAAGACTTCCTGGAGTAGCAAGTTTTTGGTTCCTGAATATGCCACTTGCATCCTTGTAAACTGGGTTTGCATATTAGTCTCAATTCTTTATCAGGTATTTACCACTGACAGGAGACCTTCAGTGAACCATTTACTGATGCCACAGGTCTGAAATCACAGCTCCTGAGTTCTGAACCTTCCCTTCAGACAATCTTTAATGCTGTCTGTGCATTTTGTTGGTTAATGTGAGGTATTTTTGGAAATGCAGTCTTGTTCTCTTTACTTTTTCTGAAATATTTGCACGGGTATTTTAATAAGTCTTGTAACTTTCCTGCTGGAATATATTTGCATCTATTTGTATTAACTCAGTGTTTGCATTGATTGTTTTTTCTAAAACAAGACAAGGAGAGGAAAACATGAGTACAATTTATTCACAAAGAAAATAGCCTTTCACTGAAGCAGGTATTAGAATGTAATGTGTTTCTGAATACAGAAGGTGCCTGGAATTTTCCTTCTATCAAAGAATTTCTTAAGAAGCAAAGTTCAAGTATTCACTCATTAAAACCATAATTTAAAAAGCATTCTGTACAGAACCATATTCTGTCTATTTTTCAGCTTTGTGTGACTCAGAGTGGTTTTCCTCTGGAAGAGTATTTTTAGTTTTTGCAAGCCCACAGATCCCCTTATAACACTAGTGAGGAACAATCATCTTAACTTTTCTTGGGTTTTGGTGACATTACTTTGATTTTTAAATTCACCTTTATAATTTCAAGGATTTTTTTTTTAGCCCAGTTGCCAGAGCTTTAAAAGGAATCAGAAATCCATAATCAGAGTATATTCATAAGCTCTGATTTTAAAAAGCCACCGACAAGCTCTCAAGCCATGACCTTGCAGCTTTCATGAACTCATCAGCTTTGGGCTGCATAGAGACTGTGGGTAGTATGGTGTGAGAGATTTTTCCCTCAGGTTACCAAAGCCTGAGTGTTCCAGTTGCTGAAGTTCCAGGCTGGAGCTTATTGTCACTCCTTTGATCTCAGTCAATTGACTTCAAGGCAAAAAAACCCCAGACATTGTTTGTAGGAATGGGTCAACTGGATGTTAAAGACGTAAGGGGCTTCTTATTTTATGGAAATGCTTATAAACAGTAATCAAGTAGTATTTACATCTTCACTGTGATGTGCAGTAATTCATGGGACAGTGAAAAGGGCCATATAAAATACAGAGAAAACAAATCTGATGCAGTCTTGCTCTTTGAAACTCCACCACTGGAGCAGCAGCAGACTTCCTGAACATAAAACCCACTGCCAAAGGAAGGGACAGGATCTTTGCTGTGCAGCAGTGACTGTGCCTCTTTGTGATGGTCTGTACAGCAGCAGCATCTTGTGACACAGGGCAGTTAAATCACCTGATCACCAGAGCTGTATTTAAAACCACCTTTTCTGTCCTTACTTTAGCTGACCCTGCACCTCCCAGCCCACCCCCCAGTGCTCTGGAGTGATTAACACACGGCACATGTGCAGTGTTTGGCACCTGGGGATACTCCCAACAACTGTTCCAGCCTGAAGGGGTGGATGGCCAGGTGAGTAACAAACCAGCAGGGTTTCTTCAGGAAGAAAAGGGAGAATTCCCCTCATATGTGGCATTCTCCACTATATTCTTTTTGCATATAATTCCAGCCCTTTTAGTCCTCCAGCAGTTTCCTGGCTTACTGGCTGGCTATCCAAAATTGATATTACATATTAGTCTGCCCTGTCAACACGTGTTATTAAGTCATCATGCGATGCAAGCTGTAGTGATCAAATAATAGTCTGATGGAGTTGATATTCAGTTTATGTGGAAGATAAAATAATCATGTTATGTTTTGACTCATGCACCCAGTTCTTGTGTGTGATGAAGAAGATGGAGGAAATTACAAGGAGTCTGTAACATAACATTTCAGTTGACAGATGAATTAATGTAATGATTCTCTAAAGAGTTCTCTAAAGAACTGATTGAGAACATAATTCTATTGCTTTCTGCAGCTATTTCACCCAGGTCTTAAGTGCTTCCCCTGTGATACCATGAAGTGTTTTGGTGAAAACAGTAAAAGAAACTACCATAAATATCATACAACTTAATTGCTTTTGCCCATATGGAATACCAGTTTCAGTACCAAGCTCCAATTTCAAAGATACATCCTCTTAATGGCTGTAAAAGAACTGTTTCTTCAAACAGCCTAGTGAAATGACTTTTAAACAGTAACTTACTAAAAAAGACCTAAATGAAAGTTGGTGTGGGTAGTAGTGAAAACTGGTGAACTAATTTAATATCCACAAAGCATCAATACTATAAACCAGTGAACCAACGTTCAAAAATAATGCTAAAAGGTGTGATCTACTGCTATAAATAAGAGTTGTGGTATTGATTTTAAGAAGCTTTAGATAAGAATCAGTGTATATAGAGCCAATTCCCAAACTCCTACCCAAAAACTGCTCATGTTTCCAATAATTCTAATTGATTTATGAATGCCCAACAACAGGCATGCATGACCTTTGTGAAACTTATGCTCTAGTCCATGAAAGTGATAAAACCTCACAGTGAATATATTGTGAGTGAATAACCAAGCTTCGGCTAAACTAACTGCTAATGTCTTTTTCCTGCTTGATTAATAGTGGAACTCCATCACAATGGATCTCATTGAAAACAAGCTGAAAGTAATCTCTATTGAAACATGTCCATTCAAACCCTAAATCATTAGAACTCTTCAACTTTGATGGGAGCTCAATAATTAGTTGAGTTGCAAGAGACCTGTGCCATAAACAGCATGAATCAGAACGTGTCTGCTTCTAAGATTATTTGTATTACTGTAGCACCTAGAGGCCACAGGCAAGTCTCCCTGTGTTATGCATTGTCCAGAAAAATACGATCCCAAGTCCCACAGAACACAGCCAAGACAAAGGCAATGGTTGGCAGTAAAGGCTGGTCTGTGGAGGTAAAGCAGAGAAAGAGGTACGGGTGTGTACATAAGATGCCATCTTGGTTGACCTCTTTGCTTTTTCTGTGCATATGCAATTATTAAACAAAAATAAACACTGGCAGAGGGCAAAGAGGTAAAGGGATAGGGGTGACAGCAGCAGGGGCACATAAATTAGGGAAATAATAAATTATAGGAGAGAAAATAGGTATGCAATGGAAAGGTAAGGGCAGAGATGGTGTGAAGAGAAGCACAGGAGTTGCTCATTCCTGATCTGAGAGAAAGCAACTGTGCAAGCATGAACAGTCTTGTATCTGGGTCTCATGCAGGGTCCTGCAGGTGGTCCTTAATGTGATGCTGGAAAGGAATCATAAAATCAGCAACAAAAAGAGATTGAGTCAGTTAATTTAGACAATTCTCCTACTCTAAGAAGCACCAACTATACTTGTAGTGCCCCAGACAGGCATTTAGGCAACAATCAAGAGATATTTTCATTCTTTTGTAGAAACTTTTAAGGATTTGAACATGGTTTCCCTATCTGCTCCCAGTTTTCTTTCCTTAAGACTAACTGATCCAAGGTATTTTCAGTTTTCCTTTAGACCACTTGCTTGCCACACCTGTAATTCTCCTTGTTGCATGTCTGTGTTGCTTAGCATTCCTTGGCCTTGGTTCTTCTCTTCAACAGCTGTCCTGCCAGTACTGCCAAGGGCAAATGGAAATGAAACAGGAAGGGTAGTTTTGTAGATGCTTGTTTTAGTTCTATTCAGATTATATTTTTCTCTACAAGATGAAACTGTCCTGGAAGACAAGGCTGGAAGCCCTTCTGAGTCAATCTAGATGACATCCACTGCTCTCTTACTGACAGGCTAGTTAACCTAGTAAAGAAAAAAATTAGGTTTGTTTGGCATGATGAAGTCTTGAAAAATTAATGGCGGCTATTAGTTGTCATCTAGTTTTTGTCTAGGTGTTTGCAGAGTTCATTTGCTTGGGTTTTTCTTGTAAAAATTTCATTGCAACTTCAAGAGAAATTGTGTCTCTTGAGTGGTGGAGGAGTTAACACAGCGATGGGTGATAGAGGAAGGTGGAAACACTCAGTACTCTCTATTCTGTAGCTGGCTGATCTGTAGTTCCTCAGTACCATGTCAACTTCATGTCCCTTTCTGATTCCCACGGTAGGCTGAAATCTTAGATCTTTGTCACTGCTATTAATTATGCTCACCCTCTAGTCAGAACTGACCTTTCTTGTGAGGTTTGATGCAAAATATATTAAAAATGATCAAACACTCCTTTCACTATGTGCTGACAGCTTTCCTTCTACCTTGCAGCCTCTCGAGACTCAGGCTAAGACAGCACTGGGGCTCTCTCTCCTTCCAGCCATGCATTCCCATCCCAGCCTTATGTTCTGTGATCCTACTGAGCGCTGGGACATGAAATCAGTCTGAATTAACAAGCAGCCCAGCCCAAGCCTTAGTGTTTCACCTGCCTGGGCTTGAGGTTCAACTTCCTTACAAAGGCTCGTGCTCCCTGTGCCTTGAGTCAGCATCTGCCTTCACAGGTTCAACTGTTTCTTACTTGCTGATTGGTTAGAAGCCAACTTCAGATAGTCTCCTTTATTAATCCTTTAAAAAAACCCAACACCTTTTGAACCTCCTGATCGTTCAGCTTTTGAACATGGGGTAAACTGTGTCCCTGTGGTCTCCTCTGAAGTTCTCCTTTTGCTGAGTTCAGCTAAAACGGGTTCTTGGGACCCCTTTCACAACCTCGGGCTTCCCGAGGGGAGTGCCTTGGTGCAAACCAGGGTTGTGATGCCGTTGGACGAGCTTCCGAGGCCGGGGGCCGTTCCCGTACAGATGGGGAGATGCTTCTCTGGCCGCTCGCTGCCGAAATGCCGCCACAGGGCTGGACGGCGGTGGGGCTGGACAGCGGCGGGACAGCTCCTGCCCTGCCACAGGGCAACTGTGCGGGACCAGCAGCGTTACGGCAAACCAACAGCACAGCTGGGCTCCCTTCACCCGGTCAGTCTCTTTACCCCCCCAGCAGCGCCCGTGGACCCGTGGGGCGGTAGCGGGGCGGTAACGGGGGCGCGGCCCCGCCGCAGCCCGGTCCCGCCGCCCCCGCGGCGGGGGCGCGATGGTCTCTCCCGGGCCGGCTGGAGCGGCTGTGACACCTGCTGGCGGCGGC
>JAYRBT010000181.1:7750282-7836146 GCA_036023395.1 Myiotriccus ornatus
CTTCACTGAAAATGTCCTTTTCTTGAAATCTGGTTACTTCTCTTGCTCTGACCTCTTCTCTGAATTGTTTTTACTTAGGGTAAAAATAATATGGTGTAGATTTATGGATACCATAAAAATATGGTATCCAGCCTAGGATTCAGATTGGGCTGGATCTTTTTGTTCTAAACCCAACCAACCACCAAAGTAACAACAAAGCAAAACAAAGCAAAAAAGCACCAGCCAACCAACCAACTAACTGATAGAAAAAAACCCTCCAAGAAACAACAAACCCAGACCAGGTCTCCATCACAAAACTTAGGGAATTTTCCTCTTTATCCTTTACTTTACTTTATTAAATGTATTACTTGTGTCGAGGAAACAAACAGTCAAGTATATTCCTCTTAAATCTTGCCTCATTTCTGAGTGGGAATGAATTCCTGTCTAAAATGCAAGCAAGACAAGTGCAATGCAGTGCCAGCTTTTACTTTTCTTCATCTCACAGGGTCCAGCAAAGTGAACTTGATAACTTTCCTGGGATGAAACGGTGCTACAGTAAAGGACATTTTCTCTTCCCTCTTAAAAGTAAGAATAGTTTCTACCAAAGTAATGCATTGAAAGGGTAAAGTAAATAAATGTCCTTACCTGCTGCTGTTAATATCTTTTAAGCTGCTATAACTTACATAGTTGTAATTATCTTTACTCTTAATTACCTATTCCATTTCTTTTTGTCAGGTGTTCTTCTCCCACCTCCCTTGCAGTGGGGCAGGAGAGATCCTGATTGCCTTTGCTTATTGTTCACCTCTAGATGAGGGAATACTTCCACTGGAATAACATTCTGTGAGTGTTTGCATGGAATTATGTCCTTTGGCATTCCCTTGGCCTGCAGTGCATTTCAGTACTGCAGGGCCATAACTCCTGGGTAAGCCCACAGTGGCATGTGAGTTTGGATCAGAAATGTACCAGTGACACAAATCCTGGTCATCCCTGCTGAACTTTGTCTTGCACCCCAGAGCAGTTCCAGAGTGGTTCAGAACTGGATTCCTTTAGGATGAGACTAAGCAAGCTGATGTGCTCCGGGAGCACCCTTGGGGTGCTCCAGCTGTCCATGGGTGTGTGGTGTCCAGGATCAGACTAGAACTGGTCCATGTAACCCCCAGAAACACAGAAGTTGTGGAAATCAGGTCCTTGACACATGTGGCTTTTCTCCAGTACTGCTGCTCTCTCTTTGTTACACAGCTGTAACAAACATAGACAGTGATGCATAAATGCATAAATGTATTTAAAAGCAGTTATATGATATTGATTTTTTATTATTTTTATTGCAACATTGGATTTGTTTCTTACATGTTTGGAGGTATTTGGTTGCTGTTTTTCAAAAATACCAGTCTTTGTTGCCTCCCCAGTCAAGATGGAAATACACTGACACAAATGAATGGGTTGCAGGTGGTGAAGAGGTCTCAGTTTCACTAGAGAGATGCTTATGAGGACTGCTCAGAATGTTGAGTGTGGGAGAGAGAACAGACAGAAGGAAAGAAAAGAAATATTTCTGGAGTTTTATAGATAATACAATCTTCTGTAACTAAGATTTTTTTTTCTAGTGCTACATAGGTGGATGTATCTGAAGGAGTGCCACTAACTTGGGAGAGGACGGGGATTAGTAAATTGGAGATTAAAAGCCCTTGTTCTGTTCTTGGTTGGCTGCAAAATTTTTGTGTGACTTAGGTGGGTCCTTGAAGGCTGCAATTTCCGAAGTATCGTCGGAGTTTGAGGTGGGTTGTTTTGGGAATTTAAAATGTCAGAGTTGCCTGTGATGGACAAAAATGCCTCCAGTGTATTTGAGATTAGTTAACACTTGGGAAAACCTGGCTGCCTTTTCAAAGTGTTGTCGAGCGATACAATAGAGAGGTACACATATGGTGATCTGTTAGTAAGACAGTGGTTGGTAGTCAACCTGAGTCTAAACTCACTGATAAACGTGAATTCATGTGAGGAAAACACTAATATATAGATTTAGGAGTATGTTCACAATCCAGAGGAGTTGCAGGGAGATGGTGTTATTGGTGGTTGGCTGAGGGTTGGGATTTCTGCCCTGAAGGCGGGAACCTGAGACAATGAAACGTAGTGATCACAGTGGTTGTAGTTTACTGCTCCCAAAGTGTCACACTTCCATAAGTCTGGGTTTCCTCTGTCAGTGGAGCAGCTCCACTGTGCTAACACACGTGCTGTTCCTGCTGAGGGGTTATGGCAGCTTGTTAATACTCACCCTCAAGAACATCTATGCAGCCTGGAAGTTCCAAGTGGAAGATTTTCTGTTTATCTCAGTACAGATTTCTTCTGTGCATGGAGTTTCACAGGAGAAAATTTGTGAAGTCCTGAAAAAAAATAAAAAAAGACTATATTAGAAAATTGGTTTAAACTTATCTTCCTGTATGATGCTTTCGCCATCCATTATTCTAGAAAATACCCTTAAATTGTAAATAAAGAGCATAGTTTTGAATGTTGGGTGTGTTTGAGTATAGCTTTCAATGATTGGCTCTAAAGTGGTGAATGGTGCTAACTTTAAGGCAGCATTTTACATGAATAATTCTATGATTTTGGGTAGAATTAGTACTCCCTGTTTGTCTGACCCCAGCAGATATGGGCTGTAAATTCCTGGTCTGTTCTCACTGCCTGCACAATCCCGTGTGACTCAGCTGAGCAGGATGGACTCTTAACCACTCACCTATTTTTCAGTGATCTATGGATGCTCAGGACCCAGGCTGAGTGTTGCTTCCATACCAGTGTGAGTCTTTCCATCATTTCTAGGAACTTGAACTTGCACTGGTAATAAGGAGAAGAGGAGCAGCACACAAAATTGTTAGCAAATTGCAAAATACCTGAGAAAAACAACATTTTTTTTTTTTTTCCCCTGCCTGTGTTGTACTTAGTGTGCTCAAGTACAGTATGGAGTAATGAGCCATAGTCACATTTACATGGAAACGACTTCCCTTAATGAGGGGGAATGGCATTATCTATTTTACTGTAGTGGATTTCCATTAAAAGCAGGACTTCAGCACATCCACCATCAAAAATATGTGCTGGCCCGAGCTTGGTGGAAACAAGGTGCATAAATAGGAGGGATGGATGAGCTGGAAATCTCCAGCTTTGACCAGTTAAGGGAGAAAACAGACATAGTGTAAGAACAGAAGTGCCTTCCAGGTGCTGGTCTGTTTTGCTGTTGCTTTAAGGTGTCTTATCTGGCACAAATCACAACGAGAGACAATAGGTACATAAAATGAAAAAAAAAAAAAGAGAGTGAAATAAGGAGCATATTTTTTAAGTCAGGCAATTTAACCCTTAGACTAGAAATGCTGAGGCAAGTTCTGAGCTCTTCACCTTTTGATGTCTTTGAACAAAAAATGGTTTCCAGAAAGATACCAAGGCAAAAATTTTTGGTCCTTGGATAAAGGTAGTATCCCGGGGAAATGCAATGGGTAGCAATCTACAGGAGATGAAATGATGGGGATGTCTTGGTAAATCAGTGATTTATTAGTAGTTTTACTATTGTTGATAGTTGTTATAAATGAACTCCTGGGAGAAAAAAAACCCTGCCTTTATTAGAATAATTTCTTTTTTTTCCCTTTCTACTGCTTGACAATGATAGAAAGTTGCTCCTTTCCTTATTATATGCTACTGTAAATCTTTGTTGTAATAGCAAAAGAATAATGTGTTATCTTATATCTGAGCTAAAGAGAACTTCTCCTGAAGAGCTGCAGACTGAAATATGAAATTCTACTGGTTTCCATGCAGCACTTGACAAAACTTAGTTTATATTTACTTTTGGGACTGAAGTCTGCAGCTGTGACTAAGGAAAGGATTTCAAAGTCTGTACTTTTGCTGCATGTGGTCACCATTCATCCATGACCTGGCCTTAACTCCCATTCCAGGGCCTCAATCTGGCTTGTCAGTATTATGCAAATTTTTTTCTTTCTTTTTTTTTTTTTTCCTCTTTTTTCCCTGAGAGCTCAAGAATTTTAATTATATTGCGTGTCACTTGCTATAAAAGTTGTGTGTCTTGTTTTTTTTTCCCTTTTTGTTGCATGGGCTATTGCAGTGAAAGCGACTTGATGCGTGTCTTCCTTGTGAATATGCCGTATGGTGGTTCAGTTAAAGCGGGCACAAAAATACATTAACACTTGTTTTGTGGCTTCAGCAGGTACACGTTTGGCTGTCCAGATGAGTAATGCCCACCTAGTTCTAGTGGAGTGACTCCATCTGTTTGGTGTATCATTTATTCTGCAGCTCAGGGAGGTATTTTCCTCCCAGCAAGTCTTGGTTTATTGGGACTTGCCTTTGAGACCGAGCCGAATCTAAAACATTGTTTTGCCATATTTTATCTCTCTGACCCTGCACATGATAAGTGGACAAAGTCTGTATTTAAAAGTATTTGTGGAAGCAATGCTTGGTCATTAAAAATGAGTTAATTGTTTCTACAAAGGGTCTTGGATTTAGCTGACAGATTACTGGGAGGCTTTTGCCCTTAAGGGGTTTCTTGAGGTTCTTGGTGAGGAAAAAGCTGTGCTTTGAGATTAAATTATTCAACAAGTGTTTTTCAAAGTAATTAAAGCTTCTAGCACTTAATGTTTTATGTATGCAGATTAAAAATGAAGGTTGATTAAATCACAACAAAGGGAAGTTTATTCACACACGACAGACAGAAATGTCTCTTTTGTGACTGGTGGAACACTGTTGAACCCACTTCATTTTATTGAATATTGAACCGTTATATTAGTGCAATTTTTTCTAAGTGATGGTGTTGTTTAAAAGTGGGCAGTAGAATGTGATGCAGTACAGCCCTTGCTGTGCTAAGTAGTGCAGAATATTTCTTTTTCTGTCAAGTATCTGATTTATAGACAATTTTTCAGCTTGTGTTTTTGAAATGGCCAGGTGATCTATACAAAACTCAACAGGATCAAGAGGCAGAGCAAAGTAATGATTTCCTTGTTGGAAAGTAATAGACATGCCAGTATAGCATGTAATAACAGCAGGTTTTACAGCGTGGTGCAGAACAGCAGGAATGTGAACCACATATGCTACATAAATTATCTGTGCATACATTTCTGCAGAGTTCTGTGGTAAAGTACAGCTTCTTTTTTCCAGATACTTATAGTTTCAATGCATGAACCCCTTCAGCCCTTAAAAAATGTTACCTATCTCTCTGCTCTGGAATGAGTATCTTATCCTTTGGATACATATACTTACTGTTCAGGAATCAGTGAATGGTCTTTGAAATGTAACAGCAAATCAAACCTCACCAACAGAGATGGTGTGTTGCCTTCAGTTCAGTGTAGTGCAGCACTGTTTTGTTCTGAGAAAAGTCAGGCTTGTTTCAGTTCCTCTAACAACTCATTATTCTGATTTATAGTTGTCCATAATTTTTGCATGTTTTACATGGTTACACACAGAGCCACACACACACCGTCCTGCATGTCTTGTGTTTTCATTTCTGTAGTCATCAGCCTTTAGCATGTGTTGTCACGCTTGACCCTCTGATTCCACAGTTCCAAAAATTAAAGTCACCAAAGTTGCTCACAATTACCTGTGCAAAGCTTAGAACAGGCGATGTATCATTTCAAGTTAGAAAAGCCCCAGTTGTTGGAGAGAAATATGTCAAGATTATAAATCCTTTAAATTTCGTGGGCACTTGAAAGCTTTACAAACCCATCAACTAAACCAGTGGTATCTCCAAAATATCTTAAGGGACCTATCATCAGTTTCTACTGGTCCTACAGAAAGCACAGAAATAGCTGTTTCTTAATCAGCAAAGGTTTCACTTTTTTGTTCTGCTGGGACAGAAACCTCCAGATGATATTAGTAGATTTTTTCCACGTGAGAAAAGATTCTGCCTTTTGAATGTTTTTGTCCTGCCTTGTATAAAGATTTTCTTTTTTTTTGGATCAGGTTCCATTGGAGAAAGGGAATGTTATGATGGAGAAAATATTTTCATGTTACAAACGTGTTTTCAATAATAAGTATCTTGCAAGTTGACCTCAATGAAACAGCGACACTGCAAAGTGTTTAGTTGTGGGTTTTTTCCCCTTTTTGTTGTGTGCTGTATTTCGTTGTTATTCCTGTCCCTGTGACTCTTTTTGCTACCAAAAAAAAGGTCTTAGCCATTATCATATGAGTCCTTCATGCCTTTACGGATTAAGATTTTTAGTAGTACTTAAGAAAAATACTTCTACTTTCTGATCGTGTTGCAGTCTTCTGAGACTTAGAGCTGTCTGTAGCTTACCTTGAAGTGTTTGGAAACAGCTCTTTGTTATCAAGATTTAGCATCATTTGGGAAAAATCAGAAGTTAGTCAGCTTTTAAGATAGTGCCCAAAGGCAATGCATTCAGCCTGCAGCCTTCTCTGATGTTGGTGAAGCACGAAATTTAGGAGTCTCCGGAAGTTCACCTCATGTACAGAACTTCTAAGTAAAAACAGGATGGGAAGGCTGCCAGGAGGTTACTCGGGGTGAGGGTGAGTTGTTTTCACCAAGAAAAGCCTGTTCCTTTATGGATCTCTAAACCAGGGTACAGAGGCACAGAGCTCTGAATCTGTCAGAGTTGCTGAAATATCCCATCTTTTCTAGTGTACAGGGTTGTAGGACCTTTCATTATTTCTCTTCAAAGCAGCCACTGCTTTTTTGAGGGCTCAATTCTTCAGCTACATGGCACCAAAGGCTTCGTTTCTGTGCTTTTGTACTTCAGCACTTCCAGTTTAATTCTCGGAGAGCAGATGGTTTCAGTGTTTCTGGAAGTTTTATTTATATTGTGACAAGGCTTCAATCCTCATCCAAGATTGAATTGCTATCGGAACACTGAGGGAAGTGAAGGCATTTTTCTGAAGTCTAAATAGATAGGATAAGTATCAAGTGGATGAAAATTAATACTGTTATCTCCATTTTCCATTTTTCTATTTCAGTTTTTCTAAAACAGCAGTGAATTGCTGTGATTTGACAAACCTACCAGCAGTTTGCATTGGCTGTCTCTGAAATGGGAACAGTATGTTTTCATACAGAGGGGAAGAAGAGAGGGAAGAGTATTTCATTCTCTTGAAGTGATTAGATTTTTTTAAAAAATCACTGCATAAACAGAATATTGGCAAACAATCCCATCAAACTGGAAAAAGAGGCAGTAAGTTTGTGTATCGGGAAAAGAAGGGTATTCATGTGTCTTAGTTGGAAAACTTTAACTAAAACTTTAGGATTATTTTCTTGGTGACCTTTCTTGCTCAAGGACTTCTGGTGAATATTAATAATTCTATGCGTGTAAGGAAATAATTACCTTTAGCATACCATACAGTGATACTTCAGATCTATTGTAGTCTGTGTTACAATTATTTGTCTTGGAGAGTTCATTCTGAATCCACTGTTGGTATCTTGAACCCCAGTATAAATTTGAGCCATGCCAAGTGTTGAGCTGTTGTGATTCTGCTTTGCTTTAGTGCTCCAGAGTCTTGGGAGTTGGACACCTGAGCATGGACCACCAAAGCTGGGGCTGCAAAAAGCCTCTGGAAACAGGAATTGGAAAATAAAGCAGTTAGTACTTCTGAAGAGGATTGGGAGTGCATTCATCCTGTTTCAAAGCTGTAACACTGATTTCTTCTTCTCTTTTTTGGGTGCGTGCCCAAAGAGTCTTTCGAAAACTTGCGAAGAGTCTAATTCTGTGAGAAACATAGTGGTTTATTTTGGGTTTCATTATTTTGCCACAGACCAAGAATAGCCTTTTTGTGCCTGGATTTCTGATATGGGATATATATAAAAGCTATTATCTGCTCCTTGCCCCCAGATTTTTCATCTTTTTCTTTCAAAATAAACTTATATCCCTAGAAGTTGTCTTAGTGCTTGCAGTCAAGTTTGGAAGTTTGGGGGCACCAAACTTCCATCTCTTGTCATGCTGAATGAAACTGTAGTTGAATGAAATGATACCTGCCTCCCAGGATGGTGTACATTTTGGGTAGTGAACACTTGTGATGCTGTTTGAAATGATGCAATGAAAGGTGCTTTGAAAATGAGACACGTTGTGACTGTTTCCCAGAATACAGGGCTTCCCACTGGAAAGTGCTTATAAATGTGTAGCTGTTCCTGTTGAGACTTACCTAAGTTTTCACCTTGGGATATGTGTTGTGTAAATTCAGTAGGAGATTTTGTCAATATTTTTCTTGGAAATTAATGAAACTACGAATAGCTCTGCTGCTCAGAGAGGAGCTGTATTCTAATTTACCGTGCTGTGGCTTTGAAGAAATCAGCCTTAAAGAGGTTTCTCCATTCTTACAAGATACTGAAGTGGTAAAGCTGCATGTGATCCACATTAACCCTTGCTTCTAAGCAATACAGCTTAGAGCAAACAACCCTTTCCTCTAATCACCCCTTATCCTCTGCAGTAGAAACCGATCTTGGGAGGAGCAACAGAACAGTGAGTAAAAAGCTTTAATCCAGTCATCCAATCCCTGAACATTAAGCTAAAGCTCCAAATCTCATTTTCCTGTTCAGAAATGTTGCATAATAAAGCCACCAGTTGTCTGGATGTAATCTGCCTCTTGCTCCCGTGCTGCTGGTCAGCATGAGGGGCTTCTGAAGTGGCATAAGAGATTGGATCATGATAAATGAAATCCAAAAGATATCACAACAGATTTGGGTATTTTTGTATTATTATAATTTTAAGATTTTAGACAAGGTGTTGGTAGTTTAAAAGCTGGCTCACCCACTGTGCACCACGGCACAGACCAGTGCACACAGAAAGTGTCTCAGGTGCCATGAAATTGGGGTGGTACCAGCACCCTGTGGTGCCGCTGGCCTTTGGACCACATGGGATTTGAATTGTTATAATTGAAAAGGCCAAGGATCTGGGGGCAGCAGCACATGCAGCCAGGGCAGTGCAGAAGTGTAGTCTCACAGGTGCTGCAGTGTCAGCACCTTGTAATTTAGGTATCAACCTGCTACAGCAGTCGGGAGCCTGTGGTGGTGTCACTGTGTTGCCTGTCACCAGTTTATTGCAGGCACGGCGATTTCTCACTCCCCCTGTTTCTGGGTGGGAATTAGGGTGATTTGCCACCGTTTGGAGCTGCAAATGCTGAAGTGTGGTTTCGGCTCTCCCAGCCACTGGAAAACCCGAGAAGAAAGTCACGGACTGATTTTTGCAAACTCATTGCTCTGGAGAGTGCCTGATCAACATTCAGAAATGCTGAACGCTCACAACATCCTGCCTGAGGTACTTGGGCTCCTGAAAAACACTCTAAGGCAAAAATTATTACAAACCAGTAGACAGTAACCAATTTTCACGCCAGTGTAACAAAGCCTTTTCAAATAATTGCATGAAAATACAACTTTGAAACACATATTTTCTGTATTTCTAGTGCTGTTTATCAGATATGCATCAAGTTATTAAAATTAATCTTCATTTCCAAATTTCTTTGAAGCAAAACTACGACTCTAACTGCATTGTTATTAATCCCTTGAGTTTACCAACATGTGGACATCAGAAGGGATGCTTTTTTGCTTTGATTGGGCTTTTGTGCAGAGAAAACAGCACATGCTCTGTCCATCTGCTTCATTAAACTGTAAAACCAATTTAATTTTGTAACATTTTAATGCACAGGCATTAAATATTTTGTGGATCTTGAGTAGCCGTCTGGCTTTTCTATTTTTGAATCACACTTAATCTTCTGTTCCAGGTTTCTGGGTTGCTTTTTGTTCTTTGGTGTTTTTCTTTTTTCTTTTTAATTTGAAAGTCATCTTACCTGACTTTAAGCCTTTAGATGAAGTTCTTAAATCAGCAGGGAGGATGAGACAAATTTTAGGTATTTCAACAGAACAATTCAGGTCATCAGTGTTTTGCTCTTAATTATAGAGGGTAGCCTGGATGACTTTACTCTTAAATTAGATGCCTACAGTGGTGGTGAAATGAGTCTGGATCTTAGCCTGGTGAAATGATTTCAGATCCCAGTACAAGCGGGTGAGATCTCAAATGCAAAAATTCCTTTTTTATTTTTTGTTCATTGCTATTAAAAATACATTCTCAGAGTCAATTTTTATGAACATTTCCTATGCATAAAACATAGCAATGTCTCAGCTGGATTTTTCTTCAGATGTTTCCCTGCATTTCCTTTTGAAATGGAGAGCGAGCAGAAGAAACTTCAGTGCAAGGAGGAACTAGGCAAGATTGTCCCAGCCAGAGAAGAAAGGGGGCTTGGTCTGCAGTGCCTTTGAACCACTGCTGTGATGGTGTGAGACTGCTGACCCAGAATCACAGGCTCTGCTTCAGGGCTCATCTGTACCCAAACAGTGCTGGCATAATTCCAGGGATTTATTAGAGTTATGTCATGATTTCAGAGTTGTCTCAAAGCTACTGGTTCCCCGGAGAGAAAGTGGCACTGTGTCAGTGTTCTGGTGGCACAAAAGCTCCTTAGACAAAGGTGATAGACAAAGATTAATGTTCTGTAATTGGGAACTTTAGAGACAGTTAAAGACCTTTGTGCTGTGTATTTTTTTTAAACAACCAGCAAGCTGCTCAGAAAAGTATAGTGTGGATTGGTATAACCCCCCATTTTTCTGTGTAACAAGAACCTTAGTTAGAGTTGAGTAAAAATGACATTTTACTTTGAGTTGTTTACCAGCCTTGTTCTTGAGAGCATTTTGCAATTGTGAGTGCAGGGAACATACAACATACTGATATCTCTGAGGCTTGAAAAGTTCCTGAACATGCTTTGAGATCCACACTTAAATAGAATAGTAAAAATGATACATTTTTCACTACTGAAATTTAAAGGAATAATTTGTTCCTTATGCAACGTTGCCCAGGCTGTTGTAGGCTTGTTTTATGTTTTTGCTGTCACATGAAGAGAGTGGAAATCACCATCATAGCAACTATATGGCGTTAGAAGGGAAAGATGAAAGTGTTACCTCTCTCCTTAAAGCATCAGCTACAAGACAGGTGGTTTTTTTCCCCAAGGGCTCTCATCAACTTGCAATAGAAAGCTCTTTTCCATTACATTTGTGTGCATTCTGTTGGGGTTCAAAGCCGGGTCCACCCTTAGGTGTCTTAAGTCAAGAGAACTGGTCTGTATAGACCACAGCAAAACATAACTCCAGCAAGGAAGGGAAGAGGATTAAAATACTGTTTATCAGTGAAGGGAGCAAAACCCTTGGCCCTGAGCTCTTACCCTGTCTCACTTGTTGGCATCAGGGTGCTCTGTGTTGACTGAAGCTGTTTATATCTTTGAAGGCTTTTCTGTGCTCAGCTGCCTCTGGTTTGGCATTGCAGCCCAGGAATGTTGCTGCAGCCCTCAAAGGAAGGAGGTGGCAGCTGTGAATTATTTCTGACCTCAGACTGAATAGTATTTTCAATGGAAAAGATCAGCAAAGAGAACAGGCTGTATTGCAGAGTCCTCCTGACTTCCCCTTTCCTTCCACACTGTGTCTCCCTGTGTTTTGTCATGCTGGAAAAACAGTGTTGTGCCTTGCTTTCCTGGTGCTCTGACGCAGTGGGCAGCTGCCAGCCCTGTTAAGGGGCTGCACCACATCCTTGTATGAGCATGCGATGAAAATTTGTTTGAAGAAGTGTGGACAGTGTAAAGGTGACTATTTCTGCTACATGAAGGTCTGTAAAAACGAGCAGGGACATCATGGGATTAAACCTGGCAGGGAATATAGCTGAAATACTGTTGACAGCATGAAGAGGGTTAAGGAGTGATTCCTTCCCAGCAATGTGTTTTTTTATTTTTGTTCATTTGTGGTGTGAGTGCATCTTCAAGGCACAATCTCTACATTTTTCCCACAAAAGAAGAAAAAAAAGAAGATTTATGTCAGAAAAATGCATGATTACTTTTCAAGATCTGTAGTGTGATTACCCTTTTCATAGTACAAGATTTTCTAATGAAGAGCAATAATAGCCATGTAAAGTCTTACTGTATAATAATTATTGGGAGTTTTTTGAAAAATGTCTCACAGAAAACTGTAGATGTCAGCTGGTCAAACCAAAAGTCATTTCAGCACAATAGAGATCATTATGTGAGATAAAGGAGATTCTGATAAAAGATATTTGTCAAAGGTGTGTTTCTAAAACCTTTCTCAGCAGTGGAGCCTGCAGGAAGCTCTCAGCTGATATAGCACCTTGTTGAGCTTCAGACCAAAGCTATGTTCAAATTGATCTTGTTTCACCAACCGTTCTTCCTAAGGCCCTAAATATGTGCTGCTTCCCACCAGTCTGCTGGATTAGCTTGTTAAGAAGATGAAAGGCTCCAGCTATTATGTTTCTGAAATAAAAAGTTCTCAAATGTCTTATGTTTCAGCTAGTTTTGGTTTGCCTCTCAAAAGTTTTCCATCTTCTCCATGTACCAGTTTTGGTTTCCCCAATATCTTTTTTTTCCCTTGAAAGTGGAAAGCAGCAGATCCATCACTCATAACCAGCTCTCAGGAATTACAGGTGCCATAGGGCAGGCTTGGATAGGGTCCCTTCAGGCTGTAATGTAGCCTTCATCATCAAGGCAAGAGGCCTAAGACACAGATACTGTTCCACTGAAAATCAGGTCATTTTGGGAATAATTGGCAGTGTGTGGCTGGGTTGGCCTTTGCTCTCATCAGTGAGGAGGACTATTTGTGTGCAGGGTCTTTGGCATCTTTCCCTTGTTTTTGCCATCTGCTTGTTGCTGACGCAGCCCGGCTGTGTCAGGGCGGGTGCTGGTGCAGTTGTCCCTTCCCATGTGTTTTAAGGAGTTCAACTGTCTTGCTAAGCAGACCAGAAGCTCTAGACTTTTGGATGTGGTGCAGATCATGTGTCCCTTCACGCTCTGCCCCTTGGACCCTTGTCAAGACGTGGTCCTGGCAGCTGTGGCACCCTGTCCATGGCCAAGAGCCCCAGGGCTCCTGTCAGCTGCAACATTTTTTAGCATTTTTGTGCAATGTCTCAAAATTTACATGAACATCTGAGGGAGACAGGGATCCTTTATGTGCCCATTTCTATGTGTCTCTAACTCTCTGTCAAGGAGTAGCTGAGAAGGAGGGTAGAAGGGCATGCTGTTTGAAAGTGTCTTTGTGCACTGCTGGTAATAGAATGTCTGGGATTGGCTTTGCCCGGCATCCCCTGTGTGCAGGTGTTTAAGGCAGACCCTGCTGCTCAGGAAAATCCACTGGGTTTGTGCTCCAGCTGTCTTGGAGGGTGTGAGCAAGTTGTGGGGTGAGCCCTGCAGCTCTGTTCAGGGGTGAGCTGTGGGCTGTATTTGCAGGTTGAGGATGGAGCTCAGTCTCTCAAGAGGAGTGCAGTTACTGACACCCCAGAAACACAGCCCTGGATAAGCACAGCCCCCCTCAGGAAGCATGAGCAGCCATCTAGGAAATGGCATTTTAAGAAACTGTAAAATTAGCAGTTGGAAATAATTGCATTGTGTCCTGTGTATTTCTTTTGTCAGTGTCTCCTGGATTAAGCTGTTCAGTTATTAAAAGAAGGAAAGGCCCCTGAGAGCTCTCCTGCCTTCAGAAGTCCCGGGCAGGGTGTAGTTGCATCCACAGGGTGCTTGTTGCCTGGAAGGTCCCAGTGCTATAACACAGCAATCTGTATTCACGTGCTGTGCTGTCATCATAAGAGCACATAAGGAACAGGACCATTACTGTATATTAAAGAATTAATTGTGTGGCTTAGTTTATTGGAAAAGCTGTGTATTGATAGTAGAGAGCACTGTCTTGCAGAGAGCAGAGGTGTGTGACCTAAGTCATGGAGTCATTTCTGCAGTCGATCCTGCATCCTACCAGAACATCATTCACTTCTGAAATCCCACCTGCTCCCACAGCAGCGACAGTGCAGAGCTGCCACCCTCAGCAAGGAGCCCTGGGGTAGATATCATATCCATGGGATTTTACAAGGGAGGAAGATGCTCATTTTTCCCAGTAGTAGGCAGTGCCTTTTGGTCCTGATCTAAGGTGGGAAGTGGGGCACAGGGCTCTATCCCTGCATATCTTTGAGGGTGTTTGCTTCAGAGCCATAGGTTGGTTCTGTTCCTCTGCTTCCTTCCCACTCTGACTCTCGCTCTGCAGCGAGGTGAGAGGTTCTCCTTGTGCTGTGCCTCCTCTGGTTAATGTTTCCAGCAGAGGTGTGCCCCTGCACTGTGTCAGCAGGAACAGGCTCTTTTCCCCAAAGGCTTGTCAAAGCTTCCTCGGCTATCTCTGCAATACTTTTATCTATTTATATGTAAGCAGTATTTAAAGGGAACAAATGGCCTGTGTGATCATTCTGGTGTTCATTTTTTAATGCATTTAATTCCTGATGCTGACACTTCGTTTTTTCAAAGTGGGATTAGAATTGCTGAGGATAAACAGTGCCAACATTACATACGGCGGGAGTTGGGTCCTGTGTAAAGCTCAGGCAGACTTTCTTATTGACAAAGCCTAATTAAAAATGGATAAAGTTAAAGATTTTCTTTCGTTGATAGTCAAATGTCCTGGCATGAACTGTCATGTTCAGCTGTTCTTTTTGCGGTAACACAACGGGATTTAAACCATGAGTTGGTGGAAGGTTTTGATACCAGTGCCTGTGATCTCTGGGGATTCTGAAGAACCATGGGCTGGAACATGCCATTTTCATGAGCAGCGCCACTAAACCCTTCAGCACTGCTGCCTTCTCCCTATATATTCTATTTAAAAGTCTTCAATTCATTAACTGGAATAATTCCTCAATGCAGACACATTGAGCATCAAAAGATTGCCCAAAGCCCTGGGGTGGACCTATTTCTTAAGGCTGATTAACACAATGAATACACTATATACGAATTAATGAGCCCCATATATATATATATATTGGACTTCCAAGAGGTTGTAGCATGATTTTGGAGAACTGCTTCAGAAGCAGTGCTAGAGCCAAGGCTTTGCATTCATATCTGGGTTTTTTTTTTTTTTAGATCCTGATTACCTTGAAATTACTTTTAAATTTTAAGTTTTATTCAATGGTTAAATGAATATTGTGCTTATAATAGTGAGAGGTGTACAGAATGTCTTTCAGAATTAAAAGCAATTTTTTTTGCTTGTTTGTTTTCAGAGGGGGTGAGTGATGACTTATGGACAGCTTTGTGGTATAGTGTGTTTTGCTTTAGGTTTACTGACGAATGGTGTTTTCTTCAACAGCAAGCTGGCAGGGAATTGCAAACAGTGACCTCATTTATCCTACTAGAGCTCACTCTTCTTGACGTTTTCATCAGCCAGTGGGAAGACGTTTGCTGTTCAACTGCTGCCAGCAAAGCTGGCGCTTATTTTTATCTCAGCAAAGTCAGTGAATATTCTGAACGTTGTGTGAGCTTAAATGTTGTTTTGCTCATCTTACGGGGTACCACATTCTGTGTTGAGATAGGAGCAGAAGCAGCCCCACAGTGACTGAGGCAGGTTAGCTCAGTGATGCATTTTATTACAGGTTTATGCTGTAAGGCTGTCTGTAATGCTGTGTATGAGGCTGTACGTAATTCGAACCTCACTAGCTGGAAACCATTTTCAAAAATAATGCAATGTACTGATACATTTTCTCTTTCATAAAATATGGAGGAAAATCTACACATGTGTAATATTATTGCCTTGATCTTTAGGAAAGAAGTTACTGAACCAGCTGGAGATTCATCAATTTCATATCTATTTTTAACTTCTGGCATGGAACTTAGGAGAATGTTTTGCAAAATTAAGGGTTAGTAGTTGAACCAACAGTGAAATGCTAAAAGAAAAACAATTAATCCTGCTTCCCTAGAAACAATGGGAACTCTAAATGGTTGCCTGAAGGGTCTCCTACTCTAGATCAGTTGTTTTCATTTTGTAAAATCATGCTTAAACTACTCCTACAATACATGAATTGTGTAAAGGGCAAAGTACAATGCAGCCTAACTTGGTGTTATGCTGGATAGCAGATATTCAAGTCTTTCTTTTTGTGTTGTAACCTGTTATTAGCAGTGTGGACAAAATCCCTACAGTGTTTGTTGTGTCAGTGAAGGGCAAAAGTGTCCTTGCTGCAATCTGGCAGACGGAGATTTGTTGATTGTAGGTTGGCAGGTTTCTTTTGTACACGTCTTGGCAGTGATTTTGGTGTGTATCTTATTTAATGGAACTTCTCAGGACATTTTGAAAAATTAATTAGTGCTGTAAGAATTTGTATCAATAATATTTACTTAATACTCTTTAGTTTAAACAAAAGAATACATATAAATAATAATATTATAAATACTATGATTTCAGTGAGTTTTCAGACTTTTAATCACTAACACACATAGTACCTTTACTGCCCCATTTTGCACTAAGTTCCAGCAGGATGTATTTAGGCAGATGTGATAGTTCAGAGCTGATTGGAGTACCTGCAGCTTGTTTTGAGTTATTGGAATAGTTTAGTTTCACGAACTGAAGATGCTTTTTAGACAAATCCTCCATAAGAAGAGATCCTTTTAGGTCTTTCTTGTGGAGAGATGTAGGGTATAATATTCAGCATATATCCATTCCTATTTGAACGTTTTGGATGCATCACTCACGAAAATATTTTTCTTTTCTAGTGGCTTTCTAAAAAGGAAATGGTTTGATTTGTCTTTACCTCTGTGATTCTTGATTAGGAAGTGTGTTTGCAGAACCAGAAGCCTGGCACTGTGCCTGTGTGCTCAGATGCTTAGAGGGAGCTTTGATCTTGACAGTGGAGGAAAGAAAAGGAATATTATTTCAGTTGTATATGATGCCAAAGCTGCTTGATGAATAGGCAAGACATCTTCGGAGATACTTCACTGGTGGATTGTATTTAGTAGAGAAAGAAGCCACAGTAAACTGAGCACTGGGGCCAAGAAATGGTGGCTCACTGGGTGCTGAACCTTCAGCCCGTGCTGGGAGGCTGAGGAGCTGCTCAGGTGCCTTGCTGGGCTGTGCACCAGAGATTGAAAGCAGTAACAGGCTGGTTTTGTGTTCCCCCGAGTCAGGGGGGAGCAGGCAGAGCATCAGAAGAGGCCTTTCCAGGGATGCTCCGACCAGAACATTTTGTGGAACAGTGACCGTCCCAAAAACTGGCACAGCGTTTGGGCAGTGTCTAAAGCATGTATCTTACTGTGCTGTAGAGAAGTAATTTGTTTTATACTACCAATCTTTCTTTAGAAGCTATTTAGGTACCTGCCAGGAATATCTCTTGTTTCGCTGAGGAACAATTCAGTGGATGCACTGCACAAAATAAATAATTTAAAATGTATAAGACAGATGGATTAGTAGCTTTGTGTCACATCTTTTGCAAATTTGAGTAGATTTTTACAGCTTTCAAGGTTAAAGAAAGGAAGACTACTAAATTTTTTTTTTTTTGAGTAACTGAAATCTCATTGCTATTACTAGCAAGAGTTTTCTCAGTCATCTAATTAATTAATAGTAAATACTTTTGGAAATTGATGCTCTTATGCAGATTACCTTTCCTGACTTCAGATTCTTCTGGAATAGGTTGAACTCTGATATTTGCTCTACAGCATTCCACAGAGCAAATACATCCATCTCAAAGACAGGACTGGCTAGTTTGCTGTGGAAGCATAAAGAACTCCTACTGAGTTCAATCCTCCACTGAATATTCATTTATTCAGTGTCTCTCTCCATATCACTGTATCAGTGTTTATCCTTAACAAAGCTGCTTGTTACTGTTCTTATTTCCTAAAACACAAGGCGAACAACATAAAGTTCCCATACTGTCATTGCACTGGACGTATAAAATCATTTGCTTTGCTGTTCTGAAAACACTACTTTCATATAATTGAAGTTATTTTGATGGGCTTTTTTGTCATCTGCTTCAGGAAATGGCAGTGGCATCTTTGACATATGAATTATATCTTATGCTCCATTCCTATGAAACAACCTATTATTATTTTCTAATTTTAGCTGCTGCTTGTCCATAGCCACCGTGACATAAAATTTGTATGAACCATGTTCTAATATCCATAGTCATATATATTGTTTCTTTTCAAGATATTTAAATATGACTGCAAATACAGGCAATTATTGGTATTTAAAATGCATGTAAATACTTTTTATAGATAAATACAGAAGTATTACAATGAAATATAAAAGCCTTGCAATAATATACGTGCAATGAGTATTTGTCCTTTCACCGTAGACAGGCCTTGTTTTATTTTGGGCATCTTGAAACAGAAAAGTCCCACACAAGTAAATAACTATGTCTTAAGGCAGCAAAGGTGCCTCTTGGGGCCCAGAGGAGACCTGTGCCAAGTGCTCTGCAGCACAGAAACAGCCAGCAGAGCTCTAAGCTGTGTGGGCAAAACCTTTCCCTGCAAGGTTTTTTACGGACTAGAGAGATTGGTATGGTCAATAATTTAATATGCATTTTAAACATTAAGAATGATTTAGTGTATTACATAAGTGGAAGAGGAAAAAGCTGTATCTGTTTTTTCTAGTTCGCCATTCATGGGGATAAAAGGAGTTTTATTAACTTCACAGTTGATGCTACTCTGTTGATGCTCTTAATTTGTATTTGTGTTTTGTTTTAATCCATTAAAAAAGAAAGAAAAGAACAGGATTATACTGGGTTGGTTGTTTTTTGGTTTGGTTTTGTTTGTTTGTGGTTTTTGTTTGTTTTTATATGTGTTTTTTATTTTTATTTTTTCTTGTGTTTCATATTAGGAATGTGCAGTTTTTCATAAAACTGGAAGGTACAATTTTGGCTGAGTGTTCAGATTTGAACAGGACCTTCTGTAACAAGCCATGTACAATATAGACACTGAAACATGGAGAAAGGAGAGCCAAAGACTCTTCATCTGGGCCTAGAAAAACATGTATTCCCTGCTAGTTTGAAGGCTGAGAATGCTATATAAATCAGATTTCGCAGTAAGTATATACACTAATAAAATAGTAGAGAAGGGAAAAGGTAAATATTCTTTACAGAAATTATGACCAATAATACAGCTGAAGAAAAGAGTTTGAGAGACATCCTTTTCACTTACCTTTGCCTATGAAGTGTTGCATGTCTACAGAGGGGTAAGGCAGAGTTTTTGGCTTCCTATACTCTGTGTGCTGTACTGGAACAGCTACAGGTTGGTTGTGCTGATTTGCTTGGTCTGTAAAACACAGAAGATTAACAATCTTAATTTGCATTTTACTTCTTTGATTCTTGTTTGCCTCTGTGGGGCCCTTGGCAGATGACCAACAATTCATAATGATCTGGAGAGGTTTGTTATGATTCTTAAACACTGATAGTGTAGGTAGTGGAAAATCCTGAAAGTAGGAAAGATAAAACCTGAATTGGAATCCAGAGTATGTTCAAGAATTTGGATGAATATGGCATGTTTGTAGGAAAAATAACTTGATCAGGCAGTTCTTTAAGACAGGTTTAGGGATATTTGGTGGACAAATTGCCACAGATGTATATTAAGATACAGGAAAACATAGAAAGTTATTAAAGGACAGGGAAAGAGCAGGGAAAGATTAGGAAAAGAAAATGTGTAAGAAGTTCAAGCAGACACAACAGTCAGAGGGCTTTCTGTGCATGATGTCTGCAGACAGTTCTTTTTTGAAAGGAGAGTTCTTTGTGGTCCAAATAATGGCCATAGAAACCCTTAGAGGTGATTTCCAAGGCAACTTTGTAGGATGCTGTATAACAGATAGATTATTACTTACAATTACTGAAATGTGGTGAGTGTAAACATTGCAAGTAACAGTTCAGCTTTGTGGGACATGCATGGGAAAGATCACTGAATGAACATTTAATTCAGCTTTGGAGCTGCATTCATGCCCTAAGCAAAGTTTGAATGCACAAGGATTCAGATGAAGCACAGAAGCTTAACCAAACTTTATTAGAAAAAA
Source organism: Myiotriccus ornatus (assembly GCA_036023395.1). Classification (NCBI taxonomy): domain Eukaryota; kingdom Metazoa; phylum Chordata; class Aves; order Passeriformes; family Tyrannidae; genus Myiotriccus; species Myiotriccus ornatus. The sequence goes on from JAYRBT010000181.1 coordinate 7,770,078, forward strand.
TACTCCAACATTTTGAAAATAGATTATTGGTATTGAGTAATGCTTGGTTCATTGTTGTGATGGAAACTTACAACCCAGATCCAGGTTTACCACACAATAACTGTTATTTGTTCAAATAAAGATGTATCAATCCTCAGCAGGATCTAAGGAATTGCAAGGCATTTTCTGTTGTCTAAATTCCAGAAAGGTGCTTCGTTTATCTTGAGAGATCCATAAAATTTAAGTGAGCATTTCAGAATGTGTGAAGAAGTCGATAAAGAATTGTCTGCTTCAAAAACTTTCTTTGTTAAAGTACTATATGAAAGGAGCTTACAGAAGTAAAGGCCTTCAGTCCTAGAAGGTTTCTGGGCTTACTCAACCAAAGCAATAGCAGCTTTAAGGGATCATCAAGGGCACAGTTTCAAAAGATGATTTATATAGAGTCCTACCTTAGGCTTCAATCCTCATCTTCTCTGCCTGAGGTAGTTGGTGTATCTCACTATCAGCAAAGCCCTCATCGAGGAGGGGAGACTTTTGTAATGATCCCTTCAGTAGGGCCTGTTCTGCCTTTTCTTTAAAATGTGCTGGTGTCAGTCCACAAATCCTTGATACGTTTTATGAGTGTGCTGCTGGAGGGGAACTTATCGTTGGCTTGGAAATTTATGTTTGGGTGACTCCTGTACCTTAACCTGGTGAGCTGCGTAGTGCATCACTGTGCTCTGCCTAAGAAAACAGCGGGCTCAGTTTGGCTTTCATCTGCTCTGGAATCCTCTGTGATTTGGGTAGTAATTGCCACTCCAGAGTTGCAGTTGAAATCAGACCCTGGCCTAACATGTTAAGAAGCTGTAAAAAAATAACCCAAACCTGGTTAATGTTTTTGTGAAGATGCATGCTGTAACAGAGCTTTCTGAAGCAGGACAAACCCTGACCTTCAACTCTGTCTTTTTGTCTTTATTTTCTGTCAACAAGTAGCAGTTAACCCTGAAATAAGGGACTGATACGTGGTAACCTGCAAAAAGAGAATTATTTCCAGGAAATTGCAAGAACATTTGCTGAAGTGAGGAAAGAAAAATGAAAGTCTTGTGTGTCTCATTTTTCTGCAATCAGAAAACGAAAGAGACTGTTGTGAAAACTCATACTGTTCATAATCCTTCTCAAAAGTTGTCGTTGTCATAATGTTTTGCAATATAGAAAATCCTAGGCATGTGTGTGGAATACTAACTGAGGCAGTTTTAAAATTAATGTTACCTCAAACATTTTTTGAATCAACTTCCTCTGAATTTAATGAATCATTCTCTGGCAGTTAAGATTTACACTCTTTTAAGGCTGGCTCTGATCCATGTTGGCATCTGAAGTGCAGAGATCAGAACTCCTCTGAGTAACAGAGTGAGGCACGAATCTTGAAATGCTGTGTGAATTGTTACCTTCTGCCTAATAATGAAACCCCTGGATTTGGCAGGCAGAAGAGACAGTGTGCAGCCACTGAAAATATTTTGTTTTAAAATGTGCTGTGCACTCTGGCAAAAGCTGCACTCTTGGGCACCTCTTTGCCCTGCAAACCATGGTCATGGAGAGCACCCAGAAAGTTTTCTTTAAGCTTGCCAATTCAGAATGTTTGGAAAGCAGTATATGACCAATCTCCTCATATCACCTTATCTCTGTCACCAACAGCCCAAGAAAAATGTATCTTTTAGATAAGAACTAATAGAGAAAAAAATAATAAAAATATCTGCTCAGATAGGTCAATCATGATGGATGTGAAGCAGATGAGTAATAGTATCTCTTGTTAAACTGAAATTAAAAAAAATATTTATAAAAAGAACTTTCTTAGTGGGAGAAAGGTTTGAGAGGGCTGAGTTTTATTATACTGTCTTCAGTGATGTGAACAACCAGCACAATGTGAGGTAGATAACTCTACTGGCTTGGGTATAGAAGAACATTTGTAGTTATGAATTGTCTCTTCCACTGCTGGCACTAAGAGCGTGGATGAAGAGGCGCTTGCTCTTGTTTCATCCAAAACTGCCCAGCCTCTGTTTGTGCAGGAGCCAGAGGGAGAAGCCTCTAGGCTTCTCCCCCACTCTGGTTTTAGCCTCTCTTCAAAGGCTTTCCCCAGGAACAAATTTTCCTAGTAGCCTAGTTGGGTCATCCCTCAAGCCAGACACTGACCTGTTACATATCCTTTTTTTTTGTTTGTTTTAACCACTTGTTCTTTCTGTCATAAGAGTGGTTCTCTGATTCGTAACACCATCTGTTGCTTATTAACCAACATGCCTTCCCAGCACTTCAAACTGACCTGTCTTTTGTGAAGTGCTACTGTGACAGTTTTTGAGTCAAAATGTAGAGCCTTAGCAGATTTGCCTCTGAACTCTAACTTGCTCTTCAAGCAGCTTTGACTTCTTACTTAAATATTTTCTGAGCAATGTTTTGTGCTCCTGCTCTGAGCCAGGGATGGAGAGTGCTCCGTGGTACCTACATTTAGGATGATACTCTGTAAAACACCATCACTCTGTCTCCTGACTGTCATCCTCCTCCTTCTGAAAGTCGTTCAGAGCTGTTCCAAGAAGACAGACAGCAAATGTGTGTGGGCTTGTGCTGGTGGGAACTGAAGGTTTTGTGGTTTGCCACTTTCACTTGTGCCTCAGTTCATCATAAAATGGTGTAATTGTGATAGACTGTATCCTCCATACACTTTGCAAACGGTTTTCTCTTGAGAATGAAAGTGTCTGTAACTTTGGCCACTATTTCTCTCTTTTATATAATTTTAAAATAATTGTATTTCCACTGTTTTCAACTCTTGAAATAATTTTTTTAATGATCTGTTATATTTTAATTAAAAGGTCATATTTGAAGACTGAAGTCTATTTTTATGTGTAATGAATCTCCTTCTGGAGTGCCTTTGTTCATTAAAATTAGAAAATTAAAATAGAAAAAATAGACCGTGGAAATGAGGCATATTATACTATTACTTTCATGTTTGGTTTTGAAGGTAAAACTGTGTCAAAATTATAATTAGGTTTTGTCCTCAAAATGGCCTTGCTAGAGTACATGCACTGATGGAAGCAACTCTGGGACTTCTTCCTTTCTGGAGTTAGAGAATTCCCGTCTGAGTAGGCTCAGAGTGTCTCCAACCACTCTGCTAAAATAAAATTATCACACCTGAAACCAGGATGCCTCTAAGCTGCAAATTCATGTGAGAGGAGTTAGAAGCGGCACTTTGAAGACACAAACTATAGAATTGATTTTGCCTTGGAAAAATGTTTACTAAGAAAAACTACTGTATGCATTAAAACTCAGGATTCAAGCCTCAGCAAAATGGCATCCTTGCTAAACTTGTTTTAATGTTTTTACACTCAGTTTTAAGGTTTTGGGGTTTTTTTTTGAACTTAAATACATATTTCTATTTGATATGCAGAAAGTGTTTGTATGTCCATTAAACCAGATTCACTGAACTACAAAATATACTGTCTCTATGCAAAATATATATTTGGATAACTTCCCACTGTGGGAAGACTCTGTTCACCCCTGAGCTAGGTTGCTGTTCTTCCTATGAGCCCATTTTCAGGATGAATCATCACTCGGGCACACAGCTCTTGTGGGCCTGTGGGCTTCCCAGTTGAGAGGTTTTATCCCACTGCTGTGCCCATCAGTTCAGTTTTCTGTGCTGTGGTTTAATTACTGATTCCCAGATATGCAGAATGGCTGATCCTCTTAAATGTCTTCTAAGCTTTGTAAATAAGGAGTGATTCTATCCAGGCAGACAGATCTACTCCACTTAGACTGGGATAATAAACCCAGAAATTATTATGTTAGCTCAAAGCCAGTTTTGAGCTGATACTTATATTTACTTTTTATGCTTTCTCTTTGTTTTTGGAGGGACAGTGTCCAGGTGGTGTAGGGTAGGTTTTCACAGTGCTGTGTGTAAATAAAAATGCAGTGCCTTTTATAGTACTTTAACTTGATCAGGACTTTAGTGGGACTGTTGGAACTGAAGTAAAGTAAGTCATGAAATGCAGAGACTTAATTTAGGTGCTGTTAAAAGCCTCCCTCTGAGAGATGGCTGAGGACTTTAGACCAGGTCTGAGATACTTCCATTCTTCTGCAAGATTCCTTCATAATAGATGAACCCTTACAAAGTATCTACAATCCAAATACAGAGTACACACCCAAAATTAGTAACTCATACTAAAAAAAAAACCCTGAATTTCTATAAACATGAATTGTTTTACTCCTCTCTTAGGATTACAAATTAATGACTTGTATTCAAGTGTAATTTTTACCTTTGATTTGTACCTATGGCATCTGCTCAAGGTCGTTCCACTACTCAATTACATTTTTTAAATTTCCTTATTTTCATTTTTAACTTAATTTTTAACTTGAAATTTTGCTTGTTGCTATGGCAAGGTGAAGGACTGTCATCCTTCTGGGTTAGTGGTGCTGTATTTTAGTTATGCAGATGTTTACTGTGGATGAATAAAGTTTTAGTATAATGTAGTATTTCCTTTTAAATAGTGCAAAGACATATAATGTGCTACCTTCATTCAAAAAATACAACGTTAGCCCAGAAGAAAGGATTGACAGAAAAGGGTTTGGTCCACAATAGCAAAGAATTGTGAGGATTTTGTTTGATTGGCAGTGCTCCTTATTTCTGACAAATCCGTTTTGATGTGAGCTAATAAATGTTGCAGCATTAAATCCTGGAGATAACCAGGTGTTTGGAGGGAATGTAAATTGTCTCTTCATTGTGCATTAGACGCTCCAAGCTCTGCAGGGCTACAGGAGGTACTGAAGGCGCTGTAGGAACTCGGATTGATTCACACAGGGAGCACTGTGGGCACACCAGTAGTGGACTAACCACAGGGTTCCCTTGCATGGGTGTAGGGACTGCAGATGTAAAAGTCAGCCTTGCCTCTCTGCTGCAGTAGCTAAAACAATCTTACCAGATTCATAGACTTCATAACTTTGAAGACCATTAAAATGATGCTGAGATTTTACTTCTAAATAATTTTTTTTTCTTTTGCATAAAATGTAGTTACTTGATCATGAATTAGCTTCACAGCACAATGTTGCTCAGAGATAGGAGGTTTTACTTAAACTTATTTAATATTGTTCTCCTCAAAGAAAGCTCTACGTGCTTATATGCATTTAGAAATTCTAGATGTTACTCTTATGGCCAAGAGCATTTGATAAAGCAGTGATTTGGCTTTACCTTTCAAGTTCTTAATGGTCACTGTAGATAATAGAACTACTTATACCTCTAGACAGTAAAATTCTAATGCATTGAAAATGAGACTTGTGGAAGGGAAAAGAGAGTTATATGGTGTCTGTAAAACATGGGAAGGTAAAGATGAGAGGGAGTGAAGAGCTTTTGAGGAAATGGAGATAATTTAAACTCTCTTCTATCAGTGTAAGGAGTAACAAAACCAAGAGTAGGTGTAGAATGATGGGAGGGGGAATGAAATTTCAGGCAACTGCTACAGCAAATGTTCTCTGTAAATACTTCCAGTTTTACCAAACAGAATAGGGAAAATGATTTTCTGAAGGAACTGAATGTTAGTGAAGATTTTAGTAATTTAAGGAGAAGTCTTAAAACGGTAGTGGCCAAGTTCAAATGGTTTGAGTAGATATTCCTGCAGGCTGAAGTTGGCTCATGTATTGTTAAGCAGCAAGCCAGATGGTATGAATCTAAGAATTATTAAAAACTAGTGGTAGTAATTGTACCTCAGGTGGTCGTTTTTAACATCTGATTTTTGAAGGACTTAGTAGACCAGGGTTGTAATTTTTCTCAGTCCTTCAGCTGGATTATTTCTATTTCATTTCTCTTTCTAAGCTTACTAATATTTTCTGGTTACATTAATATGGCTGTGCTAAATGCTATGCTTTCATGAAGCTTTAGGCACCTAGATTTGCCAGTCTTCCAAAATTTTGAATTTCTGGGTGTAAGTGCTTTGTCTTCTAAGGTTTTTTATTCACTAAAACTGTCCATTCTTTTGATATAAAACCTGACAACTGAGATGGAAAACTTGTAAATAAGGAGGGAAAAAAAAAGGTGGAAATGCTCTATATAGCCACATTTTGCAGCTCTTCATGTTGAGATAGTCATGGTATTTCTGTGATGAAACTTTTCCATACTCCATATATTTTATTTTCCTTTGACCTTGTATCATCTATGTCACCTGGTATATTAAACTGCAGTCAGGCTCAGAGCCCCTTATAACTGATAAAAGACTGTGGTGTAGGCAAATTTTGTGGAGTGAGCTTTGTAGAAAGCAAAATGAACTGAAGGGGAAAAGAGCACAGGCGATGTTTTGGCTGCTGCAAGTGCCTGTGTTTCTGTGTGAGTCAGCACAAGCAAAACATTTTTTAATGTTTTGTAGAATGTACCACCATTTATCGTACTTAATGAAATTTTGCCCATCCCATGATTATCAGTCTAAACTAGGTATAAAAATTGCTGTTTTAATCTCAGAAGACAGTGACCCATAAAAGGTGTATGATTGAAAATAAGATGTATAATTGAAAATGTGATCGTTGTTTCTTTAAATACACATTTTTGTGTTACTGCCATCTGGCAGTACCTAAATCTGCCCTTGATTTAGCTGACATTGCCTGGCTGATCAGGTACAGGCATCAGGATAGATGTGGGTCATGAAGACATTCTCCTCTGAGATAAGAGAGGCCTTATTATCATTTATTTTTCTCGTAAGAATGAGCCTTTTGGAAACCCAGTCACAGAGGAAGGGATCACTGGGGAGGCAGAGCTGTGCATGTACATGGTGGCTTCTGAGGTGATTGAATTTCTGCTTGCTTCTCCTCATACCTGTACATTCCTATCTGATAAGGACTTCAGAAACTTCCTTTTACACTCGAGCCACTATTAATTGTACTGATGATTTCTTCCATTCACGTGCCTAATTACCTGATGAAGTCTGCAAATCAGCCTGGCTGCAGTCAGAGCACAAGTAATTGCACCTTCAATTTAGAGCACAAGTGGAGGACTCATGAAGATGTGCATGGTCATGAGGGGAACAACCAAGTACTGCTTGTGGGCCCTTCCTGCAAAAGTGGCTGTAGCTGAGGCATTGATTTAATTCTTCTCCTTAGCCCTACAACAATACCTTCACTTGTAATCTGAATAATATGTTTTTCTTTTCTTTGTAACCTTCGCATTAAGCAGTAATTACTGAGTGTCTGACAGAACTAGAACGGGTCTCATTTTTTATAAAAGAGTTTATGCCCTGTTCTTGCTTGGTTTGCTTAAATATTTGAAGTTGCAGCCTTAAAATAAATTCTTGACAAAAGCACCAAGGGTTTCTTTCATAGCTCACTTGCAGGGTTACCTAAATATGCAACTAATAACCACAGGGAATGCATGGAAAACAGAAAATAAAACATTCTTATTGCGGTGTCTTGCAGTGAATTGGCTACTGACATAGATATATTCGGAAGGGGTGGTACATTTCCTGGTAGATAGTGAGTGGTATATAGGTAGCTTTCGGATAAACTGCAATTTTTGATTGCCACTTTGGTAAAGGCACCCAGAAGAATTAATGTGTATATTTTTAGTAGCTTCTTGTTTCAGGAGCTGGCATGTACAATTACTCTTGTTGTAGCTGTACATTGCAAAACTTTATCTTATTCTCTGGGATGTTTTCAGATGTCTAGTTTTTTTATTCAGTTTTTCCATTCTTACAGCTTTCTGCTTATAACTCATAACTACACAGGATAACATTACTCATGTAATAAAATTATCAAGTAATAATGTCCTATTTCAATTTTGTTGCAAAATCCTGTTTGCAGTATGAAGTATAAATAAAATAATGTATGTGTACTCTCCTTCTAGGGGAAATAATGGAATAATTACTATCAAGATCTGTTTTGCTAGGTCGAAAGAATGACTCTTATAAAACAGCCCCAGTTTACTGCCTTCCAAGTATGGTACATAAGAAGCCTTTTGAGGTATTTTAATTAAGATTATTATCAGCAATGTAGATATGCAGTTGTTACTATATTGGATTAGAAACTTCAAAGTTTTTCCTATAGGATATATTGCTTCAATTTCTCTTGCTACATCATGTTGAAACATCATGCAATTAAAATATCGTGTTGTTTTGCAGATTATTCTGTTGTAGACAGGTAGTCTTGATGAACTGATAAGATTAATAATTTTATTTCACTTTTAAATGTTTGATAATCCATGCTTTTTGCCCTCAAAGACTTCTGTGGAAAACATTAAAGGAAATAGGACTCCAGGTTACTGATTGATTTGATTTTAGAAGCTGAGATTTTTACTGACACTAGTTTTCATGAAAAAAAACACGTGTCCTGTCCCCATTCACTTCCAAGCAAGTCTAGGAGAGAAGACTCTGCAAAGAAAAATGTCTTTGGGTCCTCTGGTGATAAAAGGTGTGATGGGGTTTTTTTGTGAGGCTTGTAATGACCAATTACACTAGGGACAGAAGGGAAGAGTTATTAATTTTTGAACTAGCTGGTCCATCAGACCAACTTGTGTCAGAGTCAGTTTTGTCAGAGGCACTTTTGGTTTGTTTTGCCCTTGGTTGGTTTGAAGATTTTTTTACTACCTTCAGGCTGGGAAAGTGAGAAAGGCTGGAGTTCAGTCTTTGGGCTTTGTTTCTCCACTCAGTGTGCTGCACAACAGCTACTTCAGTACTTTCCTTTTATTTTCAATACCCTGTACCCAAGCAGAGAGAGGGGGATTTGGCTGCAGGTCTCCACACTCCTTGACTTGAGGAGTTGCTTCCTTCAAGGGCCACTGTAGTCAGAAGTCACGGGTGCAGCATGTAGCCAGCTGCTGACTTCGTCACTTTGGGGTGGTTTTAACGTTATTCAAAGTTTTGATCCTGTGGGAACAGCTAGAGCTGCCTAAAGTTGTAATCTCATAAGTTGTAATGTAGCTGCTTCCAGAAAATTTCATGAATTGTTTACACCAAGGAGACAGGGATATAAAAGATTATTCAGTTACTCAACAGGGAATAAGGAACATACAGTACTATGAGCTGTAGAAAACAGGAAGAAAACCCACAGGCATAGAAAAAAAAAAAAAAGTAAAGAAGAAAATTATCTAGCAAAAGTCAGATATTAGCTGCATTGACACATTTGATACAGTTCTTTTTTGTGAATTATGTAAAGAATAATTTTTTTCAGGTTTCTACCAGTTTGAAAAGACATTTGTTAATCATTACAACTTATCTGTGATAAAATCCGCACTTCTGTTCTTTGGGTGGTTTGTTTGCTTTAGTTTGTGGGTTTTTTTTCCTGTCTTTGCTCTGAAAGTGCTTTGTATTTTATGAACATTCAAGATTATCAGTGAACCCATTTTTGCATGACACGAATCTGGGAAAACTCCTTTTGTAGCTTATTAAATAAGTTATTCAGATTATTTGTCCATGTAGGCCTTTGACTTCTAGTAGCTTGTTTTAGAGGACAGACAATATTCATTCACTCTTGTTAAAAAACAAGCAAGTATTTAGAAAAAGGAAATAAAAGGTGACCCTTTCTAAATTTTTAATCTGGAGAATCATCGGGTATTGCAAGAATCCGTTTCCTTTAAGGCCTACAATACGTCTCTCTAAGTGTATATAAGAAAACCAGAGTATTATAGTAGTCCAACACTTTCATTTGAGTCAAATATTTTCCTCTGCCTCCAGATATTTCAGTAGAACTTGTTGAAGTGGATCTGGAGGAATTATTTGGCTCTTATATTAAAGCTCAGAGCCAAGCAGAGATTTTGAGCTGAGTATCTGTTGTGAGTACTCTATCTATAGACAGCAAATTACCTTCAGTGCATTTATGGAAAATTCAGTGACAGGGCTGTTTTTGTGCATTTCAGAGATATCCTTTATTTAAAGAAAATGGTAAATTAGACACAAGAAATAACTCAACTATTGTTATTTCATACTGCATGAAAATACAAAACCTAATCCCCAGCTGGAAAAAGCTTTGGGCATCTTTTCCCAAGCTTCCCTAATACAGTTTATTGCTCTTCTGTGTTCTTTATGCAGCCATGCTTAACACAGAGCTATTTGTAAATTAGGAACTCCATGTGGAGTGACAAAATGTCTTTTTGTGGGTCATCCTCTGGTTTTCTTCTCCATCCTGCTTTATTTCTATTAACTGCACAAACAGCAGATCTAGGCACCTTCTCTGCTTAGTTCTGTATGTCCCTTGCAGCTGGAACTTCCCAGATGCCACAGGAGCTTTTTCTGAGAGTCAGAAGGTCACAATGAATTATTTATCTATCCCTACAATCACAGGTTCATTTGAGTTGTTTCTCAGAATGTCCAAGCTTTTCTAGAGCAGGCCTTAGTGTATCTGTGAATTTCTTTGGTTTGCAATAAAAACAACATCTGGAAAAGCTTGTCCATGGGATCATGTTGACTCAATGCACACTCAGCTTCAGAGACTGGAGTCTCCTGCTGTACTGAGGGCAGCTAATATGTAATGTCACTGAAAGGAAATGAAAGATAATGTGGTGGTGCAATCATTAAATGTAGATGCAGGAGAGCATTGTGAGAATAGGGCATACAGGCTTGTGGTGGTTTGACCCGTCCAGCACCTCAGTATCATGAAGCCACTTGCTCATTCTGCTTGCTTGTGGGAGCAGGGTGGATACAGGAAGAGAGAACTTGTAGGTCCAGGTGAAGACAGCTGGATAAATGGAGGAAAGACAAAATAAGTGACGCAAAGGAAATCACTCACTGCCTCCCAAGCAACTAGTGGTAGAAGAGGACAATCTTAAGCTGCACCAGGGGAGGTTTAGTTTGGACATCAGCGAGAATTTCTTCACAGAAAAGGTGATTAGGTATTTGAATGGGCTGCCCAGGGAGGTGGTGGAGTCACCATTCCTAGGAGTGTTTAAGGAAAGACTGGACATGGCACTCAGTGCCGTGGTCTGGTTGACAAGGTGGCGTTTGTTCATGGGTTGGACACCAGCGTCTGGGAGGTCTTTTCCAGCAGAATTGATTCTGTGATTCCCACAGGCAGCCCCATGCCCAGACAGTCCCTGAGCAATGGCCACTTGGAAGACTGTGTCACCCCCAGTTTCTGTCCTACCCCTTCAGCCTGTCTGTTGAAGTTTGCCCTAGGCTTGATGCTGATGGACATGCCCACGTGGCAGAACTGTCTTAACACCTGGAGAAGAGACAGGACTTTGTCACACCGTGAGTCATTCACATTTTCTGTAGACTGGTCAAGAGCTGCTACCTTTTTGTATGGCTCACATTGCCTCATGAAACGTAATGGATGAACAACCTTTGAAGTGTTATGTGTAGAGAGGGTTGACCACTAGGTAAGAAGAATTTGCAGGAGAAAAAGATGGATTTTTACATTATCTGGAAATATACTGAAAAAACAAAAATCAATGAATCCTGTCAAAGAGCCAAGAAATTCCTGATAGGTGGGGTTTTTTTTGGTGTTTTTTTTTAGGGTTTTGGGTTTTTTTATGCCTAGTACTGCATTTCCTTTTTAATTGAGTGGAGGAGATATAAAGAGATGATTTTTTGACCTGTTGTCTTTCTGTGAATGCTTTTTTTGTAAACCATGTGTGTGTATGTGTGTGTGAAAAATGCAATATTTTTATGTGAAATGTGGTCATGCTTCCACGGGATTATTCCATATATTAATTTTACATAACATAGCATGTTGTATTAAATCTACAAATTTCCTGATCATCCCTGGTCTTTTTTCCCTAAAAAATGCAAGAGTAAGCCATATCTTTATTTCTGATCATAGAATCATAGTATTCCTATGCTTAAAATAAAATTCCATGTTTTGGAAAAGCAAGTAACTTAATCATGAAGAGGACAGTGAAAAACTAAATGATAAATTTCTAATCAGAATCCAGTGATACTGGCCAAATATTTTTGTTTGCTACAGTTTAGTTCACAAATATTTTCATTAAGAGACCCTGGTTTACCATTCTCACATGACCTTGGGAAACTTGTCTAACTTTCTACTGCCTCAGATCCCTCTAAACACAGAGATTACAGTGTTTCCTTTTCTGATACTGACACTCTTTGGTTTATTTGCACTTTAATTTATTTATAGAAATTTTGCCTTAAATAATATTTAACTGTATAAATATTCAGTGATACGTGTTTGTGTGTACATATGTATGTGCACACAGAGTCTTATTAAGGCAGATTTGGATTTAAATTACTTATTCTATTTGTGAGTAACTTCCGTGTAAATCTGAAAACAAGTAGAAAAATACTGATGTAAATTTGCAAAATAACCTTTAATATGTGTTCCATGTTTTGACAACTCCTGATTTAATCTCAGTCATGTAAAAAAAAAAATGTTTTTTGCAATTCCATTCTCCAGGACTCTTAAATGGCATAAAATCAAGTGTGTGTGCAAATACCTGAACACAGATTTTGTGCTTTTTTTTTCCAAAGGGCAATTTTGGTTTTTTTCTAACCCAGCAGTGATGTTACTGTGCAGAGCTCAGTTTCATGCTATTAAATATAGGGACACTGCGTTCAATTTAAATTGTAAAATTGCATGGCATAAACTTGAGTATGACTTATGTGACATTACTGCAGTTTAGTAACCTTCCCTGTTCATCTAACCTTCAGTGAAGTGTGATATTGTGTTATCAAACAGATCTGGACATTAATGGCAAAACTGATGATGTCAGTTTTAAAAGTCGTCTCTTGTGGGACCTTGCAAATACATTAAGAAATAAAAATACATTAAAAAAAAAATTTTTTTTTAAGCAATCAGGTATATTTTTTATAACTTTGTTTCTGAGCAATGAAAAGGACAAATTCCATCAAACAGCACTGTTATACCTGTAGAAAGATCCATGAGTATACAACATGTATAGCCTGTATTCATCTATTTTTTATGTTTTTTTTTTTTTTTTTGAGATATAATATTTTACTTGGTTGGGGGATTTTTCTTCAACATAATAAGAACGGAAGAAATATGTTACTATCTTATGACATTTCATTAAAGTTAGGATCAGTAGGAATATGTGAAAATACCCTTTTGGCCATAAATGACTGTGCCAGTATTATATAGACTTCTTCTGTTACATCATAGTAACTTGAGTAAAATCCTGTTTTTGTTTGCTGCTTTGTCATCTTTTTCTGTCCTTGGCATTACTTGCTTTAGTAAAATACTTTAGGAATTTTCTTTAATTATGGCAAATGAATTGTTGATTTCCTCTAGATGCTAACCATGCATGGGCTTACTGGAAATGAGCCGCTTGCTGTATTTCCATTTAATCCTGCAGGCAGTCTTCAAGATGCAGAGATACTTTTTCATAATCAGACAAAAATCTCACTAGTTTCAAGATGAGACTTTTGTGAGGAAAAGAAGAAGTAGCATGGTGTGAATATTGGAGCTTTGCTCCAATAAGAACACAGGGAACATAACCTGAAGTCACAGCAGAGCCTTCAGTGAGACTGAAACCCTCAAAAGGGTGTGTGACTCCTCTTGACAACCAACTGTGTGCAGATGAGATTTGCAGGGGAAGCTAGAAGAGTGTTGAAAATAGTTTTGTTTAATAAAGCAGCTGTTCATTAGCTGTTATTCTGTTACATGCAGAAATTCCTATTGGTAGGGATTCTGTAGTTGTCATCTATCTACATCTTGTCAGAACTTTGTTATTCTTAACTCTCCAGGTATTTATGGTAGACTGGAAAAAGAATACAGTATTTTTATTTCTGAAACTTTGTTAGAAACAAACTATAAAGCATTGTGAATACAGGATGAAAAGGGATAACAACGTCGAAATCCTGAGGCTCAATAAGGTTGCCTCTGGTGCTGCAGTAACTCTACATGGCATTATACCTCTTCATAGAAGTGTCTTGCATTCAACTCTGCTCCCAAAAGTCAAAGGAATTCCCTTGCCTTCTATAGCTTTTCTCTACATTGTGACTTTTTTTAAGTTCAAATACAAACCAGTTCTGTCATCCATTGTTGTTTTATCCATGTCTCCCTCTGCCCCAGTTACTCAGCCGTCCTTATGGCACTATTTTTCCATGACCTGCATTTTCCGTATTTCCTTTAATATCGTGTACCATGATAGTTTGCTTCCCCTTCCTTGTTTTTCTGTGCTGAAAATGTGAATTGCTGCTGTGTTAGTTTAAAATAAAACAGAGGGCCACAGATTTTCTCTTGTAAATGTGCCACACTGTTTTGATCAGTTGTGCTGACCCATCTCTCTGCTTTTGTGTGTATTGCATGCATGAGTAATGACCAAAATGTTAAACTCATCTGCTGTGATTAGACCTTGGACAAGGATTTTGGCAGAATGCTTTAGAAGTTAGGCTTTTACTTGTTTGTCTAATGTAATAGCTAGCTCATTGTGTTTGTGCAAATGTTACAAGGTACACTGAAAAATGAATGGGAAGATGTGGAATGTATTCTTAACACTGGCTGTAATACGTTAAATAGATTCCATAAATGTTTCTGATCTTTTTCTGTGGGTAGTTGGAACTAAGGTTGTTGACAAAGCTGTTCCAAAATACCACAAATTACCAAAACTCAGGTCATGAATAGGCACTTGCAGGTCCAGGGAAAACCTCTCTCTATTTAGAACAAAAGCGATCAAGCCGAAAGAAAGCACAAAATGTTTTGCAAGGTTAATAACCAGTGTGAGTGATCAGCACCTCTCAGAATGACTTATATGTGCACATTTATTGTTTTAGTTTATTTTTGCTTAGAAGAGGTGAGCTTTGGTTTGTTTTAGTTGTTTTGGTCTAGGTCTGTTTTCAGGTTGGCTCTGCAAAAGGAGGGCTTTGTCTTACCAGCGCAGCCCAAAGAAATAAAAATATGAAGACAGATTGTTCCCATATCCAAATCCTGCACCTGCTCTGGGCAGGGTAATTACTAACAAGCTACTCTCTTTCTAAAATGCCCATTATCCCCAGAGCTGATAGAGTCCTGCATTCCTGTTAAAGTGGCATTTTACAATGACTCAGAAAAAAAATGCCAATGTTTTCATGAATAAAGATATTGACCGGGGAAAGTAATTGTGTGGCCATAATCATTCAGACAAGAACTGGAGCAATAGGATCTTATAACACAGCAAATGGTAAAGGGAACATGAGGGATGAAAATGGTAGGTACTTATGCAAATGGATTATAACTATCCTGTGCCACTTTGTGGATCTGTCTTTTAGTCTCTCTTGCTGTCTAGGCCATGGGATTAGTCAAAAACAGCTGGAAAGGAATGGACACAATCATTTGATCACACAATCAGAATGGTTGCTGGGGTAATTTCCCTTCAAATAGCACGCTTCATACCCAAGGCAGGTACTTTTTAATATTGATTGCAAGACCAGCTCTCTAAAGAGTTTTGTAAAGACTGCAGTATTTCTGTTATAAGTATCTTGAGTCTGTCTTTTAAAACATCTGAAATGCAATATGAAACTATTTGTCTTTTTTAATTTATCACCTACTCTTCATGTTTGGGGAATACAAATGGTAAGAGTTTAATGAAGTAGATGCTGGAGGCATCATTAACTGATATTGTCATGATACATCTAAGCTACAGAGAGACTCATTCTCATTTCTACTGCAAAGCAAATTACATTTGCTTTTCCTATCTAATACATTTTGCCCCTGAAATTCTTGCCAAAATAAGGGAAGGCTGTGATTCTTCTTAGTGCTTTCCTCTGTAGGCTTTGTCCTGGTGACAGTACAGGAAGAGTATATTAAAAAAACCCAAAAGACAGAAGAAAGCAGATGATTCATTCACGGCTTCGGAAGATACCATGCTGGCAGAGACTGCTACAGGCCATGGCTCTTCTAACTGAGGTACTTCATCTGCCTTCCATGCCTCAACACAATACCAGGCAACCACCAGACGCTGCTGCAGCTCAGTGCTGGTGGATTTTCCATTCCAAACACCCCCAGTCTAGGAGCCAACAGCATTGTGCATCTGCACACCTGTACCACTGAACACTTCAGCCTGGTAAAGTTCACTCCAGACTGCAGAAGCAAGGGCAGAGTCTCAGCTTTTACTTTGAGCTGTACCCAGCTCTACCCACAAACTGGTTGAATTCTTGTTCTTAATTTTTATAGAAAAATGCATATTTTCTATATTTGGCTCATCTCACCGTTTATCACCTGGGTCAATCGCAGCATGGGTAGGTAGTTCTAGGAGAAAAAGCAGTTTACCTAAAGCCACCTCCCAATGTTAGCTTGTCCCTGACAGTCTCCCAGAGGGGAAGCTGGATTTTAACTAACCTGCATCTTCTAGAAAAGCCTAGCAGAGGCACTGTGCAGTCCCCTGGCCAGTGCCTTTCCCTCTGCCTGCTTCTACCAGGCAGTCTCCACTGCTTCTGGCATTATTTCCATTGTAGAAATTGTACTGTGCTTTACACAAATAGCTTTCCAAGAAATCAGGAAAATGCTATTAAGATAATTCACAAACATGACTTATTAATGCAGTAGGTTGCGCCAATAGTTTCCAGCCTTTTGTTGTCTTAGAACAACCTTAGTTGTACATGTTTGCTAGAAAAAAAAATGTCTTAAAGACTTGTTATCCTCATTGATTAACAATAAAACTGTGCAAGTCAGTAAGTTTTAGGAAGGAAGCTATGATTTTCTTTCTGGTTATGCTGTTTACAAGAAGGACTGTAAGTTTATTCAGGTAGAAATATGGAAATATTTAAGGGTTTTTGTGTTTTCTTGAAGATACTACATTTCTTAATTTTAAGTGTTTCTTTTTCCTAAATTGATATCCCCAATACTATTTAACATATGCACTTGCTTTTCTTTGTCAAGGGATAGAAAATATTTCCAAATGAAATACATTTAATAGAACTTAGTTTCACTTTGTTGTTCCTATTGCAGTAGGAACTTGGGTCATATCCTGTTGTTACAGTCACACAGCTATTATGGAGGTAATTTTGTAGGTTTTTTTCTTTTTTTTTAAATGAAAGATCCACATCATGGCCTGCATTTCATTCAAAAATAGAGAACAGCAATTCAGAACTGCTGAATGAGGTTGTAGCCTTCTATCTCAGAATTACAGTTTTGGTGTATGGGGGGAAAGCAAGTCACATCATCTGCATGGACTTGTGCAAGGCATTGAACACTGTCCCACGTGGCATCCTTGTCTCTAAACTGGAGAGGTGTGGATCTGGCAGATGGAGCACTTGATGGATAAGGAATTGGCTGGATGGTGCACTCAAGGAATTCAGACACAGTCTCAGTGTCTGAGAGGAGAGCAGGGCCAGGTGATGTTCCTCAGGGGTGGGACTGGGGCTGTTTAACATCTTTGCTGGTGACATGGAGAGTGGGATTAAGGGCACTCTCGGCAAGTTTACCAGTGACACCAGGCTGTGTGACGTGGTTGACACCCTGGAGGGCAGGGATGCCATCCAGATGGATCCCAAGAGGCTTGAGGGATGGGCCTACGAGAACCTCAGAAAGTTCAAAAATTCCAAGGGCAAGGTCCTGCACATGGCTTGTAGCAATTCCAAGCACAAATAAGGCTGAGTAGAGAGTAGGGCAACCTTGAGGAGAAGGACTTTGGGGTGGATGAAAAGCTCAGTGTGACTTGGCAATGTGATCTTGCAGCCCAGAAATCCAGCTGTATCTTTGGCTGCATCCAAAGCTGTGTGGGCAGCAGGTCAAGGGAGGTGATTCTGCCCCTCTACTCATCTCTCAAGACCTCACCTGGAGTGCTGCATCCTGTTTGGGGACCTCCAATGTAAGAAGAACCTGAACCTGTTGGAGGGAGTCCAGAGGAGGCCACGAATATGCTTGGAGGGCTGCAGTGTCTGTTCTGTGACAACAGGCTGAGAGACTCGGGACTGTTCAGCCAAGAGAAGTGAAGGCTCTGGAAAGTCCTTAGAGCACCTTCTAGTACCTTAAGGGGCTACATGAGAACTGGAGAGGGACTTCTTGCAAGGGCATGGAGTGACAGGACAAGCGAGAATGGCTTTAAACTGAAAGGGGAAATGTTTACATTAGACATAAGGAAGAAATTCTTCACTGTGTCAGTGACAAAACACTGGAACAGGTTGCCAAGAAAAGCTGTGGATTTCCTGGCAGTGTTCAAGACCAGGCTGGATGGGGCTTTAGGCAAGCTTGTCTAGTGGAAGGTGCTCATGGCAGGGGGTTTGGAATGAGATGATCTTTAAGGTCCCTTACAACCCAAACCATTTTGTGATTTTATGCCCTAGACTGTGATATTCAAAGCCATATCTTGCTAGTGCTTAAAAGATTTTTATACTTGCAGTGAATCAGTTTGTCATCAGTCTGTAAGTTCTATTTGGAGAGGGAGTATATATTTGGAAATCAGCCTAGAAAAGGAGAGAGAAAAATGCTTCAGCATATTTGACTTATATTTGCTTTGTGTGTTTGCTGCGTATTTTTTTTCCAGCATTTCCCTCTGAAATATCTTGTTTTGCAGTGGTGAGTGGGATTTAACATAGAGGGATGCTGAAGGGTTGAGATGACTCATGTTTTCCTCTGACAGCCTCAACCTGTCATCCCTCTCACATCCAGTCTGCAGGTTTTTGTTTTAGTCTTTCTTTTGGTTCCTACTGCAGAATTTGCCACCTCTGTAAGGTTATATCATACATGTAGTACGTGTTTTTTAAGACTAGTCTTTTCTTTTAGGTTTTTTTTTTTCCAAGAGATATTAAATGGAGACAATCACAAAGCAGAAACTTTAGGCTCGTGGGCTACAATGTCCATTTGGTTATATGTGCTGAGTTCCCTCATGACGGTAAATAAAAGCTCCTGGTAAACGTGGTCTTTAGTATTTGGCAGGAGTAGGCATTAGGTTCTCTAACATTGGTGTACAGTCTTTTGTGCACACAGTATTTAATTTTTCTCTTTGTAGCTGTGTTTTACTAAGGTATTAATCACAAATTACATTCAGAAATATACATTACTTAAGGATTTTTTTTGGCAGCAATGCAATTAAATGGTTTGTGAAAAAGCTACTTTAAATAATGAGAAAACTTGCAATTGCATTATGCTTTGAGCAACCATTTTCTGATTCATTAGAGGTGGATTGGAAAATCTATAATAACATAACAGATAGTGTTATATATAAACCACCATATTCAAGAGTTGATATTTTTTCAAACCACATTAATAGAAGAGACTATTTAGAAGATTAGATCCTTAAATCTCCATCTGTGTGTTCAGTTGTTATGTGCCAGTTTGCAGTTAGTTATGAGGAAACTGATGTTAAAAGCTGCTCATTGTGTGGTTCTCTGTGATGTTTCTTTTTGAATGTCTCTATCTTCTGGTCACTCTCAAAAAGGACAGCTTCTGTCTTGCCACAGTTCAACCATCTATTTATCGCCTTTTGCTTATGACCATTTTTAAAGGTAGTGTGAGGCTGAAACTATTTTACTGTTGAAGAACAGCAGCTTACTCTGTTTTAAAACTTTGTAGGTTGCAATCCAAGAGTTAAATTGGTTAACATCAAAGGAGTTGATTGCAGATATCCTTTATACTAAATGTACCATGAATTCATCTATTATAGTAATTTTCTAATATTTCATCAAATATTGTATATTTGTGGACAATAACTTTATAAATGTCTTATAAGAATGTTTTCACTGAATATCAAAATAGCATCATGACTTTTTATAAATTCTAATATAATAACTTGATACAACTCATAAATTGTATCCAAATATTGAAACCAAGTACTTTAATCTTAATGGGAGATGAGTTCTTTGTATGCCAGTCTCCAAGATTTCAGCTGAGAGCTCTCTTCTTTCTCACTGTGGGTACCTGTAAGCTTTGTACGATCAATACTTGATTCAACTGTTTGCTATTCTCGTTGCAAAAATTTGCACAAGTATTTCAAATGAAGCCTTATTTTTAGAAACTGAACAATAGTCATGTCTGCAGAGAAGAACCTTTTGAATAATGAGGACTTGGTACAATTTTTTAAAGGCTTTGGTACATCCATCAAGTTATGAAGCTTCTGTCATTTTAAGCCAATTCTTTGCAATAGGTTTTCACAATGCTCAGAGGGAAACTACTGTTTTCTCACCACCACTTGGTTTTATGAGCTGCTAGTTCTTTTATCTGTCAAATGTCATATAAATAAGGCTAATACTGTTAGGTTTAGAGTAAATTTGTGTTTTCTAGACTGTGCTATTAACAATAAAATAATTCTTACTTAAGGGAAAATAATAACTTGGGTGTGAATTTAAATGCAGGACTCAGAAGTTCCGTATTTTTATGAAAAGGCTGTGGATCATTGCAATGTCAGCGTGATCATGACTGTCCAAAAAGGATTGAACCATGCAATCCTCGTATCCTCAGGATCACCAAAGAGGCTCATGAAGCCATCATGCAGGCCTTGAAAACCTGGTCTTTAAGGCTTGTCAGGAAGCTGCTGTGATAGTTTATGTTTCACAGGGTTGGGGGGAATCTGAAGGAGCTGAAGAAAATGAGGGGAGCAGGCAGGCTTGCATGGGGCTGGGAAGCAGGGCCAGTGGGATGGAGAATGGAGATGGATGCCAGGAGTTCCTGCTTACACCATTTTTTCCCCCCTAGCCGAGGACAGGAGTCCTGATCTTCAGCTAAAAACCCACTGGTATGAAAGACCAACCCACTGGTTGGTCGTGGTAATCAGGTTCTTTTGCACGGTGATTCCCGGGAAAGCTGAACAGAGTTCAGTGTGGGAGGGACTGGCCTTCATGTGCTTGTCTTTCCTGAAAAAGAGGACAAGGGAGAGAAACTGTCTTTTACTGACAGAAATGAACATCTGAGGGGATAAAAAGATATTAGAAAGTTAAAGACAGTCTTGGAGCTGCTGTTGTGGAGGATGTGTGGTGCTGAGGTTGTGTGTGCCAGCTAAGAAGTCACAAGAGCATTGCCACTTTCTGTTAAGACTTCTCCATTTCACAGTCATTGTAACTCAGAAAAGCAAAATGAAATAATGCATATGTGAAAAAAGTTTCAACATGCTTTGGAAGCTTATGAAACAGAGCAAGGAGTTGCTAAGTTGCTTTCCTGCAACTTAGTCCTTCCCATAGAACAAGCTGGCTGAGGTGGCTGTCCTCATCCCTCTGCCCTTTTGCCCAGTGGAAAAGATGAAGGAGCATTCTCGGTGTGTATCACAGGATTAACAAAACCAGTATTGAGGATCAAACAGGAGAGACTCCACATAACCTCTCATCTTTCGTGGCAGTCGTTCCCTGTGCATTCAGTGGACAGGCAGCCTCGCAGGGCTCTGCTGGTGCATGTCCTGGCAGTGGGAGGGGGAGAAAGGCATTTACACGCTGTTGTCTTCAAGGGCAAGTGTGAACTAAAGCCATGTTTGTACTCCACCTGGTATTTAGTTGGAGCTTAGTGGGAGCTTGTGCTGATTGTGCGGCGCTTGTATAAATACCTCACCTCTGTAAGTGGGATGAAGTGGGATCTTCTCACAAGTTCCTCCCGGGTTCTTTTTTTCGCAATCTTGCCGTAGCATTCAATTTTGTGACATTTAAAAGTATGGGTAACTGTGGCAGAGAAACATTTATGCTTTCCAGATACAGATAGAAAAAAAAAATATTGTTTTCTGTGAGGGAAAGTTAGGGTTGTAAGAAACAATTGTACTATTTTTGTCATTCTGTTGTTAGATGTTTACATGCTGTTTGGTCTTAAACTGTACCATGAACACAGACAATGCATTGCTATTGCTGACAAACCTAAATGGTGCCTGGCAGGAGGTAAACATGTAACCACAAAGGATGTAGGTTTAAGTGCACTAGTAGTTACAGAAGCATCCATTTAACATTTGTTATAAGCTACTGTTGTTTTTTTATAACTAATAGGGGAACAGTTAACAGTTGATTTACTGTATAGGGAAAAAGAGCTTGTAGCTTCAGATGGAATATTTGCAGCCTCAGGCAGTTTTGTTAATGTTTTCTATTACAAATAAGTTTAATAGTGTACATTAAAAAGGATGTGTATTTAAACCTTTATGGTCCATACCATGTTAGGTAGAATTACAGTAAATGGCTACATTTCATTTCTGTAATTATCTTATAAACTGCTAGTGATACTGTCCTGAAGTTTATGTTCAGCACATTTGAACACAGGTTGCATTTTGGACAGCTTGCATCAGATCATTTGATTGTCTCTTAGGGGTATAAAATTACATATATATATTAAAAAAAAAGAGAGGGATCTATTAAAAAGTGTAAGAGTTACACACCTTTGGATGACTCTGTGTACTGTGGAGAAGGGAGGGATCATGAGCACCTCCCATGCTGTGATTATGAGTATGCACTGAGCAATTTTCCTATCACTAATAGGTCCAGAAATGTATGTTTGTGAAACATGGTCTTTTCCTTTTATTTTATTTTTTTCCATTCCTGTAGGAACTTGGAAGTAACAGCCCTCCGCAGAGGAACTGGAAGGGAATTGCTATTGCGCTGCTGGTGATTCTAGTTGTTTGTTCACTCATCACTATGTCAGTCATTCTTTTAACCCCAGGTAACCTACTTCTTCTTTTTTTTAATCTTATTAAAGGTGTATGGTTCATAATGCAGTCATTAAAAGTGACATATGATTGTTCAAGTATCTCTTGCCCTTGAGCGTTTTTAACTTGTGGCTACTACAAATTTCGTGCCTGTAGGGACTCCACAGTTGCTGGAGGCCTCGTGGAGCAGAAGCTCTTGGGTTTGGCAGTAGGTCCTTAGGATTGTGTCAGCCTTGGGATGGCTACGAGCAGTCCTCATTAGCCCCAGCAGATTTGAGCTGACTTTAATATTTTGTCACGTGGGCTGTAATTTCAGATTCACAGATGAGCCAAGAGAAAGCTGCGTGTCACGGGAAACAAATTCCCAGAATGAAACTTCTCACTGAATCAGAACGTGCATCTTTCATATGTACATGCACAAGCTTCTTCCCTTTTCTTTCTCTAAAAAAAAAAGAGGGGAAATTATTGGTTCAGTCACAGAAAAAAAAAGGGAGAGCACAAGTATTAGACAAAAAGAGCAGTTAGACCTATACAATCATTATGGTGCTGTGTGTTGGTGGGGTTTTTTTGTGTGTGGGGTTTTTTTTGTTTGTTTTCTTGGTTGGTTTTTGTTTTTTTTTTGCTTTTGGTTTTTTTTTTTGGGTTTTTTGTTTGTTTTTTTTTTTGTTCTCATATGATTGGAGTTATTTTTCCAAAGACTTTCTTTTTAATACCGGGTCAGCAACCATTTAGCTATAGCTTAGAACCTGAGAAGGAAACACTGCACAAGTTTTAAAGAAAAAATACCTTTGAATTCTTTTGTCAGTTTTAAAGTTACAATGTAAAGTGCCTGATTTGCATGGCGTGCCTGGAAGGTAGATATTGGTCTGAGTATATTCTGCCATTGGAGTGCCCCAATTGTGTAATCCAAAAGGTTATTAAAGTACTTCTTAAATAATGATTCCATACTATTTGGCCATCAAGGGAAGCCTGCTGGGTCTGTGCATGAGGAAGTGCAGCACCAGATCACTGCTGCTTGAAAGGAAGGTGGTGAGACTGAATGGAAAAGGATCCCTTGGCAGAGGAAGCAACAGAACTGGAGAGAGTATATAGGAATACTATGGACTGTTCTGCTCCTTCTGTTTTGTGTAAATATCTGCTGCATATGGCTGGTGCTGCCCAGAGTGATTGCCTGTTTCCACGTTTGAACGCTTTGAGAGAAATAAAAGCAAAGTCTCAGTGTATAGGAGTTTCTTCAGGGAATAATAGAAAAGAGATTTTGAGAGCAAATGGTAGTGTCTCCTGGTACACTTTAAGACAGAAGAATGTTTTCTGTTTCAAGGAGAGGTAACTTTTTCGGAAGACTTGCAAAAAATCAAATATTATGCTGGAATCTACAATAGTAAAGATCAGTTGTGGCTCCTATATCTATAGGGAATGATTAATGATGTAAAAAACATAAACTTTTTGAAGGCACCCATGGAAAAAGAATAAACAACCTAGGGAAATGGTAACTTTTTGTTTAAAATATGTTAAAACAACACCTCCAAGGCTGTTTCAAAATCCAGAGAGCTTGGTTGGAAATTTTCATAAGCTGGGACTTACATTTCATTTCAAGCCATGCGAGTGAAAACTAGTTCTGTTAGCTCAGATTCTCTAAGATATCCCATAGAGACTGTAAAGCTTGATATAAATAAAAACCTTTTTCCTGGAATGACCCAGGTCTGTAAAACTGGGCTTTCTTGCAGGTTGGAAATGCTTACCAAAGAAAGGTTTGGAGGGACACTATAGGACAACTGCTTTCCCTGCTTTGACCCTAATCAGTGCTGTTCCCCCTTCACTTTCATTGTTAATTATTGTCTTTTTGGAAGAAAATATTTTTGTACTCTGCTGGTCTGCTGGCAGGTGCTAAGTGCTGTAGCTGAAGCTGTTTTGTCATGAAAGTATTTAAGATTACTTTGGGATGCTTGCATTTGGGGGAGGAGAAATTTGGAGATCCCCATCACAGATCTGGCTGTTGCCAGGTGCTCAGTTCTAAGGTGCTTCTAATCTGTAACTATAAATACCTGGGTTTGCAAATTCTTCTCATAAAATATAATAGATCTGAATTTAGGTCTTCAGTGAAATGGGGGGAATTATGTCCTGTGTTACCTTGGGATACTTCAGAGTGCATTGCTTATTATTTCTAGTACTGTTTTGAGCATCAGAGAGTTCTTTCCCTATTTAGTTCTGCCTGCACGGATGGGTGCTTTTTGATTTCATGTAAATTCCCCTAAACACTGTACATCGTGCTGCTTCTTTTTATGGAGATGATAATCATTTCAGATGGTTGTTGCTCAGAAGCCTGATTGTTTCATTTGTATTTATTTTGAGGCAAAAGTGCGTTTACTGATATGCCAAATGCAACAGCAATGTCTCTTTTGCCCAAAGTTATCTATACATTGTTTTGTCCACAATATAAGAAACTCTTAGGTCTGTGTACACTGAAAACTGTCATTTGAGTTCTCTCAAACCTTGAGCAACAGCTTTCCTGACTTTTTTAGTAGAGGGACCAATGCTTCCATGTGGGATAACAACTTTTTAAAAGAAAGTGTAAGTTATATGCAAAAAGCTTCAAAGAGGCTCTAGCTTCCAGTAAATACGGAAATAGTATTAAAACTAAAAGAAAATTCTTGCATTTTTGTTGCTGTTGTTGTTTATTTTTTAAATTATATTTTATTACATGAAATATAACTTGAATATGCAACAGTAAGCAGGAACTGTGTTGAAATAAAAGATGAATTTTAACCTGCTAATATCTTAGCTTCTGTTCAAACATGAAGCATCTGTGTTGTAATTATGGTTGTGGATTAGGTAAATTTTACCAACAGCATTAGTAATGTTTTGGTACATTTTATCTTGCTTTTCATCTATAATAATACTCAGAATCTTTATAAAAGTCTCAGTGTTCTCAACAAAGATAAGGAAAAATGGAAGACCAGACCATTCAGTGATGTAAGACATCAGTGGCAGAGTCTGAATGGAATAAGGATATTCTCTATGGAATAATGAGTACATTAAATAAACCCAATTGCACCCATCAAGTAGAAATTGCTACACTGCTCCATACTTGGGAGTAGAAGGCAAATATCCCTGCTAGTTTTCTTCAAAATTAAATAAGTGCTAGGCTAAAGAAAGTGCATGAAAATACAAAAGAACGAGGTTACTCCTGTTAAAGCAAGGAACTGGACGTGGAAAAAATTGGGAGTTTCAAAATGGGAGCCTGTTTGTCCTCTAGGGCAACTTAATTATGGATCTAGTTATTTTTATTTAATATTTGGAGTTGATTGCTTCAGAAGTATTTAAGACAAAACAAAAGAAAATACCTTGGGAATAATCTTATAAATATAGCTTTATACTGGGAATTAGTGGCCAGTGTAGAAACAGAAATAACTGTTTATGAGATGCCATCATTTAGTTTATATGTCAGTATAAATATCCTTCTTGTTCTGCTTGTATTCTATTTCATGTTTTCGAAGTTTCATCACAGACCTGCACATACTGAAATACTGATAGGTAGATTTTTAGAGATCAGTTCCTTTAAATCACTCCTACCTCTAAATCAACATTTTTTGTCTTTTTGCTTTGCATCATGACAATATGTTCCCCACTTCAGGAATTATGTGAAGACCTATCTGATTGACCACTGTGGATCTGTATTTCAAAACTGAGAAATGCTCAATTGGAAGGATTAGCACTCGAAAGCTTTTACAAGAAAAATCACCTGAGAATGATCTAAGGGTTGAACAAACGTTTCCACCCTTACATAGGTGTTTTGCCACAACACCTAAGGCTGTGTTTTCATTCAGGGACTGACAGGAGTTCTACCTTCATGTTAACTTAAAATTTCTGAAAGATGTGGCAGACTCGAATGCTTTACCCAGGACTTCTTTACTGAAACATTGATAGGGGCATTTAAACCATCCCTGCTGATAGATGTACTTACTGTTGAGCAAAGTGGCATGTACCTCTAATCACAGACTCAGAGAACACTCAGTGTTTGCTTCGCTGTCACATGATGAAAAAAAAAAGGACAGCTTTAAAGAAAAATTCCTTTAGAGAACATTTAGGCCAGCCAAGCTGGCAGGAAATGCTCTTTTTGAAATGTTTTGAGAAGCGAAGAGAATCCATGTGGGTTATATACAAGAGCAAAAACTGTTTAGAACAGGGTTAGGACCAACCCTTCGATACCACCTCTCATACTACTCTTGAATAGAAAACAAAGTAAACTTTTTTTCTTTTTTTTTTTTTTCTGTGATGTGGAGAATCATTGCCAGAAGATTCAGGTTTCTGGTCAATGCTGTATAGACTCTCTGTAACTACTCTCCACTGGCAATCAGCTTTTCATATCTGACTACTTTATGGCAAGTTTTTTTTCCTTTGTCATGCAAACACAATGTGAACTAGACTAATTCCCAGTTATCAATATACCTGTTAGCTTGCTTACAGTTTACTAGTGATGTTTTTCCATGGCATTTAACATGAAGCCTTTATCTTAATTTCCAGCATGAAAACACTTTTTCCACAGAAAAGTCAGTAGGAACTTTCAGTTAATGATATACTGCACAAGATAATTACTAGTTTTATTTGCTAAGTTAGAAGGTAAATTTTATGAGATGTGTAGACTACTTTTAGCCTGCAGAAATAATATCCTATAAACTCATGAGAAGTAACAAGGCTATTAATTTCTACTTTTGCAGTCTTCTAGTTTAGTAAGCACAAACAGGTTTGTCAATTGGAATTAATACACATCAGTTGTTGAACTCTTTTTAGCTGGATGTGCAGCTAAAGTGTAGCCTTTTAATTTTTAACATTTGATTTTGTTTGTGTCTTCTATAATCTGTGTCATTATATACATAAATATATATATAATTTCAGAATGAAATAGAAATCTGTGGCAAATAGTGTGAGGACATTGGAAATATGATTCCTTCAAGGAATAATTCAATAAAATTTACAAGAATGAAAAAGATAGTAGGCTATTTTGTAATGTGGCAATAAATACAAAGTGGTAAAAGGCAGTCGTTAAAAAAAGATACAAGTACGTACTAGAATCAAAGAATAGTTTGGGTTGAAAGGGACCTGAAAGATCATGTTCCAACCCCCTGCCATGGGCAGGGACACTTTCCACTAGACCAGGTTGCTCAAAGCCGCATCAAACATGGCCTTGAACTCTTCCAGGGGTGGGGCATCCACAGCTTCTCTGGGCAGACTGTCCCAGTGCCTCGCCACCCTCACAGTGAAGAATTTCATCTTAATGTCTAACCTAAGCCTGCCCTCTTCCAGTTTAAAGCCATTCCTCCTTGTCCTGTCACTCCAGGCCCTTGTTCAAAGTTCCTCTCCAGCTTTCTTGGAACCCCTTTAGGTACTGGAAGGAGCTCTGAGGTGTCGCCGGAGCCTTCCCTTCTCCAGGCTGAACAACTCCAACTCTCAGCCTGTCATCACAGGAGAGGTGCTCCAGCCCTCTGAGCATCTCTGTGGTATAATGCCATGTATCCCTGCCCTCCCTTTAATTCTGACCCGTAAGCTCTGGGTTGGCTACTCATCCATCCCCAGGAGGAGCTCTGTGCATTCCAGCTGGTCACTGACATAGAGGGTGATCCCCCTTCTGTTCTCCCCTGCCTGTGAGTATACACATTGTGAAATACATACTAAATGTGTGTGCTCAAGAAAATTTAACCCAGTGTAGTGTTTTGAGGGTTCACATGATGTGTAAGTCATCATGCTGTAGGTAAACCGTGCCTCTGAGACACTGACACAGTGCAAAGTTAGTGTCAAGGATTTTCTATTTTAAAGACTTAGCATTAGGAGAAAAATTACTTTTCAAACATCTAGTAGAGTACCACGAAGATGCCAGTTTAGAAATGGTAATAGTAATTTAAAAACTTAAATTTAAATCCAATTTATATCATGTTTTCTTGGCAGGCATGTGAATCAGAGTACAGAGAGCAGAGCTGGTGTTCTTTTCTTCTCAGATAGCCTTTCTGTACACAGCTGATGCATTGTTTCAGTGATTTTTATTAAAGCAGTTAAAAAAAACATCTGTCTTGGGTAAGACAATTTTTGGCAACGTAACAGCTTGTGTGAGCTTGATTGCTAGTTGGCAAACTGGCAGGATACAAGGGGTCACAATAAGTAGGAGCAGACTCGGGAAAGGTTAGAAGGGAAATCCGTTCAGAATCATAAACAGCATCAGGACCAGAGTGTGTTGAATCAAGGTAGGTGATAGAAAACAGCTTTTTGAGGGTAGGCAGTCAGCAAGGTTATGGAAAAAGGGGCAAATTGGTGTATGAAGAGCCCAATATTTGATGCTGTTAAGTTAGAAGTGGTATTTTGAGGACACGGAATGTATTTTGGAGCTTAGCAGAGCATATATAAAAACAGGTGCTTACTTTGAAGATAAAAACTCAGTGTGTGGCAGGAGCAAGAGCTAACAAGGTCCCATGATGTGTAAACAGAGGGATTAGGTATGAATCAAGAGAGATAATGTTACTCTGCTGTAAAGCTCTAGTAAGACTGCAGGTGGAATATTGTGTCCCATGCTGGACTTGTAGAATAAAAAAAAAGCCACAAACCCAAACAGGGTATTTTGATCCTTGGAAGGTAGGAAGAGGGCAAAAAGCTTATTTAGAGATTACAGTGTTTCTCTTATGAGGGAGGATTTGAACAACTCTGTATGCTTAGCCTTATGAGACACCACGTGCAAGAAGAGTTGATTATGGTGTTTACAGGGTCCCTGCTGCGACCTGGGACCATGAAAATGCAGCAGTGCCGTGGTGTGAGCAGCTGTGATGGCCTTGTGTCTACTGTAAATTTATGATGTGCATTAAAAAGGAGTTTCCCTTCAATACAGCAAGGATGCACCTTATTAATACCAGCAGAAGTGGTTTCAGCAGGCAGTGCTGATGTTTAAAGGCAAAAATATATTATTGCTGTTGATTCCAGTAAGCTTTCAGCTGAGCTTCTAGTTGAGAAATTTGGCCGAATAAAGACCAATAATGAAACTATGATTGACTTTGTTCTCTGTGAAAGATCATGTTTTCATCCAAAATGTTTTTCAGGATATGACCTTTACAAAGGACATTTCTTTGCTAAAAAAAGTGCTGGTAACATATTGGGTTGACACAAAGATAATGAGATTGCTGCTTGGCTGCTGTGGTTTTAGATACTCTTTTTCTATGGGTCTGTCATCAGAGCACTGTTTAATATCAGGAAGGACAAAATCTGACTAACAATAAGTTCCTCACGTAGAGAAGGTGGATGAAAGGAAGGATGCAAGGGAAAAGCTCACAGAGGGGAGAAATAACTGCAGTAATTTATGGTAATCTGCTCAATAATGATAAAATTATTAAAAAATGAGCCTGGGCATTGGACTGGTGCATATTTTTGCTAGGGCACAGGCAACACATGGAGCAGCTTTTGGCAGCTGCTATTCTAAGAAGCCTGGAGAAGTCAGGTGAAGTGCATAGCTGCTGTTCATTACGTGATTATTCATGCAAACTTTGTGGTTTTGTGTTCTGGCGCTAAAACTTTTTGTTTTAATAGTACCTCTGATTTCACATGTTATTGTAACAGTTCACTACTGAATCTTTGCTACTTCTTCATTTGGCCTGCAGCACAAGGAAAGTGGAATTTAGCAGAGCTTTTTTTCTTTTCTGGAGCATGGGGATGATTTTAGATGCAGGCAGTTTATTTTTTTTTGTTTTGGAAGTCAGTGTTGGCTAATGTTCAGAAGCAAAATATTCCTGGGTGCAGTCATGTTTGGGAAAAACACAAGGCTGTTAGCCAAATGCTATATTGTTCTTGTCACTGGCAAGCCCAGGCTATAAAATGTGCACGTCGAATTTTTTTTTCCCTAGAATTTTAATTTGTAGAATAGATGAAATTGGTTCCAAATTTACTTACAGGAGTTTCTTACTTAGTTTCTGTCAGAATAATGAGATTAATATGTCCAACATCCCTTAATTCTCATGAAATTTTTGTATTGGTTTGTAATCAGACTTGGCTTGCAGTGTGGGGCTGTGGTAAGAAAGAGCTTTGCCACTACAATCCCTATATAATAAATAGCCAAGCACTACATCCTGTGGTTGTCCTGTCCAAAAGCTACCAATTATTTGTTTCCCGAAGCGTTTCAAAAGAAAAATTATACTTTTTCTTGCTGTGAAAAAAAAAAAAGCACAAGGTATTATTATCGATTTCCACAGGACCTCTTGTTCTATAATTGAAATGTTTTGTAAACAACACTGAGTGTATAATTTTTAATAAATATCTAAAATGATCTTGTTATGTTTACTTTAGATGAACTTGCAAATTCATCAGAAACCAGGTTATCCTTGGAAGATCTCTTCAGAAAAGATTTCATAGTTCATAATCCAGAAGCCAAATGGATTAATGGTAAGTGTATAAGCTCTCCTGTAATTTGAAAGTTGGTAATAATTTCCAGTATTGACTGTTATCATTATCCAGACACTGAGAAAGAATCTGCTAAAATTTCGAACTCCCTTGAAGCTGGCCAGTGTCCCAGTTTTCCTTTTAGTTCTGAATCATGTCTGTTTCATTAATTTTTGAAGTGGCTTTCTAATTTTAAAGCTCCTTCTAGTAGAAACACACTGAAATTATCTGTTTATGCTCCTGACTCAGTTGGAAGCAGTGATGAAGGATTTTTTAAGAGCTGGATCTTGTTTGTATAATCACAAGAAGATCAAATCTATTAATATCTGAAATTTGGGATTTGAGAACTGGTTCTCTACATGTCTGGAATAGATTCTTGAATATTTCAATATACTCATAGTATATTGTACAGCTCATAGTCACTTTCTGATGTCTACGAATAGTATGTAGTGTTCTAATTTATTAAATTATTTCTAAATGGAATGCAGATTCCCCCCAAATGAAGGAGTTTTAGTGTAAAAAAGTAAACAAATTCAAACTCTTTTTTCAACTCGTTGACCTCCATTTCTCTTGATCAAGTGGGTTGTTCACATTCTTTCTGTTTGAAAGGAATGTACAAGTAACACAAAGGCAACCATCTGTTTTGTGTCACTATAGTTGAGTCTTTGTATTGCATCCTCCAGGTGTTATAATCAAAGGAATGACGAGAGGCTTTGTGGAAAATAGAGTATTGTTAAGGAGTGCTCTGTGGAAGGCAGGAGTTTGGAAATCTGGTGACTTTGTATGTAAATTCAGAATAACTTTGGATGGGAAATAATTCTTCGATTATATTAATCGACTTCGGCGTTCACCTATAACTAGAACTGGTTGTTATGGTCAATCTTTTTTTTCCAGGGCCTGCTCTGATGTTATTTGTTGTCCAGTAGTTAAGAGATAGGAGAGGGGATGTTCAGTTTAGTTTCCTGCCACGGTCTTCCCTCAGTTACTCCAGTGAAAATCCAGTTGGAAGAAGATCCTTACGCCACTTCTACCCATGACTCTTGTTACTAAGAACACTAGTAGT
Organism: Myiotriccus ornatus; assembly: GCA_036023395.1. NCBI lineage: Eukaryota > Metazoa > Chordata > Aves > Passeriformes > Tyrannidae > Myiotriccus > Myiotriccus ornatus. The sequence continues at coordinate 7,801,955 of JAYRBT010000181.1, forward strand.
TGTTCATAACATGCATAAAACTCTATGCATGTAGTACTAATTTCAAATTCCAGGGCAATAAAACTAAAAGGTAATGGATGGAGTTATATTAAGTATTGTTGATGCTATAAAACATGTAGTTTATTGTATTTTTTTAACTCTGTTCTGCAGCCTGTGGTAGGATAAAAGCTTCTGTTATGAATTTTCTGGATGTGTAAAAAGAAATGTAGAATTTGATGCTTAACTCTTCCTTGGATACAGGGGTTTTTTCTAGACTTCAAAATCCATCTTAAGAAACTCATACAATAGAATATAATTTTATTAGTATTGTGCAAAAAATGGAGGTCGTGAGGAATCTAGTCTAAAAGCTCGGAGAGTTTACGGCTATGAACTTTTCCATCACTTCAAAATGATATTAGAAATACTATTTAATAAAGAAAGGCCCTGTGTTTTATTAACAGTACAGCTGTACTAATATCCAGTCTTTCTGCAGTGGTGGTTCTCTGAGTCAATATGACAACTTCTAAGCTTGCAGTTAGGTGTTCTCCTGTGCTTATTTGCCAAAGAAACAGTGAAGTCCAATAGTGCAAAAAAGGGAAAGAATCAGTATTTGGCTTATTAGAGTATGTGTGTATAAGAATTAAAGAAAAAGTGGGGATAATTAAGGACTTATTAAATGTTTAGTTTTCTGATAAACAGAGAAAAAATTTTGAATAGACTTGCTTTTGCTTTTTTTTTTTTTTGAAAGTAGCCAGTGTAGGTAATGAAATCAATATCTTGGATAATAAACAAAACAAGGAATAGTCTTGGTAAGCAGCATTTCTGCTTTCTGCTTCTATTTTTGTTTTTAAGACTTAGGATAAGGTACTATTTTCTTTCCTAGCATGATGGCCTTGCAGTGATGGCATTATATGCATGGAGAATGAAATATATGACTTAATATTCAGATTCATTACTGTGGAGCTGAAGGGGAGCATTTGGCACTTTCTTTAGATATTGGTTGGGTAAGTGGACTCTGCACAGGATGATTTTAGCAGAAAATAAATAGCTACTTACTGCTACTACTTTTTACTCCTCTTGAAATAGGATAATTTGTATCTATCTGAAATTTTTATCATCTTCAACCCCTGGGAAGGGATAGGAATAGAAACTGAAAAAGTGGTTCCTGCTGTAAGCAGCTTCTTCAGGGTCTAGAGTACGTTTTGTTGAAAAATGAAAAGCAAGGTTTAAGGATCTCAAGTGCTGGATGAATCACTGTGTTCTTAGTTAAGGCCTGGTATTTAGCTGCTGCTCTTTAATGAAATTTTATGTACTGATCTTTGAATTTCTCTGGCTTTATCTTCCAAGCATGTTATTTCTTCCTTGTTTGAAAGCCCCTCTACTACAAATCCATCCCCATGTAGTTATTTCTGGAATACTCTTTAATAAGAAAAACTCTTACATGCAGAAGTTTTTACAGTTCATTTCATTTTTATGCTTGAAACTGAGTCCACAATTTTATGTGCTTCCCACCAAAGTTAATACTTATTCAAATGTTTAAAGCTGGAGAAGAAATGTTGGTCTTTATCTAAAATAATCAGCTGTTGCCAAAGAAAATAAAAGAAACATTGTGAGCTACTTTTAAAAGTGACAAAATATATTCACATTCTATATAATATGAAGGTGTACCTGTACACATATCATTCAGATTTCTTCCTCCCTTTTATTTCAGAGACATTTTCTTTTTTTTTTCAAACCTGACTTGAATTTTTCTCTTCGTAAGAATTAACAAAGGAAAGAGATATTATGGATGATGGCTGCTATTTTTCTTGAAGATAACTTAGTAGTTTACTAAACTTTTTCAATTATAAATTTGATCACTTCAACTGTATTTAAAAGGACGTAGTTGACTGTATACACAACCATCAATCAGTCCAACCCATGTTAGCTGGAAAAGTGTTTGATTTCAGAAAGCTTTCCAGTTGCTTGGCATAGTTTTGAAGATGTTAAATGAGAGTACATCTTCCTTTAGCATTATTGATCGTCAGGTTTTCTGATAGGAAGTGAGAATTTTAAATGCTGCCAGTGAATAATGAAAGTACTTGAACCTGACAGCTCATTGCTGCAGGTAAGAGCTCACATTAGATGGCAAAGAGGCTTGGTTTACTTAAGTCTAAGCACAAAACTGCAACATAGTTTAAAATATCCAGAAGAATTAAATTTATGAAAATACTGCAGCTAAGCTTCCCTTCTGCTTTCCCTTGCCAAAAAACTTGTTGAGAGACTTAGTGTACCTCGTATTGCTTCTGTCTTGGAGTCTGATTGTTTTGCGACAGGGACCAGTCTTTGCTTCAGGTTGGGTTCAGCATCTCATTTCCTGGCCACAGTGTGGTTGGGGAACATTTCTCCTGGGTGCTGGTACAGAACACCTGATGGCAGGATGCAGGACTGGAGGGGACACTGAGCAAGTTTTCAGATGACACGAAACTGGGAGGAGCTGTTGACATATATTTTCAAGGCAAAGACTCTGCAACACTTATTTTTTTCTTCCTCCTTTTACAGTTTAATGTATTTCTTTGGATATGATAATGAACCACTTCATCTCAAGACAGAAATATTTTCACAATGCCTTGAGAACAGTATCAAGGCAGTAGATGTCTGTGTTTATTTTAAGTTAAGGTCTTGTATTACTTTATTTACTTTTAAATTTTTTTTCAATACAGTTTCTAGATTATCCTGTGTTAGCCTCAGAATAAGCTTTTATTTGCTGAATAATATTTACTTGTTCTGATGCGAGCATCTTTATTTATTTTCATGCATTGGTTTTATCAGTGAGGAGAAAAGAGAATAAGTGATGGTTTGTTCCCCTTTTGGACATCAGGAAAACCATGGGATTGGTATATGGAGGAAATCACTCTCCTCCCTTCACATTTATTTTGCAAACATTTACTCTTGTTTAATAGAGTCTCTCTTTTCAAAAAAAATTAATAAAAAAAGAAAAATTATAATATTAAACCACTTTTGCTTTACGTTGAATACTCACTTCCTTGTAATATTTTGTAGACTGTGTATTACAGTTGGCATGGAAAGATATTACCTGGCTGAAGAAATATTATTGTTTCTCATAACATGTTGGTTTCCTTAAAGAGCAACTGAGAGAGTGGCTTCCCATAGTTTTATTTGTGGTTGTCCCTGGCCCCTTTCTTGTGCTGTACACTGCTTTTATCACCTGGGGAGTGAAATGTGTATACAGTGGCCTTTGCTTGAGTTGGTGCCTTCCTTGAGTCTGTGTTGCCTCTTGTCAGTCCTGGAAACTTAAATAAAAAATGATTTTGGGAAACCTGACCAAAGATGGTTGAAATTGCCTTAAAATTGTGGGTGATAAAAATGGAAGTGGTTTGGGAAGCACAGCACACAGAATCCACAGTACCACATGTGCCAACTTTGTGCAGGAAACTACAGTTTAAAACGTTTGGCACTTCTTAAAGGAAGCTTTTTCTGTACACGAGACAAATATGGACTTTATTTTGCAGAGCTGAGTGTCGTGATGTTTGTCAGAGAATATGGGTCAAGTGCAAGAAATCAGTCCATCACTGAGCAATAAAACAAGACAGATTCTGCTCCAGAATTTTGTTTCTGAGTTTGGATCAATAAACAGATAAATACCTCTATTAGGATTACATATCTATATATGTTGGTATGAGTCTGGTAATTCATGATGGATATTAAGAGTACAGTTGTATATTTTTTTTTCCCCTTCCCTTAAATGAGATGAGAGTCTGAAGTGGCCAGACTGGAATTCAGAGACTGTGTACAAGTGCATTTTTGGTGCAACAGGAGCTGTGTTTGGCACTCAGATGTTTGCTGTGATATGATGCATCAGTGCTCTGTCAGGCAGAAATGAAGAGAGGCATGGACAGTGGTGCTCTTGCCAGCTCTCCATAGAGCTTTCATTTTTTATCTGAATCTGCCTGTGCAGAGCCTGAAGCTGGAAGTCAGGGCAGGGAATTGTTTTGTTGCCTGTGGTTCCATGTGAAGAGTTTATTTTTGAAAAGTAGCAGAGGGTGGTTGGACTGATTCCCTGTGCATGGAAAAGCAGCATGTAGAAGAGCAAGTAGAAAAATCCTATATAGTACTCCAATCTTTGGAGGCTTTCAGCTAAAACTCTTCTTTCCTAAAACTCCAGGAAGTGGTGTGAAATACACACCCAGTTTTTGCCAAGTCTGAAGACAGAGTTTTGGTAAAGTCCCAGAAAATTTTAATAGATACATAGAGTGTCTCCAGACTAGCTGATTATTCTCTCAGAGACTGCTAAAAAGGGGAATAAAAGTTTTGATTGATACCGTTTCACTGATTTGTTAAAATAGCTTCTTAAGCAAAAGAATTTAAACAATATTGCTGTGAAATGGATTAAATGATTCCATTCTCTCATTAAGGAATTGAATGGAGGAGTTTGGAGCTGTTTGGTGCTGATGCTGAATACTTCCCTAGGAGCCAGCTGTAGATGGGTAATTGGTCATTCAGGTGGAGGTACCACCCCTGTACCAGGTACAATGTGCCTTTTGGTGTCCCTTCACTCAGGAATTGTGGCTTCTCAAGCAATGGCCAATCTTGCTTTAGGAAGAATTTTGATTTTCTTGTTTGTTTGAGTTTTGGGGGGTGGTTCGTTTTGGCTCTGTTTTTTTTTTTTTTAATTTAAGTTCAGATGCAGTAGTTCCTTGGTTTGGTTTTCTCTGCATTTATCTTGATAGAAAATAAATTTATTGTTAAATATGGCACATGAGGAATACATGTAAAGAATAAAATAAGTAAAGAGAGTTATATAAAGCTACAAAAGTTAATATGAACAGGAAATAGAAACTGAAACAAATTATTTTAGGCAGTAATGTACATAGGTTTGCAAGTAGGAAAGAATGAAATAATGTGAGTTGCAGCTGAGTGTGAATGTAACATGCACCCTTAAAAACCAGGATGGGGGAAAGCCTGTACTTTTTTCTGTATGGAAGTGGAGATTTAATGTTATTTCTCTAGGGATTTGTCAGGAAAAAAAAAAAAAAAAAGTGTCCTTTTTATCAATGGTCATTATCACAATGTAAATATTCATTTTCTTCCAAAAAGCAGAAATGCTTTTGTGCTTCAGCTTCAGAGAGTTGCCCTTGTGAGTGGATCTCACATGTTTAGATGTGGTGGCTCTGCAGCTGTGGGACGCTCTCTGGGGTGGCAACAGAGCTCTTCCCTGTGGCAGAAGGCCAGAGGATTACTGTTCCTTTCATCCTCTGATTCTCCACCCTAAGGATGAGCATTTGTATAGCCTGTTGCTCAGGAGGTTGTCTTGTCCTGATCACTAAAATTCTTTGCTCCGCCGGTTGTGCCGCAATAAGAGTTTTCCCCTTGGTAATTTTCTCCCCTGGACTCTGTGCAGTCTCCTTTTCAAATAATGTTACTTAGTGGCTGTTTTAACTGATCTTCCCTGCCCAACCACACTGTCAGGATCTGCTGCATGCACTACCCTTCTTTCTGCTCTCGTATTACTGATGTCTCAAAGCTGCCACATTTCTTGCTTGCTTAGAAGTAGATCTTGGGTAATTTCTGCTCAGATCAAGTATGTTAATCCCTATTGCTGCATCGATACTGGTGCCAGCGCTAATGATCGTTAACAAGCATTAAATAGTGCTGTGCATTCAGGACCATTAACTTGTGTCACCGTTGTATTTTGTAAATGACATCTTAGCGCATCTCATTGGAAATCTCCCTCCCTTCACCAATATTCCTGGTACACAAATACAACATCGTGTATTAGTCGTGACCTCTGCAGTCTCTTGTAGCTGTTGTCTTTGCTTGTGCATTACCATTATTGATTGTAAAAGCTTTTTTCCTGGTCATTTGTTTTCTGATATTTTGTTTTGGGGGTTGTTTTTGGTTTTATTTTGTTTTGTTTTCACTAGGCATGTTATACTTCTTCCGCAGAGTACCTGAAATTTATTTTCCTGAAAAGTCTTTACTTCTTGTAACAGCTTGCTTCTAGCTGTATTCATTGAAATGAAGCCTGATTCCATGCTAGTTGAAATCTTTGGGTATGGGACAAAATCCAAAATTGGAATGTAAGTCGGGAAAAAATGAAATCAAGTATTCCAACTAGTGGGAGATCAAACTAACTTTTGCCACCATTAACCAAAAACACAGCTGATCGTTGCAATCCTTCTTAAAATTTATGTCCCTATTGATTTTTGACTTATTCCACAACCCAAAGCATTAAGAATTTAACAAAGACATCAATATTCTTAGAAAACATTTACACAGGCTGTGTGCTGTTGTATAAGGTGTGTTTTGAAAGAGGTTGGCAGAATGGTTAATGTTCTCTAAGCAGTATTTTTAGATAGTAACCTAATGTTGAAGGGTTAAGTACTGTAATTCTGTATGTGAACACCTGGGAAAGTGAACCAGACACTTAATAAATCTTAGTTCTTCCTTTTTGTTGAAGCAAAAGTCTCCTGAGTGTAGTGCACGGAGTAAGTTTAACTATTCCTGTTACCATAGAGATGTTCATGGGAGAGGGAGACCTTTTCTCAGTAATACACTTTTGACTAATACAACAGTCCTTAATATGATGAACAATTCTAAATGAATGTGCTATATCATTACTCTTAGGATGCAACCCTCTAGGATAAATATTTTTGCTGCATGAGCAAACCTGAACACTGGATAAAGTGTTTTGGAATGGTAACAGGAGGTGGGTGCTACACAACAGATTTGTGAGTTCCCTCCAGACTGCCACTGTTTTCTGTTATACACAAAGACTTCAGAGATGTATGTGTTCGTGCATCAGCAGGTTTATGTACACATGAAGAGTATTTTTTTCATCCTGTGCCTCCTTGTTCTGTTTTCCCCACATATCATCACTGCTCGTCACCAGTAAGTGTACCCGTTACCCAGCTGGAGCTCTAGTCCTTTCCCTGTGGGATGGATTTGTAGTGACCTGCTAACTTTTCCTTTGGAAGCTGCTGTTTATACCTGCAGCTGGTTTTATGGTCCTCTTACAGGCTCATTTAAGTTGCTGTAATTGGTTCATCAGCAATTGGATTTTCTTCAAAGGAATGCTTTGCAGGAGGGGATAAACCTGGAGTTGTAGTTGTATGCAGCAGCAGCACAGTTGGCTGATTCTGCCTTCTTTCCATTTGCCTAAACCAAATCCTTTAATTATCTTCAGTTTTATTTGTCTAAATGAGCAGTTCTTTAACAAACACTCGATTGAGTTTTGTGGCAGATTAGAAAGCTGTACAGTGCTTAAAAGCCAAGGTTTTACATTTCTAATCCTTATATTTTGTTGTCCATTTGTTTTTTCTTGAATTAAGAGGCAGTAAAACCAATGCTTTCTATACCATTCTGTAAAGCTCCAATGTTTACATAATGGATCCATAGAAATTGCATTTTTAAACATACATGTATCTAAGGACGTATATATAAGTTTATTTCACTTTTAGTCCTTTTTTAGTTTGCTCTCTTCAGTTGATTCTGTTGTGTATTCTCTGATTTATCTTTTCCCGTTCAAGTGGAAGATTTCAGAGACACTGACTCATATTTGCCACTCATTCATCCATTACCCTGGTCTATTTTACTTTCTGTGCCATATGTTCTTTTTCTTAAATGTATGAACAGACCCTCTGCCCCTTGCAGAGGTTTGGCAGTTCAGACAGCTGGAAACAGGTACCAAGCCAAGGTTATTCTTTGTAAGAAAATGTGGTTGGTACTTGAACAGTTTTCCTTGTTACGTCTTCCAGTGTAATGCAAAAAGTACTTTTGGTTTTAGTATGTTTGGGAAAGTGGATATATCTGTCTATATATACTGAGGTCATGTATTTTGGGTTTTTTCAAGGGTCTACTCAGTGCGTCAGTTCTGTTAAACTCTCTCAATAAGTGTTAGTGTCGAGCAGGAGGAGATGGCACCAGTGTTACGTGGTTTTGATCCAAACTGCATCCTGTTGCACTTTGGATCTATTAATTTTAGGTGCATCAGGACTGTAGGGGAAAGACACTGGAGGAAGAAATCTACAGAGGGAAAGTGTATCAATTAACATCAAAAACACAAAAAAGGAAAACATCTGGGTACAGGGAAAGCAGAGGCAGGAGAAGGAAATGAAAGGACAGACCAGTTGAGAGCACAAAGGCCTGAGTTAGAGCATCATCAGTGCCACAGGACATGTGTTTTCCACTGAGGAGATCTCTTTATTCCCAAACTCCGGGCAGCTTCAGGGAGGACTCATACAGGCAGTGAGAATTTCCACTTAGTCGTAGTGTTTCTGACCTTTGAGAGAGGAGAGCTGGCCCTAGTGATGAGCAGGAGACATGAGGCTGGAGTAAAGGCTTTCATTTGATGTGTCACTCGTGGCCAGCCCCAAAACTGGGCCAAAGCCATACTATTGCTCTAATCCTGCTGATAAACTGCCCAAGGAGAGTCTGGTGGTGTGACCTGCCAGCCATTTCAGGTGGCCAAAAGTTGCGCTTTACAAATGTAGCTGTGTCTTTATTTGGGCTTGTGTGAAGTTTAGTGAGAAGAGCAGTGCTGTAACTTCGAATTACTAACTTTTCAAAAATCTGATTTAGTTAAATTTTTAATTTACTGCTGCAGAAAGCAAATGTGGCTCTGTACCATCTGTGTGACACTGTAGAGCTGAAATGAACCGGAGGCAACTTGGTATTTGCTTTTTCTCCAATCTGACAAAGTTTCTAGGCAGTTTGTGTGAGATAACATGTAACTAGTAATCATTAGCCCAGCCATGCAGTGTTTTTCCTAATCTGTACACATAGATTGATGCTGACCTGTTACTTCTACCATACAAAGCCATAGCCTCTCTAAAGAGATAAATAAAGCTCTGGGCACTTTGTAAAAATATATTTGCTAAAACCTGGGACTGGGAGAAACAATCAGGTTTTTGACAGAGTTTAGACATCAGCCTGCCATCTGTGAGTGATTCAGCTGTAACCTAGTTTTTGCTGATGTTTTTCACAATATTTTTCTGCTCAGGGAAAAGGCACATCTTTAGTTTTGAGCAAGGTTTTATCCATAGCTGAGAACTTGATGAATGCAGACCATCTTATTTTACAAGTGCCTCAAAGGGAAATGCAGAGTGTTCTTTCTGTACTTGCAGTCTACTTTAGATATATATGAGTGACCACATTTCTTCTGCATGTAGAACATGGATTTTTAAGTTCAGCCAAAGTTACTTGCAAGCCTAAGGTTTGCTGCAAATCTGCGAACTGCAATTTGAGAGCAAAAATTAGATGTACTTTAAAGTTTAAAAATGCGTCCATGAAAACCCAGGACTTTTGACTCCACATTTTAAGTTATGGCAAAATAAACATGAAGGAGGTAAGCTAATCTATTTTATTGCAAGACAGGCACTGCATGAGAATGAGCTTTACTAGTTCAAAAGTTACAGTTATTGACCCCATCCTAGAGCAGCCATCTCTAGGATAAGAAGGCAGCTTTGTTTCTGCTTAGGCCTGGAGTTATGTCCTAAGTCTTTTCTGCCAAACTGGGTCTGTTAGTTCTGTAAGGATGATTCAGATAATTACGTATTTTTTTATCAGGATCTCACCTGAGACAGCTCATCTGTAAAGGTTACTAAGCAGCTGTCAGGTGATGATAACTTTTCAGGTACTGCTGATATGAATTAGAGTGGCAATTATGGTTGGCTGAAGATATTTTTGTCAGAAAACTTTTCTGACGATTTTTCTTAGTCTATTTTTTGTCTTCACTTGCAAGTTTTGTCTGAAGAAGCATTTTCTGTATAAACTTTGTGAAAAGAGTTCAAATAGTTCACTTTAGCTTTCTCACATTTTGGATAATGTGATTTTTAATTTTTTTTAAAACGTTTAAATCTTATCTTTAGTATAATAATGATTTAATTTTCACATTTCTCTGTTATTTTAATGTATTTTGTATTATTTTGCACACTATTTTATTCATGCAAAAGGGCTGTATTGTGGTGTTATCAGAGTGAACAGTTCAACATTTAAAAACAAGTAGTTAAATATATTCTATCTAAAATTCTAAAGAATCATTTAGTTAAAAAATTTGGGAGTATAAGGTTTTCAGTTTATTCTAATTTTGAATAAAAATGCTTGCACTCTCCAATATTTTGTCACCTCTAGGGGCAATTTAGAGAAGCCATATTATCAGTTCCACCATATTATCAATTACAGCTCCAAACCACATTAATTTCCCAAACTATGATGTCGTGTTCCATTCATGTAAATCTATTGCAGAGTTAGTATTATATAATCTGCAGTATTTCCATTGCTTCCTGAAGGATTCCAGATATATAGAGATATGGAAATAGGCTCCTGTAATGAGATGCTTCAAAGGTGGATGCTAATTCTTTGCTTTCTGGGTAACTGCACATGTAATGAAATTTATGTAAGTTATGAATTTCTATCTTTTTTCCATTTTCATGCCCACTGTTGTTCCTTGTCCTCCTAGAGGCAAGGACTGACTGTTCCAGCGAGTTAGTCCTTTCTTTTTTTAGCAATTTAAAATGATCATATAAAGTGTTACATAAATGTTCCTCTCTGCTTAAATATTCTGCTCTCTTTCTCCAGCTATTTCATGTACTCTTATTTTGATAAATTGTAAGTTGAAAACAATTTGGTCTCAAAACTCTATTTTTGAAGACCTTGATTAGCTCATGCATTTTACTATAATGGAAATAATAACACCAGTTCCACTGTATTATTCCAGTAGAAGTTATAATGTTAAATTTTATTTTTAACTATTTAGCTAAATTCAGTGCAAAGAGTATTGAAAAAGAGCTGAAAGCAAAGAAAAACAAATTTCTTATATCAGATACTGTCATTGCCACTATCATCATTTGATGTGTAGTATATGGAAATAGAGGCAGGCAATATGTCTTTCAGGACTAAATGCTTTCTGTCTCACTACCATCTTCAGAATATTCTTCTACTGATTTTAAACAAACATTTTTTAGGATGTGTCTGTCCTGAGTACTGCAGCACATGGCCATTGATTGCCTCACCACTAGATATACTTTGAGTTAACAATACCTTTTATCTTGCTACTTACTATAGAAGTGAACAGGTGGGAGTATTCAGTAAATTCCGTTAATTTTTCTGCTTGCTTGCTGCTTTTTTGAATTAGGTAAGGCTAAATAACATTATAGGCGTTTTTTTGTCAGAGTAAGGCTTAGCAGAGAGCAAGAAAACAGTGCTGTGAATAGCCTGACTCTGGGCTGGTTTGTGAGAGCTCCTGAACACCGTGTTGAAGACAGTCCAGTCCCTTTTTTGAAAACCATGAAATTTTCTAATTTACCTACACCGGTAATGAGTTGGATGAGGGGTATTTTAGTTCTTTGTAAGGGCAGTTGTGGAGATTGACGCAGGATCCACTCTATTCTCTGCTTCCTGTTGTTTAATAACCACAGAATGCTTCATAGCAAAAGTTGTCAAACAACCTTATTTGGATTACGTTGATATATCTGTAATTATTCATTGAATGCCTGTTCCTTTAGTACCTTGTACTGAACTTCAGAACAGTATCATAATGAAATATCTTTTAAAACGATTACAGATATTAAAAAAAGAATATTTGAGCTTAAATTAAGTTAGAATATATGGATGATAATTTTGAATTAAATTTAAAAATTGGGAGTTTTTGTTATTTGTAGTAATTGTGATGCCTCTGCTTTATAATATCTATAATGTTTTATTTGTGGAATAGATAAAAGACATACTTGCATAAAACTTTATTTTTCAGGAGGACTTGATTTTTCAGCACCCACAACTCACTATGGTACTCTTACATGTTAATTTAAGCATAAGATATTTCAAAATAGCATTTCTTCTTTCTTGAACATAAAGGAATGTAAGGAGTTCCTTGTTTGGGAGTTGTCTAACTATGTGTTAGTCAATGTTTAGACAAGTGTGAAGAGCTCAGGGCTCAGGAAAAGCGTTTGGTTTTCTAGCAAATAGGTAACTGATGCAGAGGAGCTGTTAACAGCCGCTGATTGACAGTGCTAAAGAGTGCACAGAGCTGAGCACAGGGAAACTCGTTTGATGTGGCAGAAAAAAGATGGCTTGTTATATGCCTTTTCAGGAAGGGTTTTTTTTAATGTTTTGTTTAGTTCTTTTTTTTTTTTTTTTTTTTTTTTTTAACAATTTTTAAGCTTGTGGTGAATAAGAACTGGTCTCTAATCTGGTTAGTCTTAGTGAACAAATAGCATCAGAAAAGAGAGAGAGGCATCTGTAAGATTTCTTGTGCTTTCTTTTAGAGCTGAGCATGGCCTTCCTCTTCCCCACTCTCAGGGAGCAACAGAACTCAATGCTTTGTCAGAGAATTTACTAAATAAATGAAAAAAGTAAATACGAACTTTTTTTTTTTTAATTTTAAAATGTCGCCAATTCACCCTCTTTTATTACGACATAATCAACTGCATGTTCATCGAATCATAGAATAGTTTGGGTTGGTTGAGACCTTTAAAAATCATTTAGAACAAACCCCCTGCAATGGGCAGGGACATCTTCAATGAGATCGGGTTGCTCAGAGCCCCATCCAACCTCATCCTGAACGTTTCCAGGGATGGGTCAGCCACTACCTCTCTGGGCAAACTGTTGTGGTGTTTTGTAACCTTAAGGGTAAAAAACTCTTCCTTACTTCTAATCTAAATGGACCATCTCTTATTTTCAAATGTATTGCAGCACATTCTGCTAGAAAATCTGTCCCCAGATAGATAATTTAGATATACCTAGACAGTTTGCTGGTGGACAAAATTGTAAAATTTCCTTGGGAGGAATCACCTGATTACATCTTTACCAGAACACTAGTAAAAAGTTCTTTCGGTAATGGAATTTTTGTAAGAACTTTACAATAACAATCTTTAATTATAAGGGTAATTATTTTTATTGCATTTTTTTGGTGTATTTTTTTAACAAAATAACAAACTGATTTCCTGTATTCAGTTTTTCTGGTGAAGGAAAAATATTTTTTAAGTGCTTAGTCTGAATTTAAATTAATGCAAACCTTTGTACTCAGCTTGCATAGCAGGGAAGTCATAACTTAAGAAAAATACAGCTTTGTGACACACTGATTACTTTTGTAAAGATAGAAGTATATTCTCCCTTTGATGAGTGTGTCTAACTTCCATTAGTCCTAATGAGAGTTATGCATTTATGCTTTGAAGAGTCTACACTGCAATTAATTATAACACTTTAAAGAAAGTGTGAGATGTTGTTGAAAGTAGAGATTCTTTGCTGTTGAAATGCTTTTTCTGAGCTTCTATCCTGTTCCCTCTCCTTCTGAGAATGTTTTGACGTTGACTGACATATTGTCATGAAATTGTGTAAATACCAGTATCATGTATAGTTGAAATCGCATTGTGACATATCGATAGTTAAAGTCATCTCACATCAAGTTCTTAAATATCTAGTCTACCTCCTGGCAGTCTCCTTTTCCCTGTTTACCTTTAGCTGACAGCTGAATAACTGTTCCATTAAGTTATCAATTCTAAGGTTAACCTCAGATCAAGTTTTACCTGACTGAAGTGGAGAAAGATGAGAGAACTGTGTTCCTTGTGCCTTTCCTTTATCTTCTTGTTGTGAGCAGAGAGCAACAAACACCAAAAACCAGATAAATTGTCCCTGGATCCTGTGCTTTGGATCTGATTGCAAACAGGAAACAACACTTGAGAAAAGCCTGAAAGGCTTTGAGGAAAACAAGGATGAGTTGTTGCCAGTAGTCACTCACACTGAAGGTGATGCAGATGCAATAGTTTCATCTGGGAACTAAAAGCAGTTAAGCAGTTTACTCTTTAAAGAGACAGGTAAAAGTAGAAGATCAGCTCAAAGGGAAAGAAGATGAGTTGGTTTGACCAAAGAACTTAATTATTTCTTTGATTAATGAATATCAGACCTAAGCAAGATTGATAAGGATGTAATGATACTTTTCATATTTATTCTTTTTCACCCACAGGGTAAAATTTGCAGAAATCTAACTGTTGAGTCCAGAATAGGGAAATAGAGGATGTATAAAAAGATGCAGACAAGAAAATAGACTTTGTGCTAAAGTGGCAGAAAGAGGGAAAAGGCTTTGCAGATTAAGCTATAGCAACTTCAAATCAAACTGCATGAAATCCATAACTTTAAAATATGCAAGAGAGTGGAAGGGCAAAAACTAAAACCCCACATATTTCTCCTCAGAATTTCTTTTGGTGAAAAATACACAAGGATTACATTTTAGGATTGGATGTTTTGTCTTTTCCTGACACATTCAGTTTCATTTATAGATACTTCTTTGTGTCTTCAGTTTAATATTATCCAGTACATGTTTTTTTCTTCCTAAATTTAGAAAGATGTCTTTTTTTTTTATGTATTGAGAGTAATGAGAGAAATATTTTCTCTTGCTGACTGGAGTCAGGCTCCTACTTGACTACAGAGCTGATGATGAAAATCCTGACATCCTTCACTACAGCAGTGTGAATGTGCTGATATGATAGTTTAGTCTGAAAACATGTAATTATGATAATGGCAAAAGAGCAGGTCTCTATGGGGACTTAGATTTCCTTCCATAATGCAAACAAAAGACACTCTCAAACTGTAAGTTCTGTTGTTTCATCTATTATAATGGGCAATTAATCAAGACGCCAGGAGGAAACTGTGCTGATAATGGTAAAAGCTGGCACGGATCCTTCTAATTTGTGTAGCAACAAATTGAGAGATGTAATCGCAACAGAGGAGGGTGTTTAAATAAAATTAAAGCTGTGATATGAAATGACAAAGGGAAGAAACTGAGAGTTAAGGATGACATTTTATCTTATTTTAAAGCAGCTGTGGAATGGAAAAAGACCATCGCAGTGGCATGCCTGGTGCTGAAACAGATGAGCTGTCAGCCCAAACTGCACATTTTCTGGCTTGGTATTTGGTTATGATATATCAATTGCGCTAACAGGATATAGTTTGGTCTGTGATTTTCTTGCTTTTGTTGTGCTTCAACACAACTGGTGAACGGATCAAAATGGTTCTATTTAAAATGTGAACGAGCTGGATCGAGACCAGTTTATGAATATACATATAGGATATGAATTATTTTCATCTATACCTATTTCTGCCTACAGATACTCTGTTTGAGTAAGCTTAAATAATTTTTTTTGGTATCAGAAACTGAGATTGGCTATAGGTATATAAAAACTGTAACATAAATAGAAATAACTTTTTTCTTCTCTAAAATTGACTGTCATACCTGAATTTGGAGATAAACTGCCTCTTTTCCTGTGCATGTAAACTAAAAATTTCTCTTGAAAGAAGAGTGGAGCATGATGTAAATCTCTGTTTGCCTCTTCATTGGGTGCCATATGCTACTATAATTCCTAGTCTTTAAAGAGCACTTGGGTGTTACAATGCATATTTTTATAAAAAGATTTCTTCAATGAAACAAAGTTTATGTGAACTAGGCAGTCATTACCTCACAGTAGGTTGCAGTTCCTCCCTCTGCATCAGTGCAAAAAGAGCTGCTTCTTAGAGCAGGAGACTCTTATTTTTGGAACTGTGGAAATAATGACCTCAGTGAAGATCTGCATCATCTCCCTACCACATTTTCTTTAACAATATGCTTTGTCGATGAAAAGCACAATCACTATCTGTGGTATGATGTGAGGAAATTAAGGCATAGCACTGAAGAAATGAAAACAGTAGTTGAAAAGAGGAAAACTATAAACTCCTTATTTCCAGGATGGAAATGGTGAGAGATTATTGATTTAGGCTGTGTCTGTCTTAACAAGTAGTGTGAGCCTGTAGGAGAGGATTTTCAAAGTGAGTCAGCTGGTGCTGAGAGCAGCTCCACGCTGTGTGTGAACAGGGATGTTTGATTTCAGACCAGTTACCGTCTCATCCCATAGATGGAAGGATAAGTGCTGCTGAAATGCATCAGGTGCCTGCCCAGAGAAGTTTAGTTTTGCTGTGCAGTTTGTCTGATGCAAGATTCTTCTGTGACGTGAAACAGAGCATGGTTAAAAGGAGAGAAATCAGATGATAAGCATCTGCCAGGAGTGGTTTAGATATAGCTGGTTCTTAGCAGGAGATGGCAAGTTGGAGGAGGAGATGATCAGGCAAGAAGAAATTTGAGAGAGGGTAATAAATGCTTTCTTGATGTCTTTTTACTTTGTCTTCTCTGATTTTAAGTTCAGAGGCTTTTGATGGCATCACAGGAAGGGAGTGTTCCTGCAAAGTGAACTCAGCTTTTTTTTACTCCCTTTCCTGTGCTTTCATTATTGCAAGACATTCCTCCCCATCAGGAGTATTGATAGCCTAGGAAATCCATCATGAACATTGTTAGGGTGATTTATCTCTATACCTCTTGCATATTATGGTGATGACTACCCCGTGGTACCAAACTCTGAGAGAAATACATTCCAGGGTTGAAAAAACATTTCTGCAATACAATAGAATGACTTTATCCAAAACTCCTGGGCAGCAATTAAGAGTAAAGTTTAATTAAAAAAAGTCTGCAGATGCAATTTGTATAATATGTGTATTAAATCCTGAAGGATATGCCTGCATTGCTGATCTGTTTTAATTGGGCTTAATTGATTGCCATGAGTAATAAAAAATGTTTGTGGTGTGTCTAGACTAACATTTACAGTTCAGTGCTAGACTCAGTGTAATGGCTATTTAAATAATCTGAATTAAAAGAGAACGTTTGCTGAATGGTCCTTTCCCATTTCATCTCGTGATGGCTCGGAGGTGCCAAGGTGTTCACTCTGAAGGCATACAGTTAATCACACAGCCAGTCAGGGTGGGTGACTTCATGACCTGGGGTGGAAGGTCAGTGCAGCAAAACTTCTCTAATGAAAGCCAAATATTCTCCATTACAGTAGGTATCGCAAAGCATGTTTTTGTCTGTGCTGTTTTGTTCAGGATTCAGTGCAGAGAAGAGGGATACTCAATGGCCTAATGGCAATCGTATGTTAGATTTTCTTTTTTAGGTACTGGGCAGTGCATGTATTTTTATGCATGTACCCAATGCTGCATGGACCTCATTTTAATTTAATAAGGTGACTTTAAACTAACATTTAAGTAGAAAGTTATTTTTTAAAGTACATAGTAGTTGATGGACATTTTTAACTTGAATTTCTTGAAAAGTGCTGATTATTATGATGGTTTTACAAAGAATGTACTCACACATTCATGTTTCTATTGAATAAGGCTCTATACAGATTAAATACATGTTACTGGAAGGGAGCCACCTCTTGCCTAGTCTCAATACAAAGTAATTTCTTCATTGCATGGCATTTTTAAATAAGCAGTTACCCGAAAAACTAAAAGAAAAAATTTCAAATCAATACAAAAAATAAATTAGTGACATCTTTGAATACTAATAGCTTACAACACTTTCTAGACCTGCAGTTCTATTTTGCTGACAGAATATCTTTTCAGTGACCTTTTTTTCATATACACCTGTCAGTGTCTAAATGCCAGTATTTAACACTTAATGCAAAAAGAAGTGATTGTGCTCTAATCAATGACAGAAACGTTGAGGGAATTCAAGTTGCTTGAAGGCAGTTGCCATAAAAGATGAATATAAGTAGTTTTATTATTGAGTCTCCATATTTTCTCCTTCCCCAACGTGCTGCCTTATAAGTAAATGGTGAATCTGAGATAAAACATAAAGAAATGTGCTGAAGCTGAAGAAATCAACAAAAGCCACTCTGTAATCCTTGTGTGTTATTCAATAAAGGGTGATTTTTCCTGAAAAACTAAATGTTCCCATGCACATCAGCACCCAGTGAGGATGAGCAGCTTAAAGAAACCAGAGAGTAAGTAGAACTACGTCAGAATGCTCACTGCCTATGGCCTGCCCTTGCTTTACCTGCCAAGGTAAGCACTATTTCCTAGAAATGTGGTAAGTCTTTAAATGATTCTGTGAAATAATTTCAAGAGAATTGCTCTGCAGAAAATGCCACTTGCCCACAGGGAGGTAATAGGAGGCAAACCACTTACTCTGTACTTGGTGTGGGATCACAAATTTAGAGCAGTCTGATTTTAGGTGACAGTGTATCCCCACAGAAAACAGTGCAAATTTGAAACTCAAGGATAAAATATTTGAAATTAGAGTTTCTTTTATTTTACAGCTCTGCTAAACAATTCTGTTAATAGGTTTGGGGGATATGTACTTCTTTGCCTGACTCACCTTGGTTTCGTAAGAGCCCGTCTCCGGGATTTTCAAACATTGCTTTATTATTTTTTTGTAGCAATAAACTTAGACTGAAATTTTCTTCTAGAGGCTCAACGCTGCCTAACACTGAGCCTAACCAAGCCAGACTGTCATTTTTTAATTACAAAGCTATGTGAAGAAGTGAAACATTCAAGAAGTCCAGTCTTGCACCATGCAATTGAAACAGTAAGTGTGGAGGGATTGCCTCTCTCGAGCAGCGTAGGAATTAATAATTTACATTGTTTACGTGGAAATTGGGATGTGATGTCACCATGTGAATTGGGAAGAAAAGCACAATTTCATGAATACTGACTTCTTCAAGCAGTTTACATTTGTGGAAATGACCAAAATTCTGTGTTTCTGCAAACAGAATCCCATTTCTTTTCTTCCAGGAAGCTTGGAAACATCTAACTAGACGCGGAACATAAATCTGCTTCCCTAGCTTCGCCTTTTGTTAGGTTTTCTCTACAGAAAAGTCTGTTCCAGTTTGTTCAGGTGTATCCAAAATGCAGCAGGTGGAAATTCTTGTTGGTTGTCTGGAGCTGCAGGGTACGGACTGTGTTAATGCATGCAGGCCAAAGGGTGAGAGGGGTCAGCCCCTACAGCTTGTGTGACTCATTGTGAGAAGCTCGAGTCTGTTCCTCAAAGCACAATAAGACAAGTTACACGTTTGCCTGTTGAAAATACTGCACTGACAGCCTCACTCCATCATATTTAATGTGGCAGGGATAAGTGTGGAAAACCCCTAGGTGAGCATCCTGTTCAGATACAGCACTAGTGATGTGTTTCACGGTGGGTGATTCTCCCAGAGGTTATTTGTTTTTTACTTTTATTCTCTGCAATGGGAATCTTTAAATATTATTTTGCTGGGGAGATAATAGTATTTTCTGACAAGGAAACAGGTTGATTAAGTGGCTAAAGTAAAACTGTTGGCGTTGCATTTTTAATTTAGAAACTAATGTTCGCTTCACGTGGTTCTGTGCTGTAGAGATTTTGGATTCTTTATGCTCAGATCAGCCATCCCATTTATGTGGTGGTGTTATGTGTTAGGATCTTGTTCATAGCTGGAGAAAAAAAATCACTGTAAATAAGATTACAAAAGCTTATTTGTATTGACTATCTTACTTTTCCCAATCACACAAAGTGGGAGGAGGTAGATGTAATCTTTATTTCCTAATGATCAGAGAACAAAGAAGGAGCACGTTCTTGTTAACCTGGAAGGTGGATGGTCTGAATGCACATGTAGTGCTATTAGCACCAGAGACATGGCTGAATCCAAAGCAGTAGGCACCTGAACAATCAGCTGTTTCCAAAAAAAAAGACAATCCCTTTTTTCTTCTCTTTCTGCAGATAGTTTTAGGGAAGATATATAACACAAAGAAGCATTGATAGTGGAAGAAAATTCAGTTATCAACTACCACTCTTTTTATTTACAGGATGGGGAGTGGGCAGCACCTTGTAGGAACATCTGCAAAATCAGACCTTTCATAAAAGCCTTGGAGCCTAAATTTAGATGAGGGGCAAAAGTGATTGATCTCAGGGGTACTAATGAGAAAGACACATAATTTTAGGCAGTTGGGGTTAGGAGGGAGAGTACCAGGCTCTGCAAAGAAAAATACCAGTTAATAATTCTAAATTTGTGAATTACATCAGTCTGAGCATGATTACAAATGTTACAGGTTGTACAACTTGGTTTTCTGAACATACTACTCAGTTTTCTGTGTAAGTGCTGGTTCCCTGGGTAAGAACAGGCCCTCTGTGATGTGAGGTGTAAGACATGCCTGATAGTGTTAATTTGCAGTTTCCTAAATTAATATTTCGGCTGGTGGTGGACAGCTTGCGGAAGGACTTCTGGGCAAGAATTTTCCTCTGAATCTCTGATGATTATCTAATAAGGTGTTTGAAGCCATTCATAAGTCAGATACCTACAAAAGCATTTGTAGCTTTTGTAAGGATACCTCAGACTGTGTGTTTTAGTCCAAACTAAGACCTTTAGTGAAACCTAACCAGACCTTAGTTCTAAACCCTCAAAGCACAGTGGTTGTCTTGCATGAACAGTTAATGCTATAAAAGCCATTGTTAACAAAGCATTTTATTTTATTTTATTTATTTTATTTTATTAAGGATGGTTGTACATATTACATGGTATTATAACACACGTGTGTGAAATGTAACATAAAATAGTATGTAATATATCATCTATATGGGCTAATGGGGTCACTTAAAAATCACATCACTGTGATTGGTGCTCCAATCAACTGACAAAAACAAACAACTGACAGTTTTAAGAAGGGAAGGCAGTGGGCTCTGTCCTTGTCTCCCTTGACAGATGTGCTATACGTATTCCCAGTGGGGTGGAGGACGATGACAGTGAAGTGGATGTCCTGCCTCACTTCATAGCACAGATGGGACAGAAGGCAAAACTCTTCCAGAGGTGGATAGTGTGTTCTCTGGGGGAATTTTGGCTTTTTCCTAAGATAAGAATTTTAAAAGTGTGTACAAAGTGCTTTCCAGCTTTAAAAGAAAAAAATACAGAGAACATGAAGGTAGTTCCCCTATTTTGGGGAAATACTGTTTCATTGTGATCTTGAGACTATTAGATGATTAAAATCAGTAGGATTTCTGCCATGTTACTCAATGTTATGCTTTCACTATAAATGCCTTGTCAAAGCTTGGCTAAGTCTAATTAGTGCTTGCCTCAAGACGTCCAGTGACAGCAAGATCAAAAGGTGCATTATATGTTCTGAGAAAAATCCTTATTCTATCCATATTATGTCTTCATTTTAATGTAATCAAGGAAGCGCTTCTCTTACAGAGGAGGAAAGCAGTATAGATGTTGTTTCTTACTGTACTCGAGGCATTATTTTATCAGGTTGTTTTCCCCTGAATTGAGCATATCATCTGTAAATTTTTTATAAGTCGAAATTTCTGTTTCTAAATGTATTTTTTTGTTTTTCATAGATTATTTTGTGTCATAAGTATAGAAAATGAAGATATACGTCTATGAAATAGCTGATTTTAACGTGGCTTTTTCAGCACATCTCTTTCTCCTATGCAGTTTGATTTTCACAATCAGGTCCTGTACTGCATTGAAAACATAATATATTTGGTTTACTTCTGTTTTGTTGTTGTTTCTGCACCCTCCCTCCCCTCCGCCAAGAAGTTCCAGTTAATTCAGAACTCACTCTCATAACCTTCTTTAAAAGGTTCTTCCCAGTCCACACTTGCTTATGCTTGTGTCTGCTGATAACACTTTTTCCTGGTTTTGAGGGCTATTGCACTTTACTGGAAAATGGAAGGGAGAGTTGTGACATGGACTGTGAATGCTGTAATATAATCTGTCATCTGGACAGAACTGTCAGGTGATGGGCTATAAAGCTGGTCTTCACAGCCCAAACGTGAACTCAAATTTGTGTTTCTGCCTGAGGACCAGCCCCAATCCCAGTGCCATATGCAGATGTAGTCTGGGTCAGCTGCCTGAGAGCAACGCAAAGCTTCAGGAATGTTCCTCATTTAAAATAGAAAGAGGCTTTGGTTTTTGCAAAGCTGCTGCATGAACTATGGGGATCAGCAGTTGTGAACCAAAACTGACTTTTACCTATTGCCCTGTACCTATTTCTTTTGGCATATATTCCTTTCAGTGATGAACCAGTTCCGAAACTCTTTCAGACACCGATACCTCTTCATTTGTCTCTACTTTCTTAATTTCGTTGTCTGTGCTATTGAACTGTTCCTCCAGTCAGCTTGGGGGAAGAGACTTACTCTGGTGTAGTCGATGAAATGAGGATCTATTTTCATGCTGAAGGCCTATCTGATTTCCCTGGTGTTTCCCTGGTGGCCCCCCTTGCTGCTGCCTTGGGGGGATAAGCAAATTGACACTGCGTCTCTGACTCTGATGCCTCTGATGCATCTGGTAAAAGGACATTTCTGTCGGTACATAAACTTTAGTGGTGGCATCACAGAGGCTTATCATCACCAAGACATATGCTTTGGACTGTGGGAGAAGGATTCACACTTATGATGGAGTTTTGTGAGTGAGTTTGGGCAACTTTCTCTCTTCTGTGTATAGAGTAAGGCAGAAGAAATAATTGAGAAATGGGGTTGAGATAAGGATAGTAAGGGAAGGAAAGTCTTGATGTGATCATCTGTAGGCAACCACCTCCCCTGTGCATAACACTTATATGCTCTGGCACTAACTTTTATAGCATAAATCTTTTCCTTTATTCTTAAAAAATCCCAACTAAATCCCTATGGGAACTGCAGAATGTCTGGCTCCCTGGTGAACAAAGATGGGGGAATT
Organism: Myiotriccus ornatus; assembly: GCA_036023395.1. Classification (NCBI taxonomy): domain Eukaryota; kingdom Metazoa; phylum Chordata; class Aves; order Passeriformes; family Tyrannidae; genus Myiotriccus; species Myiotriccus ornatus. Next base: position 7,824,430 of record JAYRBT010000181.1, read on the forward strand.
CTGGAAGCCTACTAGGGTTTTCTTTATATCAGCTAATTCAGACTGATATTGAATATTGTAGTGATGAGCAAAGGCTCACAACTCATAAACAGCTGAATCAAGTATTTAAAAATCCAAATCACAAATGATATCTCTACATTAAAAAAGAGAGTCTGAGTTAAAAATGAGATTCAGAAAATCTAGGATCTGGTCTTGACCTTAATGTTTATTTTATTTATTTAATTGCTGAAATAACCACTATTACGAAAGACCAAGTGCTGTAATTTTGGTAATGATGGACTATCACCTTGGTTTATCCATTATTAGTCCTTGGAGTTTGACTTTTAAAAGTGAAATGTTGACAGTGGTTAAGTCTGCATAAACATGATTTGCTAAAGGTTGTGGTCCTAAAAGATCTGAATTAACAAATATAAGAAGGTCACTTCACTGTGGTTGTGAAGGTCAGTCTCATCTTTTTAATGATATTAACTTTTATATCTCCTTATCTTCTACTGTATCTGCTTCATTATTTTATTTTGGCAATGTTAGATATATAGCTCTTCTCATATACTTTGGGTAAATAATTATGTTGCATAATTCAAGAAAAGATCAGACAGTCCTGAATATTTGAGCATACTCTGCCCAAGATGTTGCAAATAATTTCCCTTCCTTGTCATTAACATTAAAATTCTGACTTTCTTCCAAGGTGTCTCAGCTCTTACTCCAGCCATTTTTCAGGAGGAAGTAGCAGGAACTTTTGTTTAACATTCAGGTGACTCCTCTTTTGTTTCATTGATAGTTTCTATAGACCTTCAACCTCATCACCTTTGCGTAGGTCCAATATCTTACTCTTCTTTGGGAACTGCACAATCAGTTTGGTTCAAAGCTTTGTGTAGTGCTGTGTAGTTCAAAGGTGGAACACTCGGGGTGTAACATGCAATAAGCATTTAATCGTCTACAATTTTATATGGTGAAGGTTTTTTGTTTGCTTTTCCTTCTTTTTTTTCAGACTCTGATTTGACTGTCTTAACATGAAGGTTGTGGGGTATATACTTCCAAATAGCCAAGGAACCTCTTTTTCTGTTGGATTTGAAACTTTTGTTTCCCTGTCAGTACCACCCTCTGGGATGTTCTGGAGCAGGGATTTTTGCAGTGCTTTGTGCTGCAGTGATTTCATTTTGGATGGAATGATTAAATATTCATTGATCCTGAGTGTTGCACAGACTGTAACAGGCAAAATGCTTGACTGTGAGTGGAATATTTGAGTCCCAGACTAGATGTCAAAAGTCTGCAATGTGTTTTATGTAACCCTACTGCTGCATATCTTGAAAGTATGTAATTATATAATTTAGACAGGGATCTTAATCACTGGAAGTAACAATTCAGTAAGCATGGATGAGAAAGGATCTTTGAGAGTTTTTAAATACAGAATGATACTGAAGGTGAGCTCAAGAGCCTGTAAATTTCCACATTTCAGACAAGTGACATAACAAAATGCTGTTGAGCTGGAGGAGGAACAAGAGGAAAACAATTCATAAAAAAAATATTGAAAGAAGAAAAGACTGGCTCTGGAAAATGCTGTGTTCTCTTTTCTAGTTTCCCTAAATTCTAGTTAACTGAGTGCCTGCGGGCTAGAATAGAAAGTGGTTACTAAAAAGCTTTTATGTAATTTAATAAAAAAGACAGCAGTATAGTGCTGAAGTAGAAAAAGCATCCAAGGTTTCTTTGTGCTGGAATCTTTGATTACAGCACTATTGTACAGTTTTATCACACTGTAATTACAGGTACATGAAATGCCCTGTGCCTGATAACACAGTGCTTTCATACAATTTGATTTCTGTTCTAAAATGGTTCCTGATTTGTAATGCTCTGAAATACCTGTTCTGTTTTCAGGCTAAAAGTTTCAAAGGAGGCCTGTTTGACTTACAGCCTAGTTCCCACTAAATTTAGTTGTTTGTGAGATGAATGGTGGCATCTAGTCATAGGGACTTAAAATTTATTTTTAATGGTTCTGATAGATGAATGCTGAGGAGTAGCTGTGGTTGTTAGTTCCATTCCAATAGCAATTTCTATAAATTTTTGGGATGAGTGTTCTGTAAATTGATGATGAATGTGTCATCAAAAAGTTTCTTCACCAAGGCAAGTTTGTGCCAGATGCCTCCAAAATAGCCTTGTAAGATGTGTGTTTGTTTGTTTGTTTTTTTCTTTCTTCTGTCTTTCAGTGCTGAGATATCACTCTATGGGATGAGAGCAAGTTGTAAAAGGAGGAAGGAAAGGATTGTCTGAGAGGGTAGTGTTGAATGTATTGAGGTTAATTGCTTTAGCTTATTGCTCTCTGTTCAAATCAAAGAAAGGTTCTTCCAACCCATGGTCTGGGGTGCTCTGAGCTGGCTGATGACGGGGCTTATTTCTTTGCATTTCATTTCAGATGGTGTCTCAGCATGTAAAAACCTCATATACTAAAAATATGTTTTTAGCCTCCTAAATCCTTTGGTGTGTCTGTCGTTCATAATCACAAATTTTAAGCTTTTAGCTTTTCCAGTTTGATGCTGGGAAAAGTAGACATTGCAAATCTGATCTGGCGTGCTTTGGAGGGAGGCTTTGTGTCTGATTTGTATGGAGTATGACTAGAGCTGAGAGAATCTGTGAGAGAGAAGGTAAAGACAAAAATCTACTTTCTGCTGTTCAGCAGACCACTTACAACAAAATTAATGTACCAGAATCCCAAGACTAAACTGTGGGAGGAAATTACAACACAAAAGAATAATGTCTAATAGCCTTTGACAGATCTTCACAGCTGCAGGGTTTCTAATGGCAGGAAAAGCTGTGCACCCTAATAGTCCTGGACTATTTTTCCTGAGCCATCTATGTATTTGCAATTGCTGAATGTTTGTATGTAGTTTTTTTTGTATCGCATTTGATATTTTTTTGTATTCCTTTTTCAGTTCTTCTAATGGTTGTGTGTAAACCCATATAAACAACAGTAAAATCTTTAAAACAATTAGGGGAGAAAATATTCTAGTGATTGAAACACCTCTAAAACATAGCTTAGGGAATGTCAGCATCTGGTGTGCTGTTTGAGTCCTGAAGAATCTGACATGGTCAGATGTTCACTGTGGTGTACAGAAATTTTAAGACTTTAGTTCATCAGAATTTTTCTTGCATGGCGGTTTCTTAATTGCTGGAAGAAGAAGTTACTGTAACATGGGAGATCTACTGCAACAAAAGTCATTGTCTCAGTTCAGCATCAATTCAGGATTTACTAGGAGTTTGGTTTAAAAATATTTATTTGGCTCTAAATTAAAGACTTGATTATGTTCTGTTGTAAGCCTTCAGTTGTGGCTTGTAATTCAACTGACAAGCTTTCTTAGAGCTTTCTTAGGATTTAAAAGGATTTATTATCTTTTTATTAATCCAACAATTTAACTAATTGGATTATTTGATTCAAATACAATATTGAAGTTAGCTTTCTGGTTTGACCTTGATTTGATTGCTATGCTGCTTTATTGCTGATTTAATTTGCAGTTATTGACATTAGTTCTTGGAGTTTTGTTTTTGTTTGTTTTTAATTCTCTATTGTTTGTGGTTTTTTTTAAATTGTATTTACATTATCAGGTTGTGTTTCTTTCAAGAAAAGTGGAATTTCTGATGACTTGGTTAAAACCCTGAACCAGTTTCATTTCATCAGACATCTGCTTTCTCATACTTAGTAACAAAACCCTGGGACAAATTCAACAGCCATCAGCAGCAATCTTGGACGTGATTCCACTGAGTAACAAATGTGTCCCACTTAGCTTGTAAGTAAAGATGTAAAGAATTTACATCACCTAGAGTTTGCTGAGCCTGCAGGCATTAAAAATTTTGCCATTGATCTTACTGTAGTTGAAGCTTCAACCACTCATAACTCAAGCCATTTCTATTTAGGTGCTATGTTTTTGTTTGTTTGTATTTACTATGTTTTTGTTTGTTTTTTGTTTTTGTTTGTTTGTATATTTTCTTTCTTCTTTAATAAAAAATTGCTGATAGGGAGAAAATGAATAACTTTCGGGTATTTATAAATGATGATGGTCATAACAGACCTTCCTGTAAGATGGAAGTTCAGGGTAGAATAGAATTACACAGAAACTTAATGTCAAAGATTAAGAAAAAACCTTAATGATAGCAGAATTTTTCTTACAAATATGAACTCAATTTTAGAAAGAAAGTTCCATTTTCCCTTCTGAAAAAAAAAAAAAAAAGGCTATGGAGTGCTCTGTTTTCCTTCCTTTTAGATATATTGCTTTTTTGCCAATTAGGATTTAGAGAAATTACACTTCATGAGCATCCTTCTGACTTGTTTCATATGGTTCTTTTCTTAATTTCTCCTTTCCACTGAAAGTAAAAGTGACTGAAAGAACCTACACTTTGCAATTTTAAGCAAATATTGCACTTTTTACTAAGAAACTTTTTTTTTTCTTTAAAACTTGATTAAAATTAGTACATTTACATTTACACATGGTTACCAGTAAGGAAATAGTGGTGCTCTTTTTTTTTTTCTTTTAAATTAATTTTTTCTTTCAGACCTTAAAGTGAAATTTTTAATCTTATTCATTGTAGTTCTGTTCATGTTTAGCGTTTACAAAAACCCATTATTTCAACTTCCACACCTTCCAAGTCTTTTTCTATCTTGAATTTGTCCTCAATATACGTTATCAGGGCTAAAATTAATAAGCCCCCCGCTTTTTTTGTTTCTCCTGATTCTGACAATCACTTGAAATTTGTCTATTTAGTGACTGCTGGTGAGTTCTAGGTCAGACTATCTTTCTGTATGTCTAATGGGATCCAGATAATTTCCTCATCCTACAGGAAGTCTCAAGCAGTGTAGCATTGCATCGTTGGCGTTTTGACTGAGAAGGAGTGACAGGGAAGGGATTACCTGTATCCAAGGGATCTGAGCTGCAGAATGGCCTTGGGAGTCATGAATTGCTACAGAAATGAGGATAATGTTTGTTCTGTGCTGTCCTTGCTAATAATCTAACGGCTTGTTCACGTGTACTGAGAAGTAAAATAACTCTTCATTGAAGAGTGAAACTCTTACTTTTTCCATTGTCTTCTGCAGTTATTAAAGACAATTGATGAAGGAAGCACAAAAAGGATTAAACAAGATAAAATTGTAAAGTTGCACGTATGAACTGGTGTCTACAAAGTAACTCTTGGATGGCTTTCTTTTTCCCAAGACGAAACCTAGGATATTGAGAAATGTAGAAAGCAGGAAGGTTACATCACATAAAATAAAAATTGAGCACTGCTTCACCAAAATGGCTTTGTGGGAATTTCTTTTCTTTAACCAGGTGGATAGGAACTAACGGGAGATGGAGAAAGAAGCAAAAATTACAGTAGAAACCTTCAAGTCCTCAAAACCTGCAGATGGAAATAACTGGGATGGCTGAAATGTTTTAGGTGATGATTGAGGGAAAGTGGGATAGGAACTGCTGATTTGAAGGAAAGGGAGAGGGAGAATTAATTCCCCAGCTCTTGATCACCAGCAGTCTTGAATGTACCTGTGTCTCTGGGTTAGGTGATGCATTCAATCCAAGGCAAATGTGCATTGCTTGTTCTTCCTGTTCCTGTTGTACATGGTTTATATGAGTTGATATTTAGAAATTTGTTTACAAATAATATTTCCAAGTGGTTTTACCTTTTGAATCACAATTCATGAAACTTGTGGTAAATAAATAAATGCAAGGCAGGTTTGGCACTGTTGTCCCAACAGTGTTTGGGAAGTGCTTGGATATCTGAATTCCGAATAATCTTACTGTTTTCAGTCATCTTTGGGACTCTGTTACTATGCTCTGTTTATTCCATGAGGGCAGAATTTTGTTCAAGAAGTGTGACTGTGATGCAGTCCTGCTCCTAAAGCAAGAAAGGAATCTAATAGCCAAGAGTCCTATTTCTTATAACATGCTGTTACCTTTCCTGAGTTTTTTAGTATCCACCATAACACTGAAAATGGAAGAAGAATATTCAGGTTCAGAGGAGAAGTTTTATGACCAACTCTGTTCATAAATCTGGAAAAATCAGGCAAAAGACATCATTTCCTGAACAGTTTTCTGCACTGAGTGTTCTTCAGTATAAATGTTCTCTCTGCCCCACAGAGGAAGGTTGAGAGGAGTGTGAGCCTTGCTGAGGGGACATTATGTCAATGAGACTTCCTTCGTGTTACATGTGCAGTGGCTCTTAAAAAAGTGGTGCACTGCCCTTGGAAGGATGGTCCAGAATATGGAACCACTTAACTGAAGAAAGAACATTTTTCACAGTTGAATGTTTGAGTGTATAATGCTAACATCTCATCAGTGCCTCTTCTTTCAGAGACAATATTTGGTTACTACTGCTAATGGCAGTGAGTTATAAATACTGGATGTTCAGTAAATATTGCCAACTCAATCCTAGGCTGGGGGGTAGGGGAGAGGATTTTTTGATGCTTTGAGAGCTTCATGACGATTAGTTGGAAGGTCACGTGTCCGAACAGCAGTGGGAAAACAGACTGGCAAGGCATGTGGATGGAAGAATTTCAGAAGGCTCTGAGGAAAGGTTTTGGTCTCAGATTCTTCTTCACTTAGTAGTAACTATTTTCTGAATGGAAGAAGCGATTATTATTCAGTAGCATTTTATACTATTGTGTCTTACTATGTGGCTTCATGGCAAGCAAGGCAGCTGAAAATCAAGCTTTTGTTAAAGCAGAAAAAAACATCAGAAGGGCAATGAAGATTTTTGTTCTCCTAAAGCTTGTCTTTATTTTTGACTCCAGCCATAACAAAGGTCTAATGAAAGATAGTCTTTCTTGGTGTAGAAACTGTTTCTTTTATGCATCTTCATTATTGTGTCTGCAGCTGTAGGACAGTGACTTCAACACAAGTTTTAAAATTCTTGAAGAAAGCATAGTTTACCTTCTCTTGTGTGGGTAGAATACTCTAAAGTGCTAGTCAATGAATTGCAAAAAACCTTGAAAAGATGCATCTTGAGATAGAAAGAAGTCCTTTAGCTGCAGTTTTTTGCAGTTCCATTTATGTCAATTGGAGTGCACTGATTTATGTCAGACAGGGTTCTAAAACATTAACTGTATCTAAATGGCAGCTACGATAAGGCCTATGCAATATTTAAATAATATGCTACCTAGTTTAAAATGGGTAGAACTGCACGCAATCTCTGTGATGTCTGAAGAAGAGAGTAAAAAAATAATTTTATAAAGAAAAATATTTGTATTTACCTGTTGTAAAGTAGTACTTCTGTGAGTGGTTGAATTTTATAATTGGGTTTATTATCTTTTCTTAGCAGGAAAACTACTCTTTACAATTGCTAACCAGTAGCTAAGTAAAATAATTGAGTCAAAAATTTTTTTTAATTAAAGATGATAATCTTTTCTTACCTTATTATGAATGTCATATAATGCATTGACTCGTAATTTGTTGCTTTAGGCAGTTGGAAATGTGTTTTCCCTCAATATTATTTTCATATCTTTTCTAGAGGAGAAATAGAAAAAAGTAGGATCCAGTGTCAGTGAATCGCCTTGGCAGAGTTTACGATAAACAGAAAGAAACTTTCAGTTTGGCATCAGACAATGTGGAATTTTTCAGTATTATAGCCAACTGAAGGAGAAGTTCACCTCCATGTTTACTGCCAGAACCTTCTTGATTGCACGTCCAGTCAGTTTAGCAAGTAGCATTCACTGTGGTTGAGTTTGTTTAGTACTTTTAGAGGTGTCTGGGTGGACAGAGGGGACTGCAAGTTCATAAGAGCCACCTGTAGGCAATAAAAACACTGAATATCGTGGATATAGCAGGGGTTTGCATTCAGGCCTCAAGGGCCACACTTGCTGGTCTGGTTTTTGTGCTCTGACCTGTCCACAGAGCTCAGCTTGCTGAGTTCAGTAGAACTACAGCAGAAGTTTCCTCAGAAGCCATGTGTGTTCACCCTGCCTGGAGAGAGGCTGCTCTGGTGCTCTGTGAAGTTGTGCCTGTCTGGAGCAGTGTTGGTTAGTTCAGAGGATGGGAAGGTCACCTTGGGAAGGGTCACTTTTGGTTTTATCTCTGTGAGGGTATGCCAGTTATGCAGCATACAGTGACCTTCATTTCTCTTTATTGATTCAGGGAAGTATATCACCACAAATGGACATTTATTTTGCTTTATTTTTCTTGCCCAGTCTTCTAGAGTGCAAGAGGTTTAAACTAATTAAAGAAACCCTCAAAATACAATCCCAGGAGAAGTAAAGGAAAAAAAAACCAACCTATGCTTGAAGCCCATCACTAACAAGAAATAAAAAACCTGTAGAAAACAGCTTTGTAGTTTATATTTCAGAACATTTTCTCTTCCTGTAGGTTAAATGTTAAAACAGGCAAATGTTGAGAAGGGAGTATCACTTTTGAACAACTCAGTGAATGAGTTCTTTATTACAGCAGTGAATTTTACATCATTCAGTGAAATGCTGTGATAAACCCACATTATTAAATATTGTGCTGCATAAGTGCAATGAAAAACTATTCATGTGATTAGCATTTTCTTACTGCATACCGAGCAGTACTTTATTAGAAAAATCTCTACTATTATAGAACAATTTTCATTTCCTAAGAATACATCCATCAGAAGGAAAATGCTATAAAGGTTAGATATGACTAAATGGCTTGAAATTTAGAAGCTCATTGTGTGCAGAAGAAAGGACAGTGGGACATAAAGAACAGGAAAGGGCAAAGTGATTTGTACACACAAAGGCCTAAACAAAGTGCTTCTAGAATACTGGTCAGAATGTGAAATATTAAAAATCATCACACTTGCATTTCTCCTCCTAGCCATTCTGAATTTGATGAGTTAAGTAGATTTGTTGAAATGATGTCATGAATAAAATGCTTCTTTTATTTTTTCTCAGTTAATTTTTTGGAACTATGGTTATTAAAATCCTTTATATGAGATTCTTTTAATGCTTTTAGGTGCATTGTCAGACTGTTAATGCTGTTTGACATCAGCAGTTAATGCCACATTGAAAGCATGGGCTTAGAGGTATCTGGGGCAACAAAACCAGTAACAAGTACCATAGTTAAAATTGATGAATGAACGTGCCAGTCAGCTTCTGATAATTTTATAGCAGGGGAGTCTGCCCAGTTCAGCAAAAATATGCACACGAGCTTCTTGGGATTTGATAACAGAAATTCTAGACTCAAATGTGAGGTAAGGAAAACACTGGAATCATATGCCAGTGTAATTACAGTTGAGGTTTTTGGGTTTGATTTTTTTTTCCCCTGAGTAGATGAAGAATACAGATTCATTTTCTTGTTGCATGAATTCTGCATCTGCTCAGCCAGTGCAGCAAATGCTCATGGCAGTAAATTCTCATAGACACAGAGAGAAATTACAGTAGAGGACACAGGAGCTATAGGCTGCCTGAACTTTTTTTTTTCCAGCTATATCCACGAGGTTAGGCATTACCAGAGACAAATACAGTTCCATGTCTCTTCTTCTCCTCCCTCCCACTTTGGGCTGCCTCTGCTTTGTTTCCTGCTTCTCACTGGCTTCCCTTTGGCCAAAGTACCTCAGCAGGCTGTGGTACTTAAGTGTGCAAAACCAAATTAAACCAAAGTAGATTAAGAGGAATCATAAAAGGGGATACTGCTCTTTATTTTCTATTGAGAAATTCTTTCAAAAGTCTTCTTCCGAATTCATTTTTCTGAAAGTGCTGGTGGAACAGCTACCAGTCTGATTGATGCTATTTTAACCCTGGAAAATGAAAGCTCCAGTACAGTGGTCCTAGCTGTACACTGAGAGGGTATGGAGTGAGCATCCACTGTTGGGAGTAATCTCCTGTAGGAAGGAATTTAGAATGACTGCAATCTGTCTGCCTGTCTGTTTTAGTTTTTAAGTATCATTATTTTGTGTAAGCTGCTTGAAATCATTGCGTGCATGGTAAGCTGCTTACTAAAAAATCCTTATAAAAAAATAGATGCTGTGAATTTCTAGTAGGCACGCAGAAATACTCACATTTTTCACTTATTTAAATTCATTTGATAAAAAAATAATTAGTTTCCTGACTCAAAGACAGTAGAGGGCAAATTTCAGTGACGGTGATGACTTTTAGACCTTTAAAACCAAGTTAAATTATAAAAAAATTGTTCCTGGCTATTTGGAGTGACCCAGTCCCATCACACAGCTCTTGTGGGTTGTCACATCTGTGCAGCCAAGGGACAGGCTAGAGACCAGCTTTACCATGTAATTAGCTTTGTGTTTTCATGTAAACTGCTTTGTGTTATTACCGGATTGTCTCGCAGATGTGAGTATATTTACCTATGGAGGAATTAAAATGCTTTTTTTCCCTTTTAATAGCTGAGGAAATAAGTCAGAATAGGAGGGATAAATCTGCCATCAATTGGGACCTCTACATTAGTACAAGAAACTGAACCACGTTTTTTAAAATTCCAGGCTCATATCTTTGCCCAGGGATAATTCACCTCTTGAATTGACTTACTCTCCTAACACATGAAAAGCAAAAATGTGCTTTGTGTCTTAATACACCCCCTCTGCCAAAGAACAAATACACTAGAGATGCCAGGTAGACTGGATTGCTTTTCTGTCCCATGTGCCTATAGGAAAAAACCATCAACCAGGATAGTGTTCGTGGTTTGCATGCATAGACAGCGTGGCTGTCTGCTTTTCTTCCTGGTCTTGTGTCAGTGACACATTGCAGCAATGATAAGGCTGCAGAGAACTGAGACTTGAGAAATACTACTTCACTCTTCATGAGGATTGCATTTATTGTAGAGCTGCTTCTGGAAAACCGTTATGTATATACAGTGCCGGCGGTACAGAAACTTAACACAGAGAACTTTGTCACAGATTTCGTAGGCCCAAAAAAGGAAAAGGGAGGGAAAGAAGTTATTCAAAGATGAGTTCCCAGAGCTATTAGCCTTGGCTCTGACCACAGAGGTCATCGCACTGTCATTTTTCTTTCATCATCGTCTCTTGATCAGGTCTGTACTCACCTTTACAAGATGAGTGAATTGTGTAAACCACATTGTAAGAAATGAAATCTGGAAGCCTTTTAATTTAATGTCAGCTTCTTTTTTTTTCCTTTAGGTGACAAGGTTAAAGGGCAGTCTTGAAACTCCAGTGATTTACTCTTCTTTCCTTCCTGTTAACTGAAAGGCCATTATTTAGGAACTAAGGGACTGACCTACATAACAAAGCTTAATAATAATATCTCTATGACCACGACTGTGTAATACAGCAATAGTTAAAACATTTTTTCTAGGTATCAGAAATTCATTTGATATTAATTATGTGATTCCGAGGTCATAGTAAAATCTTGTGCTTGTGTATAATTAGTATTTCTGTCTACCACTAGGGACAAGGAAAAAAGATAGAGCAGAGCAAGACTTCTCCAGCTTGATTTGTATTCACACCTACCAGCACTATCCCTGTCAGTCTTTGATTTTAGTGGAGTTGTTCTTGATGAATAGTAGTGTGTATTATATATTGCCAAGGATCTTGGAACAAATTTGTGGCCTTTCTAATCCAGCACTTTGCAAACATATGGACTAAAGGCTCGGGCTTGCAAACCCTTAAGCAGAAGCATTATTTTTCATGTGGATCACCATACTGATATTTGTGAGCCAGTTCAGATGAAACATTACTGCCCTTACACAACACTTAAGATCATAATACAGGTGATGTTGGAAAGGACCTTTTTGTTGTGCCAGAAGTCTCCAGATATTTTC
>JAYRBT010000181.1:7837968-7890240 GCA_036023395.1 Myiotriccus ornatus
TTATGCCAATAAAGCTGTTCTAGCACAGATCGTATCAACCAGATGCTAATACAGAATTCAATGGCAACTGTTAAAATATGATCCCTAACTCCCAAAATACTTAGTAGTGGCTTGGTTGTGTTTTTGTTTTGTTTTGTGGGTTTTTTTTGTTTGTTTGTTTGGTTGATTGGGTTTTTGTTTATTTGAGTTTTGTTCTTGTTTGTTTGTTTTTTTTCTTCAAAAGATTCACTGCTTTGGTACTGAGGATTGGATATATTCAGAGGAAGAAAATGTGCAGACAGGTGTGCACTTCATTGAAATTTAAATTAGTTTTGAATTCTCAGGAATGAAATCAGCTCTTTCTGTCAGGATTATCTTGTGGAATTTCACACAAAAATGCAGTTGCAATTGCCTGTAGTTAAGTGTTTGTTTTTTGAAAGAACTGAAATCAAATCTTAGCGCAGTCAGAAGGTTTGCTATAATGTATATTTAATTGCAATCGTGCAGGCCAATTTTCTTTCTATGTATTTGGAGGCATATTTTATGGTTAATTGGTTTTTAAGTGCACAGAAGTTCCAAGCATTGCTTTCCCAGTCCCCACATAAAATCCTTGATGAGATGGTGCACAGGGAGCTCCTTAGAGGTCAGAGGGAAATCGCTCTGCCTTGTCTGTGGATTGAGTTTCTGAGTGGTCAGTATTTCATGTTCAGGGCTATTGAAGCCTCTGGGAGCTCAGTTTCTTCCCAGTCCCTCTGCCAGGGATTTCTAATTTTGGGCAGCCATTCAGCCACATACTGTTATTTTTCATTTCAAAGAGCTTTTCTAACCATCCTCTCTCTTGCTCTGTTTCACACATTTCTGTAACCTGTACTTGAGATGGAGGATTTTGGCTATAGTTCTTAGGCTTCAGTTCTGAGAGACTGAAACACAGACTCTGACTGGCTTTAAAGGTTTGTTGTCTCTAAGGCACGTTTTTAAGAACTTAAATTCCACCTAGTTCCTGGATGCTGTTCTGTTCTGTAGCAGAAAAGGTCCTTGCAAATGGGAGACTTGAGCCCGTGACTACAGCTTTGTAAAATGTTGTAATTTTGAATTGTGGAAATTATTTCACCCATCACACTAAACAGAATGGTGGTAGAGAATTGCAGTAGAGTGCATTTTAAAAGGATTAAGAATGGATCCTCATGTGAGTAAAAAAAATATCTGTAAGTTTGTGTCATATACAACAACAATATTTGCTCTCAAGATTTTTCTGTGTTTCTCTTAAAATGGCAAAATAAATTAAAAAAAAAATGAATAAACAAAACAAACCAATACCTGAATTCCTCGGAAGGAAATGACTGTGGTACGGTCATACTGCCGTTGTGATACAATTGCATTTTCGAAAGCGGTGACCCTGAGAAAGGTTTAGCTGTCATGATAAGCAAGGGCGTGTGAGTTTCTAGTGTGATGTTCTGGCAAGAAAACAGCTCAGGGAAGTGTGATATCATCACACAGCTCCTGCAACTGTTAAAGCAGGAGCAGAAGCAGAGAGATGACTTTTAGCTCAGGCTGTGGAATTGGCAGGTTCAGTATAAGAATTCTGTTTCCAGTTGAGAGTCCCAGCTTTGAAAGCAAATGGTGAGATTTTAGATGATAAAGAGAAAAGTCACACATAAATTTGAAAGACTTAAGAAAATGCCTTTAGCTGTGTTTTCTTTGGACAGCTTTTGGTTAAAAGTCTGAACCACTAAGCTGCAGACTGTGCCTCTATTAGTCCTATTCATTTACCTAATTAGTCATCATTTATTATATATAATTTTGGTAAAGAAGGAGGAATGTGCTCTCTAAAAAAAAATAATCTGAACCCCGATGCATTGGCAGCATTTTTGAGGGGAGATAGGTGATGTAAAACATAGATTAAAAAAGTTTTTTTCTCTATCCTGGCTGAATATTATTCTGTAACTGGATAAAAAGATTTTCTACCAAACTGACTATAAGCAGAAGCTTCTTCTACCCAGTTTAGAAGGATCCCTGTCCAGTTTCTGTCTGTTTTCGAATGCCTGGATTGAGTCACAGAGAGCACTTCAGCAGTGGGACAGATAATATATTGATCTGGACTGGGGTTTGAATGCAGGTAGAGATCAGTGTTCAGCTCTGCTCATTTAATGAATGTACACTGTACATGTAATAAAGCACCTGGAGGAAGGTGACATTAAAAAGTTAATTCGTTTGCCATTTAGGAGTCCTTGTGCTTTGGAAGTAATTGGGGGCTTTCAGGATCACAATTTTTGCTTTGGGTCATAAGGAATTGAACACATTTATCTGGAAGACTGGAGGTTCAGTTTTTCATTCTGGTGGCCTCAGAGAAGTTGATCATACTCTCCTGAAAATTCATCCATATGCACCTTCTTTTATATTGCAAGCAAAACCATTTTTATTGCATTATCGTATCACATCTTGACAACTAAATAATTTTGAACACTATTCTCCCAGAGAAGTAGAAAAGAAAATGTCTCGGAATGATTGTCACCTGACTGTCTACTAAGTGCAGAGCACGCTAAAATGATAGATGGCTTTTTCACAAGTTGCTGGGAGTGGAAGGTTCATTCATGGAATGTGGCCAATAGCTCAGTGTGGTGAAAGGCCAGGGTCTTATACGTGCTTTTCAGTTAATCAAGCTGTTCAGGAGCATAGCCCAGCCTATGTGATCTGCTACAGGCCTTGAGTTTTTAGGGGGAAAAAAAAAAAGGCAATCATATGTGCATTGTGTTTTCCTTATTACTGTTATAATTTACGTGCTGATTGTATCTTCAAATTCACTAAAGCAATCACAGTTAACTCCTCCTGAATGAATGAAGGAGAACGAGGAGGAGAAACTTGTAACCTGCCTTTATTCAGGTTTGTCGTGTCTGCGAAATTCCTTTCTAAGACAAGGAACAATTGAATTGTTTTTAGTTTCTCTAAAGCATGGCTAGTCTTAGCAGAGCTCACGGAAAACTGCAGCTTGTTTTTTTTGTTACTGAAAGATCTGCGTTGTTGAGTAGCTGTCAGACTTGCTTTTATCCTATTACATATTCTCAGGGAGTTGAAAGTGCAGTTTGACATGTAGGAGGAAAAAACCTAAAACCTCTCTCTCAAATGTTTCTTTCTATCTTTCATGTTCACAGAATGACTTCTTCCTCCCTCTTTTTGCTTAAATCGTAACAGCCACGTAGAATGTTTCCATTTAGTCCCAATCTGTATGTTTGCTCTAATGTAATGTATTTCAGTGCCAGTCCTAAGGTGCCTGAGGACATCAGTCAAACCACAAAAAAAAAAAAAGGTGGTCACCTGTCAAGGAACACACTGGAACTCCTATGTCTGCTTGTCTGAAAGATCAAGGCTCTGCTCCCAAAGCTGCTGGGGGAAGGCACCTTTTCATCTTGATGTTATGTTGTTGCTCACGCGTCTCTGGGTTTTGTCAGTTAACCGTGAGATCTGGTGCACTGGAAGTGCATGGATTTGCCATACTCTATGGAAGTCTGCAGGTTTCTAAAGAAATTAAAAAAAACCAAAAAACAAAGAAACAAACCCAGACACTTCCATGGGATGTTCTACTGGCATGGGAAAATCTTTCTTCAGACTAACCTTTGTGCTGGAATTTAAAGATGCAAGTGGACATCTTAGCAGAGATCCAGAATTCCCACAGTTGACACAATCAGTTATTTAAAATTGAATTTCAGTTACAGTATCAGCCTGCAATGTATAGAGACAGGGCTGAAGTCTGGGTATTGGAAACTTCCCAGTTACAAATTTCTTCCTGCTCTGTGATGTTACACTCTGAAGAGACAGGGTTATAGAGGTTTGCCTCTTGAAAGGAACTAACAAGTGTCAAAGATATAAAGTACCTATAGATATGTCTAAGCTGAGACAGAAATATGAAAAATCAACACCATTGCTTAGAAAATGTTCTGCTGTAAAGAGTAAAATTCACAAGACTTAGGCAGACAACAGCTTAAAATATATTTAAAATATGCTTATAAATTCTGCATAGCATTTCTGCCAGTACCCAGTACTCAGGTAAACATCACCTGTATTTCAGAAGAAAGTACTGGCAATTGTTCACCAGATTCTGTTTTTAAGGTACATCTTGCAGGTTTAATGGATTGATTAAACCCACTCAAACTGTAAGATTTGTTCTGGCGTGGTTACTGTCTGTATCTTTAAAAATAAAAAGCCTAAAAATAAAAGGAATATCTAGAGCTAATGTAAATTTGCAGAATGTCAATTAACTTAATGATAGCATTATAGTGAATTATATTACTGATCTAATTGTGTTATTTATTTTTATCTTTGTACTTTTATTTTTAAGTTGGCAGAGACAGGGTGTTTTTTTTAAATATGATTGGAGAAGTTCTTAAATGTCAGCGGAACTAACAACATCAGATCATCATCTTAGATTATCATAGACTTTTAAATATGACACAGCCTAGACCTCTTAACATCCCAGTTGCAGAAAAGTCTGGAAGCAAAGATACTGTCACTTTTTAAAAAATCTGAAGTCAAATCAGTAACTATATAGAGGCCCAGCTTGAATCAGTCTTTGTTGATTAACTGAAATTACCATCACATCGAAACCAATTCCAAGTGCCTAAAACTCTGTATTCTTCTTCTGTTGGTTGCTGTTTTAAATCTGCCTCAATGGCTTCTGTCAGAATCGAAGAGTATCACCACTAGTGATGATAAAGTAGATTTCAGTGCTAGTGAGGACTAAATGATTGATATTTAGTAGTGAAGCGTGCTCTGATAACTCATGCCTTTTCCCTTTTCAAGCTTGGAATACATCATTTGAGGGGAAACTGAAACAGAATGAGGCATAAATTCATGGGAAAGATGCATTTTGGATGAAAGGAATTTGCTGTACTTTTTTTTTTTTGAGCCTCTGGAGCTGATACAGGAAATTATTTATTATTAATGACAATTTTGCAATCAAAGCTGACAGAAGTAAAATATGTGATTAATAGGCTGTTCTTTAAGAAGATTACCAATACGAATAAACAGACAATGCACAGGTAGTATTCCCATCTGCACATATGTTTTAAACACTATTGAAAATTAATTTTTTCTTTGTCTCTGCTTTGATTGCATATCAAATAATAAAACTTAGCCCTTCTTGAGCTCCCACCTCAAGTTTTCCTATTACTGTCACTGCAGTACTAATGTTATTGCTTGATACTGAGCTTTGTGTAATTGATCTTAGCCCGCTTATTCCTATTGATCAGAGTGAACAGGATTTCAATTGTGTTCAGAATAGTTGCATTCCATCCCAGTCTGGGATCTCATGCACATTTGAGTGACATAAAAGCTGCTTTATCCAAGCGTGCTGTAGTTCAGCAGGCATTATCATGGATGGATCATAATGGGTTTGCATCTTAGTTTTGTGACATAGAGCTAGTAGGGAGAAAAATAACAAGAGAAGTCGTTGTGAGCAACTGCTGTGCTCTTCTGGAAACAAATAGCAAGGAACTCCACGGTTCCTTACTCTTCCATGTTGCAGCACCGGCATAAATCACATTAGTGGTTGGGATAATCACTGGTGTGCATGATGGCCTGCGTCATAAGACCCTAAGATTTCAAGTCTCCCACCGTTTTTTGGAAGGTAAAGATAATGCTGCAAATAACTCAGAAAAGGAGTTCTTCCCTGCTTGTTCTGGCAGCTGAACCCGCACGTGATAATTATACTTAAGAATCCACGTGTAAAGCTATGTCGCCTTT
Organism: Myiotriccus ornatus; assembly: GCA_036023395.1. Classification (NCBI taxonomy): domain Eukaryota; kingdom Metazoa; phylum Chordata; class Aves; order Passeriformes; family Tyrannidae; genus Myiotriccus; species Myiotriccus ornatus. Next base: position 7,843,684 of record JAYRBT010000181.1, read on the forward strand.
TTAATGTCCTCAGATTGTCTTTTTTAAAAGCTATAAACTTGTAACTGATTTTTTCTACAGCTCTGTGACAGCTATACAGCAGTACTGTGCTATCTTATATAGGAAGATCTTTTTCAGCATGAAAGTAAAAACCTGCTAAATGATAATCTTTGTAACGTCAATGCCTTCCCCCTAACAAGTCAGAAAGTGGCATATATAAAGACATTTTTTGGGACAAAGAGCATCAGTACCTGCAAACTTTATCCATGCGAAGTGTAAGAGCTAATCGTGTTAGGAGAACATTTTCAGCACAAACATCCTTTCAGATCTTTCTGTGCTCTTCCACATTGTAATGGGACTATCCTTGGAAATATTGAATGTTCAGTTCTCACTGTCTGTCTGCTCTCAGAAATGCTCCATCATTTGTGAAGACTGTGTATCTAATATACAGATACTGACTTTACCTTTTCATATTCGTGGCCATTTTCATATACCATAGCTGAAGCTATGCTTGAAATCTTAGTCATTATTCATTCTTCTTTTTTCATACTCAAAAAGGGTGATGATCACTTCTGGTAGTGAAATTAAGTGCTGTCCTTTCAGACAGCAAAGCCTGAAAGTCCAGGGAAAGAGCAGAGCACACTGTGCAGGCAGCATTTTTGAGGACGCGTTATTGCTAGAAACAAAAGTAACATGAATTATTTACCTAGAAATATTAAACTGGCTTGAGATCACTGCTGGAAATAGAGGGAATTCTGGGCCTTGTGAATCATTCATGAAGAAGCTTTATTTAACAGACTTCTTTTTGTCTTTGCAGATCAGTGAATCATATTTTATAACTTTTAGAATTTTTTTGTGCGTTTCATTCTACTTGTAGTAGGTGGGGTTTTTTTCAGTGCTTTCTAAGGAAGCACTGATCAGTAAAGTTACATTTTTATGTTTGCTTTTTTCACAGGTAAGGAGGTATGGAAAGAGGCAAAGTGATGTGGTGATGGAAGTTATAGTTTCAGTTTGATCGTATACTTTGTCCCATATTTGTGGATACTGGAAGCTGTGGCACCCCACTAACTGAACCCATGTATGGAATGGGCTTTAGCTGCTCACTGAGATTTGCTCAGCAGGTCTCACGAATAGGCCTTTGTCTTCTCTCTTCTTTTTCATAATTCTAAAATAAAGTTCCTAATAATATGTAAGGGTTTTATTAAGCAGCCCTTTAAGACCTACCTGATCTCCTTCAGTGACAGTGAAAAGTTATTTGTGTCAACAGTCTTTCATTTATCAGACCATTCCAGAGGTTATCCCAAAGAGGGGAGTACAATTCCAGAGGTTATCCCAAAGAGGGGGAGTACCACTGCATACTCAGGACAAGAAAGTTTTAGCACTAGTGATTTTCCTGCCAGTGATATGTCCTGAGCTACATAAATGCTTTCTTTGTACATATATTTTAGTGATGAGGCTTAATCCATGTCTCCAAATGAGATCAAAAAGAGCATTTCCATGAATTTATACACAATCCAGATTAAACTTCTAGGGCCATGTTCACACTCCAATATATATCTAGACATTAGAACTAGTGACATGAAAAATATTGCAGGCAGTCCTCAACCATTATTAAGAAGAAATTGCAAACCAAACACCTAAAATGCACTAATGCTTACTTATTTGTCAGGAGATTTTATTTAAAATGCTGCTTAATATGACTAGAAATTTGGTTTTCTGTGTGTGTTTACATTGTTGATATTTGGAAATCCATCAGCTACTGCTGATTTGGTAAAGTTCAAATGTAAGCTCTTAATAATATTCTTGGGACTTTTAAACCTTTAATAGTTTCAGAGTTTGAAAGTAACATTGCATTAGGAACAAAAGGAAAAAACAGGAGTTACTTTGGAACCCCAGTGCAAAAACTTGGTGCTTGATGTGGCATCACTGGGAGCAGTGGGGCTTTTCCTCATAGGTCACTGCTCACTTCGGGAATGCTGTTTGTTCAAATACATGCCAGCAGGTAGTAAGTGTTTGGCTTTCCTCACTAAGGAGATTCAAGTGAGGGCCCCTGGGGCTGAATCAAAGCTCACCGAGGTCTCTGGAAGTAATTCTGAAGGCTGTGCTTTGGCCCCGTGTCTTCCAGAGTTTCCCTCAGTCTGTGTTTTTATGTATGCGAGCCTATGAGGCCTAAGGCGAGGATGATATCCTGTCTCATAATGTTTGTTTGACTGCATTATGAATCAATATAAGGTCCTGAATAGTGTCCCTTTTGTCCTACTCTTCTAAAGGAAATGTGGTAATACAAGGGGAAAAAAAGAAGGAATCATAGCTGGATTTGAGGAGGAGAAGATAAATGCTGGAAACATCAAAAGCTCTCAATTTAGAGTGGAGGTCTTCCTCTCCATAAGAGGAGTTGTGAATGCTTACCATGAGAGGCAGAGGTAGCACAGATCACAATAACATCCTAAGTCTTGTTTGTGGACCTCTGGTATATATTAAAAAGAAGCACACTGAAAAAACACTCGAGCCTGCTTAAAGGCAGTCTACTTTCAGAACAGCTCATCCTGTGAAAAGTACACAGTACAGCAGATAACGATGACACAATATTTCTTTACACTGCAGTTTCTTATAAAAGCTCTGGTTGTGAGATAGATTTCTCAGGAATATTGCTCCTTTCAAATGTGCATTTAAAAAGCAACAGCCATCATCAAGTGGTAACTGTCAGATGATTTCCCTGTTTGTAGCACAGTTCACATAATATTTTTATTTGATCTGACTTCTTGGTGCTGGAAATGACACTTTTGTAAAGAAAGTTTTAACTAATGAATAAGATGGATTTTTTTCTAATGTGTAGGCTTTCTCTGTTTTAAGGCCAAGATTTTTCTACCCCATATCAAGACAAATAAATCTATTTGATTTACCTTTATAGGAAAAGGAGAGTAGAAGTGACCTGTAGTCCCTTGCATCCCATGGAAGAGAATGGAAAAAACCTCAGCAGTAATTAATTTCTACTGATAGCCTTAATTGTTCTTCTCCCACGAGAACCTTCAGCAGTAGTGAGGGAAGAGTTGCTCTTCATTCTCTACTGCTTACTTAGGCTTGTTAAGGCAAGTATTACTGAAGCAAGAGGCTTTTAATCATCCAAATTAGCAAGGGAATATATTCACCTCCCTCTAAAAGAAATTTGTTAGTACCAAGTGTACATACAATACCATATGTACTTATGGTGCCTCTGGAAATACACTGGTTTTATCCTAAAGCTAATATTAGACTTCATTATAGGATTTGCTTTAGGGCATCTCCAGAGAAGCATTTAAATTGTATTTCTGCATTCACTGTATGTATGGCGTTGCCATCTCTATGAGTTATTTTTTCCTTTTGAATAAAACTGAGAAAATTAGAGTAAGAAGTATGATTGCTCCAGCACCTGTGTGACTGGAGCCTGTCTGGAAGCCCTTTCTGCCTTTTCTTTGACAGGACTGATTGATCAAGGCATAATAGCAGTTCTCAGTTCTTTTCCAGGACATGCATGAAGTTAAAGCAAGGTTTGGCTGCCGTGGGTGTTGAAATGACTGTGTTTTGTCCTTTCTGATATCAGTACAAAGGTTGCTCATTTTCAGCTGAAAAACCGACTGAATGTTTTCCTATAGCAGCTGAACTGAAGAAAGACAGTGGGATGTGTGTGCGTGTATGTAAAATACTGATTGGAGACAAGCTCAAAGATCAAGATACTTAAGGATTTTCATCAGAGGGAAAACTTTATTTGAGGTAAAGGAGGCTTTTAGTTGTTTTGAACAAATGTATAGGTTTGACTCAGGGTTTTAGGAACAATTCATGAAGCAGAAAGGGAGAGATCTTGTCTATCTCACAGTGTTTCTAACATTTTTTGAAGATCTGGGATGCCTCTTTTAAATCTTTTCAGATCCATCTGTCTGAAAAGTTAGGACCAAGGCACTCAAAGGTTGAAGACAGGGACAGGTTATCTGTAAGGTCAGTCATATCCTACTTCTACAACTTGGCCTAAAGCCGTTGCAGTTGACAGTGAGTTATTTGAACCTGAATGTTGTGCTTACCTGGGTGACAGTTCTACCTGTTATGTCAGAAGGCATAGTAGTAAAACACTTTCAGCTGAAGCACACAGCTTGAACTCCTATTTTCAAAAGCTTAAAGTGATGTTGTTTTCCTACTTCCTTTCTCCAAAACACTTACTCTACTAATGGTTAAACTCTTAGAGTGGTTCTTCTAGTTCCAAGGTGCCTTCAGCTTCTGCCATTGAGGTAACTTCTCTTTTAGAACTACAGAGTAATCTTTAGGAGAAATTTATGAAAACTTTTAACATTATATTTATGAAATTTATGATATACCTCTCTTACCCCCCACACACTTCAATGGTAACTGCAGATTTTTCAGAATTCTCTGTACAATCTCTCTACAGTATCAGTCAATATTGGTAGAAGTTGAAGGTGCAGGAGTCTTCAGTCAATACAACATGTCTAGGCAAAATTCAGGTGTCTTCTCTGTTAAAAAGAACCATTTAAAATAGGGCATCATTAAAATAAAGACAGGAGTTTAATGTACTTTATAATGGCTCTGCTTCTGTTATACTCATTGCTAAGATCATTGTTTTTCAGGCTTGGGGAAGAAATGCTAATGGTATGTCTGCTCTATATGCCATAAAATATAGTCTTTCTTATTAAAAGAAATATCACAGGCTAGCATGTGACTGATAGGCAGTATCAGTATACAGTCTGCAGAGAGTAGAACTGAATTCTCTGTATCACTGGAAGGATTCAGATATTTCAGAATCCCAGCACTGAATTTTAATCTATAAACACTCATTTTATCTCTCGGACTGCTGCTATTACCTGCAGGTGTTGTTGACACGGGTACTTTGTTAAGCTGGACACAGTATTTTGTCTCAAAACAAGTTTAATCTCAATGCCCTCTATCTTTTACTTAAATAATTATAGCCTGTGCTACTACCTTACATCAATACTGGGGTAATCTGTACTAAGAAATACTATGCACAGTTAAGAACTAGACACCAAGTAATAAAGGCACGTATTAAAACACTCCAAATGGCCTTATTTAATGGTTAGGCTGCCTGGTGATATCGTACACCATATTAAGGTGATTAGTATGTAGCTCTCAAAAGGCAAAAATACAATGGAATATTACATGTAACACTATATAAAGTGCTGTACATAGACTATAATGAGGTTAAAGTCCTTGCAAGAGCACAAAAAGCCAGTGATAAAAGTCACACCATTGATGTGCCGTTGCTTCTGCAGGAAATCTACACTTCAATTTTCTAGCACAGAAAGGCACCATCCTTCCCTTCCTGTCACTTGCCTCGGTAATTCTATCAGTGACTCTTATATGATTCAAGGGAAAACATCACTGGTCCCCCTTGTTTATTTATGCTGGCCTTGTGCAGCTGCCCACTGTAATGGGTTTATGAGCAAGTCCTTGATTTTACATGCAGACTCCAACACCTTCGTCTTTGTTGAAGGTTTGCTGAGATCTGTCCCAGCATCACTCCTGACGAATGTCCAGGGGAGCCACTCAGATATCTTTCCCATCTATTGAAAAATAGCAGTATGAGGAAGGAAAGGTTTGTCAGCTCATTTTGTCTCCTACAGGTTTGAAGACTGTGAAATGTTTGCCTGTGCGTACGTAAGTGTTTGCTTTTGAAATTGACTGAACCGGCTTTTTACTTTAGTGCTTTTTACTTGCTGTCCATGAATTTCCTGTAGTACTCAAACATTACCTGCATGGATCCTTCATGAATAGCAGTAGCTCTTCGTGTTGACTGAAATATAAGTGTTACATTTTATGGAAGTATTTTGGATTTCTATGTCTCTGTGTTACCGGCATCACCAATTGGTGAACTGAAATAATCTCTAATGTCTTCCATAATGAGAGGAATAGTGTTTCGTAATGTTGCTTCATGTGAGAGGGAAAGATTTCTTTGAGGAATTCAGTGGTGAACTTTGCAATGAAATACATGCAAGCATTTTGCCATGTTGTGTGTCAGCAAGTAAATACCATTTTTTTTTTTATTTTTTTATCTAGATCCTAAATGTCCGTCTTGGTTTTATCACAAGCAATCCTAATTATCTTTTGCAGCATAGACCCCACATCTTTTCTGATCTGCATATAAATAAGAGAGTTTATCTATTGCTTCCTATAGAAGATGCTTCCCACAAAGAGGAAGCACATTTGGAAATGCATTTTGTGCAGTGAGTGTCCTTCACTGTAAGGGCATCTTTTCTTTTCCTACTTTATGGTTGTATAACATGAGTGAATAACAGCGGCTGATTCTTTACTTGAATGAGAAATGTCTGACAACCGGGGTTTGGTTTAGGGTTTTGTTTGTTTGTTTGTTTGTGGTGGATTTTTTTCATTTGATTGTAATTCATTTCCTTCCAGCTGTAGACTCTAGAGAGAAATGAAGAACTCAGATTCTTCCTTTACTACCATATCTGGAAAACCCTGATAAAAATTTTTATTTGTCAGTTCTTGTCTCATATTTAATGAGCTCATATGATCTTCTTTAAAAAAAAATTAAGTAATCTACAAATGCATGCATAGTAATAATGAGATACTGGGCTATAGGGTCATGTATACCTTTTATTACTGTTAAACATGTTCCTCTAAGTTAAGCTTCATTTTCCATATATGTGTCTTCTTACCTTTTGCTCCATTTTTAGAATAATTTCTGGCCTTTTAGTAGTTTAGTTTATCAATATGATGTTTGAGAGGTCAGGCTGGATGGCTTAAACGGTCCCTTTTGTCTGCAGTGTCGTTGTTTCTGGTCTCTCTGACTTTATGACTCTGTAAAATGTTGTTACCCATTTAGTTTCCAGCCTTCAGTTTAGCTGGAAAAAGGTGCATGTGAATAGAATCAAACCTGGTGAGAAAAGAACAAAAGAATAATTAAAAAAAAGAAGCTCTCCAAGGGTTAGATGCAACTTGTGGCTATTTGAAAGGGCATTTCTTACAGCAAAACTGTCTGCAGAAGGAAAACTAGAATGTTTTCCTGTGCATTCTTCTAGACCTTACAACAATTTCTCCCATGAAATGCAATGCAGAATCCCTCTTCTAGTGTCTGTTTCCTGGGCACGAATGACTCCCTGAGCTGGCTATCTGAGCCAGCTATCAAGTATTTTGCATGCATCAGTCCTTATTACAGTCTATTACCAATGTAAGGATGCAGAGGCATAAATAAACCTATCATAATAACTGAACTAGAAATACTGTCCATCTTATCTGCTGTCCAAATGAAAAATATTGCTTGTTTCAATTCTCCTGGCCACCACAGTTTTTACTGCCATCTAATAAAGACACTGGAGTGCATTTCCATCATTGCCAGTGGCACCACGAGCAATCCTAGAATAAAGTACTATGTACTGTTTCTATAGTCAAGCTGCCTAATTTTTTTTTTCTATCTCAAGTATGCAAAGCTAGGCAGGATGCTTTTATAGCTGAAGCTGCTTTGGGTGACAGGTAAAATATTCTGGATGTGAGAGAGTGTAAGTGATGTAGAAACCACTGCCCTTGTCATTGTTAGGGTTTGCTCTCAGGGTTTTGCTTCCATGACTTACCAGTGAAAAGTTGTTTCAATATATTAAGCTTTAAAATCTTTTGACATTTCCTCTAAACCCATGTATTATTGAAATGTTTCATTTGACATTAAAAAAAAGTCATTTAAGTATATTTAGGAAAGAAAATCCTATTTAAATGAAAAAATCACTAGTTTTACACTTTTTGAAACATACTGTCAATTATATTGATAATTTGTGTATTAGTATGGCTGGCATCTCTTGTACACAAGTAAATCTATCTGAATTCATGATCCAGATTAAGTGATTGGTGCTGTGCCAGGTGAGCAGGTTCAGATTTGGTCTGAGACATGAGCCCCCTTCTGGGGCACAAGGAGAATTTACTTCACATTTATGCTATCTGAACTGTATTTTTTTTACTAAGCCGTATATGAAACTGGGGAACTGATACTATTTGCTTGGTATGTAATAAATATTTACATCATTACATGATGTGTTTGATGTAAATTGGACATATTGAATAGTTAATTGTATGGACACTCCCTTATCAGAAAGTAGAAGAATGAGTATCCTCTTAACAAGGCTGAGTATTATATGAGCTCTTTCACGAGGATATAAGAAATCCTGATGTGGTCTGCACAATGTAGCTAATATTTACAGTTTGTTAATTATTTGTAGGACTTTTTCATTGCATTTATAATGCTATATGTAAATTGTCTGATGAAATACGTAACAAAAATGTTGTACAGAGTGAGATGCCCCATCACTGTGGCATTTTACTGTGTTAGCACGTGCTAGCATTGTACTGTTTATCCTCCCTCGAGTGTGTGTACAACCAACCACCTATTTTAAGAGTGAAAAATAGATGCAAGAGAATCTCAGATACTAATTAGAAGTAGCACATAGAAACCCACTATTTGGAAATAACTTTGTGCTAAAAGACTTCAAAGGCTTATTGTCTTGAAAAGCTAGCATGTTAGAAAAAAATTGAAATGCATGGTGTTTATTACATTGTTTTTTTTCCATTGCCTGGTTATCTTCCACAAGAGCAGTGATTAATTGGCTGTAAGACTGCAGAGCCATGAGTGATAGCTTTTTGTCTTTCCATTGCTAAAAATAAAATTATTTTAGACATTTTTTAATTGTTAAAGTTATTTAGTTTCATAGGTAATGAAGCTGTAATTACTACTTATTTACTGAAAATAATGAATATATTTTTCTTAGCATTATTGGTTGTATACTCCCAGTATTTCTCTTAGAGATAAGGAGAACACTGATTAATTCTGCAGTAAGTGTCACATCCAAGCTGTGCCAAACTTTGTCCGTGATGAGTTTCAAATATTTTGAAAGTTACAGTTTTTTTCCCAGCTGCTTCCCTTGCTGTAGGGAATAAGTAACCTGCTCCTGCCAAGAGCTGGTTATGGTTTTTTTCTAACTTTTTTTTTCCTTTGTTTTTCTCTTTTCTCATTTCCCAAAACCAAATATGCCAAGCATGTCCTCGTCACTGAGCACAGAATCAAAATGCTGATATTTCACTCCAGGGAGCTTGGAAGCTTTCTTCCTCTGCCCTGCTGCTGAGTAAGAAATGTGAAAAGTCTTTCTTAGTCGTTGGTATCAGGCCAAGGGTTCTTGGCCCAAATCAGACGTCTGCTTAAAACAAGACATCCATCCTTAAATGCAGCAGCTATTTTCTTCCTAGGAAGTAGTTTCCTTCCTAGGAAACTCCATTTATGGGTTCTTTTATTGGAGAAAAAAAAGTGGAATAACTCTGTTTCCAGTTCAGGGCTGGGCCTTTAAAGCTGATCTAATGTGTTTTTGGTTTTTTGGTGTTTTTTTTTTTTGGGTAAGCTGAAAATAAGTGTTACAGTAACAGTAATGCTGTCTCTGCTTATTGGCTTTCATATTTAGGGAGAATGCTTGAGTAAAAAAAGCAATGTTTGTGCTTTGTGCAGGTGGAATATATGTGACTTTGTATGAGGTATAGAAATTTATATGTACATCCTAATAAAATTATGTAAGAGAAATTGAGTAGTTGATCCTCTCATACATAATTGCATCACGTAACCTGTGACTTCCAGTGGCCTAATACAAAATGCGTCTTCAGACTCAAAATGAGCCATCTCTAAGTATTCAGAATAGGTTTAGCTCGGAAAACTTAAGCAGTGTCACTAAATGGATCTTTGCTAAAAGGTACTGCTCCTGAAAATGTGAGGGGCTAAAAAAGGCTGTTGAGAAATTGGTTGCAAATTTACCACTTATGTTGCTTTTTTTTCTTTTCTCTCTACGTAAAAAAAAGATAAAATTCCAATATGTTATGAAAACCTGTTCTTGGTATTGTGCATATCTGTGCCTTTGGCACGGTCCCAGTTTAAAAAGTGTGATGAAATTGTTTTAGTACAGAATGCGGAATATTCTTGCAGCCTGACCAGCAGTGGTGGAGGAAGCTTCTACAGTGCTCCCGTAGGCAATTTTGATGGGAGAAATGATGTAATAAGGAAGCACCGGGCATTTTTTATTTTTTAACATTCCTCTTTTTTTCTAGGCTGTTACTGTTTTTGTGCCGCCCCTTGCAGCCTCCTGGCTCTCTGCTGTCAGCAGTGTGTGCTGTGCAGTTTTGAGACACAGCCCACCCATACAGGTGGGCACAGCCCTGTTGACTGAATCCCAGTTCACTGGCACTTGTGAGTCCAAAACCATCCCATGGCTCTGAGCTGGGCAGCACCAGCTGAACATGTAAATCTCTGTTGTCATTGCTGAGTAGAGATATTTAAAGAAAACCTGATTCCATATGTTTTTAAACTGTATTTCTCCAACCTCTGTACTGTTTTGGAAAGTATATGTCCTGTCCTTCTTCATACGTGTAATACATAACAGAAGTCTGTTACTGTGCAAAGCTGTAAGATCGAAGGGCAGCATTTGAGGCTGTTTCTTGTGATGCGTGAGGGGGAGAGAGCTAAAGAGTTATGCTGTGACCTTCAGTGACAAAGTGCTGAAGCAACAGTCCCCACAGCTGTGTTTGCTGTGTGCTGGGTAAGTTTGGATATAACTGAGTATTTTTACTCTAATAGTGAATTGTTTCAGTCCCACAGATTGGATTCAGAAAGCTGAAGTGGGGCACTCCACAGGACAGAGCAGAACAGGCTCCAATTTCTGGCATTGTCTTAGTGTGTTTCATATTACATTGTAAAACAAAATGGATTTCTTTTATTGCTAATTCCTCCCAAGCATCATTAGAGTGAAAGGTCTTTCTTTAGGTAAGGTGTTCATGACATGACGGTAGGATTTACTTTTCTCCTTTGTCAGCTCATATTATAATATCAAGCGATACTGTGGATTCTGAACTAAAGTGTTTGAAGCAAGCCTGCATGCTCTTTATGAAGGAAAACCCAACAGGAAATTACAGACCTGGTGCCAGAATTCAGGTCAAAATCCTGTAATTTGGGCTCTGAAAGAATTCAGGATAGAAGGCCGTAATGGTCCCTTTTGCCTTGAAATCTCTGAATCTACTGCATATAATAAATGCCATCTCTTCTGTTTACATCAGTTCTGACTGTCCAGCCTTTATAGAGTTGGAATATACAGTTTGAAAGACAAAATCAACTTCATGTGCTCCATATGAGGATATGGAACTGCTAAGTGGCTTCCCTGTAGTGACTTCAATTTCAACCTGTAAACTAGAATAAGTTCATGTTTAGAACTACTAAGAGTGATCTACATTTGGAAAATATGAGAGCATTTCTGTCTGTGTTTCAATTTGGTGCATGAAAGATTTTTTTTTTTCCAATTGCATAGAACATGAAAATAGCAAAACAAAATCTGTTCGACAAATTCACCATCAGGAAAGTGTTTATTAAAGATGATAAAAATGAGTAAGTGTAAACAAATTTAAGATTTCTCATTTAGCAAGGTATTTAACATTCCTCCTAAGCAAAATGTTTGAGTTTGAAAATATGGATGTTCTGCCAAAGGCATAGTTACACCAAAACAAATTTTGTTCCTGCTGACATTTGTGGATCAGCCCTTCTTGCTTGCGATGTAATGTCCTTGGTAATGAAGTAGAGGAGAAAAGGCAACAACATTTCTGTTCACGGTTTCCTCATGACATAATGGTTCTTATTCTAGATCCATTTATTTTAATAATTACACATTATGAGCACTGGGTATATATTTTTCATCTTTGGTGCTACAGTTTATTCAATCGTTCCAGCTATTTTCCTTTTTTTGGGGTGCCAAAATAAAAATTTCCAGCCAGGTATGTTGAGCTTTTAACAGAATATTTTGTATGTCTCTAAAGCAGTTATTGAGCAAGTATGGATTTACTAAAGTAATTAGCATTTCAATGAAAAAGATGACACTTTTAGTTAGGGAAAATGAGAAACTAATAAAATCAATAACAATTGAAAGGGGAGCATAATTCAAATGGATAATAAAAGCTGAATTGCTTGAATTATCTGATCAGAAGCAGATAAGATGTGTAATGCCCTGGGATAATATTTAGGATAAATTTGGAAACAAAATTTAAATATCTCACCTTTGAAACTAATGTATGACTGAAGTATGGAGAAAGGTTCCCATTGTTTCAGTTGCAAATCCCACCCCGAGCAGATCTGGGCTCCTCCTTTTGCTGGTAACGCTGTCAAATTACCACTAAATGTTCACACTGCTAGAGAACAGTTGTTGGATTGCCAAGAATGCCATTGTTCAACCTTTCCTTGATGATTCTTCCTGTTGTAATATTCCCATTCAGCTACATTTTATTTTAAATTAGGTGTAGTGATAAGCTGCACAAAATGTTCCTAACTAACATGTCACCTCTGTAATTTTGCAAGGAGTAAAGTGAAGCGTGTGATGATAATGTTAGGATAGAAACTTAATTGCTTGTGTCTCTTTTCCTTTGGAACTAAGACTTCATCTCTGAGCCAAATAAAATCTGCTGGCAGGTGTGCTCAAATACAATCAGAACCCTTTCCAGGCCGGTATGATGGACTTTATGTTTGAATCAGAAGGCTTGTTTATATGAGTTTGAGCTTACACCCAAGTTGTGTGTTTGCATCCTGAGGATAAGACTATTTCCTGGGTCATTTCATCCCCCAGACGTGCTTCCTGCTCTTACAGAGCTTGCACTGCGTGTGCCATGAAGGGCAGGACCTGTTTTGTCAGGATGAGCACTGTCCTGGTGTTCCTAAACAGTCACTGGTACTGCCTGTCCGATTCCCCCCGTTTCAGCTGACCACTGGAATTGCATGTGCAGAATAACAATGGTATCCAAGCCAAATGGACACCAAGGGAAATTCTGTCGGTGTTCTCAAATGGTGGTGCCAAGTCTGTGTTTCTATAACTATATTGATTAGATACCATTAACTCCAGTAGTAGGGTGGGTAGTGAACACGTATGAAAAGAAGTCCTCTTAAATGCTATCATTTCATAAGCTGAATTTAGATACACAGGATTTGATACTTCTGGGTAAAAATTCTTAATGGCAAATGTGATTTTGAATTTGTAATTTCTATTCAAAGTGTAGATGACCTATCAGTAGAAACAATTTAATACAGGCTGCTATTTAAAATTCATAAAAAGGTACAAATAAAATCACAAAACAGTGCCTTGATGTGATTTATATGTTACTGGTTACGCGTTAATTCTCAAGAGCTAATGATCTTCATTTAATCAGCATGTTTTTCTCATAAATCAGAATGATCTGGAAAAAACAGGTTAAGTAATTGTGAACAGAAAATTTCCTACCTTTATTTATTTTTATAATAACTTAAAATATTTTGTTTATCCTTTGGTAGTATAAAATAAAAACCACTCCTGTCAATTGTGTAGTTCTGTGGTGTTTAGCTGCATCTGCTAGTTTGTGGGCCCACTGCACTGTGAAGCAAAACTCTTGTTAATTCCAGTAAAATCAGGTTTTTAACAAAGATGTCTAAATTCTGGTCAAGTTGCTGAATTCAGAGCAATGAAATTGAAGCACATGAAGCCTCTGAAAAGGGTTGAGTGTAAATGCACTAGTGGCTTACTGAATTTATTGTGCTGGCTGCCATAATGAATATGTATTAAATGTATTAAAATGAGAAGCCTTTCTATTGCACAAAGATAATTTAGTTATTATTCAGCTATATATTTTGAAATTTAATTTCATTTTCAGTGGCAGCAAATTGATAGCTGTGAAATATGTCATTCTTTGCTAGAAGTCAGAATTTCAGAGTCCATTTGAACTACATGTCTCAGATCACAAACTTTTGCCTTTTGCTACTCAATATTTGGCAGATACTCTCAGACCTACACACAAAGTAGCAAAAAATAAAGGGGATTGGTTTTCATAGGTAATTATCAATCCTGTCTGCTGCATGTTCCACATCTGCAGTGCTGTTCATTATCACCATCCAGCTGATGATGACATAACTATTTCTAGAGGTAGAGGATCACACTTTGAGCTGTGGGGATACCTAGCCAGAAGACAGGTGTATTGACAAGTGTTTGCACCAAGTGACAGTGTGTTTGTGGCACCAGAAGAGGCTTGCTGAGCATATGCCGAGCCTCAGGGAAGAGACTGTGTGTACATAAGGCAATCGTCTCTGTTTTTTATTATTATTTATTCATATTAGTAACTAATTTGTTTTGTTTTGGTTTTGAATACTTTTCTGGTTTTGATGAGGATGGAGGATTCATTGCCATTTGTGAATGGGGATGCACTCTCTGTTGTATGAGTCATGGAAAAGGTGGTAGACAGAATTAAATACTCTAAATATTATAACACACTTGAAATAATCAACATTATTTTAATTCTTAGGTTATTCATGGCCTGTTCTGACTATGGGTCAAGGTTCAAGACTGTCAAACTGTTCATTACAGAGGAGTTTGCTTTTGCAATTGCCAAAGTAGTTTGCGGGGGAGGGAGGTGAGGGGTAGGGGATGCAGCCTCTTTATAGCAATGCTGGGAATGGTAAATTTGGTAATTGCAGGTTTCTTTGACTGCAGTTGGAGAGTTATGGTACATTGGTAGATGTTACCACAATCCTACATGAAACATATGGTAAGATCTGGGCAAAAGTAATTTGATAGTATGCATATATTTATGTCACCTTTCAAGAGCAAGTTCAGTAGCAAGTAATCTGACTAGACTATCCTTGCTCTCACTTAGGGTTTAGGTGTTACATTGTTTAGTCAGATGCTCTGTATAGTCTATTTTGATTTTAATTTCTTCAAGGTGCAGTTTACTAGAGCCCGTACTGGATTTAGCACTATTTCTGTGTACTAGAGAAATTACCTGGAAAGCATCATCAGTGTTCACCTGGAAATCCTACTCCGTGACCTTGTTTGCCTTGGACATGCTCTGCTAGGAGTGCCAGACTCTTAAGAGCTGCATCATACAGCTTGTTAAGGACAGCCCCGAGGCCACTTCGATATTACACTTGCGATCTCTTCCACTGCAAGCCCTCAGCAGGAGCTGAGCCATCAGCTCTGACTGAGTCATCTTGCTGACATACCTTCATGTGGACAAAAGGGGGTGAGAAAGCTGCAGCCAGAGACTGATCTTTTCCTGTGATATGCACGTAGCCACTGAATTTTAATTTTCTCACTTGTTGTGCTTGTCCCATGAAATGTCAGTCACATGCAGAGCACTGCAGAACTAGGAATGATGATGAGCTCTTGGGAGTGTGTGAAAGGCACAAGAAGTTCACATTCCTATCACAAGTAGACATACTCAGTTTTATTTGAGAATTGTTATTATTTAGGAGTAGAGAAGCACATAAATCTTTCTTCACTGAAATCACCATCTTCTCTGAAGTGTAGCCTTGCCAATTTGGTAATCTGTGTGAAATGCAGCCTGGGCCATGCTGCCTATTCCAAAGCAGAGCTGTCCGTGTTCCATCTGGCTTATCTCAGCAGAAAGGTCAGCTCCCAAGACTGCCAGGGGAGTGCTGCTCTACTGAGGTATTATCCCTGAAGAGGCTGGAATAGCATGTGTGACTGAGACTGAGAATTTGTTCCCTAATTTTCCTCAATAGTCCAGGGACATGTACGTTGTTTGGGCAACAGCTGTCTGAGTGCATTGCCAAGCTGGCTCAGTAATAGTCCTTGGTGCAACGCAAGAGAGCAAAAACATTTCTATGTAGTTGGGAAAGCTGAGGAGTTTTATCAAAATTTTGGAAGTGATAGAATGTTCTGAGCTGGTAAAATGACAATATCTGATGTTTCACCGTGACTGTGCAGTGTGTGCTGAGGAAACCAAAGTGTTGGTATGAGTTTCACTACTTTTCATCTTTAAATTTTTAGCACTTCATGAATGTTTTCTAATTTGATTGCCCCCCCCCCTTTTTTTTTCTCTCTCTTTTTTTTTCTTTTTTTCTTTTTTTTTTTTTTTTTTTTTATGGAGAGAATAGCTAAATAAAAATGTAGGTACCTGAAGGCATTCAGGAGAAATAACCTGCTGGACCTTACTAAAGTTGTGTGGCACGCAAACAGTGATGTTACCTATAAGGAAGTCCCTCTGTCTGCCACAAATACTATCCCTTCCTCTCCCTTTCTTCTGGTGCTGATTTGCTGTTAATTGCATTTCAATCAAATTGGAATGGACTAATAGACTGAAGTCTATTATCCTAGTTTTTAACACAATGAAACCATGTTTAGTGATTTGGTCTAGGGAAGGAGATGAATATCCCTAACTTTTTCCTCCAAGTAACGACAGAAATACTCATGGGGATTTCTGCATTACAAAAGGTGGGATGGGGAAAGTGTGAGGAGGAATGGCAGAAACAGTCACAATTTGTGCTTTAGTCCATCAATTCATTGCTCTTTGGGTTAGCCTTCCATTCATGCTAGTTTACACTTAGATCTTTGCTTTTTCATTTGTTTTTGTTCATTTGCTTTCTAATGTTGTGTCCTGTTGTGTTCTAAAAGTGAGGGAAACTTATTTCTTCTGATAGGAGAATAATTATGGCACAACTTGTGTTTCCATTCAACTTTTTGTAGTTGTTGACAGCTCCTTAAATGATGTCAGGTTAACACCTTGCTGTCTCATGGTATGTTGATGATTTCAGAAAGCTGGAGCTCAGCTGTAGCTGTGCTATTCTAAATGTGCTCTTGAAACATGAGACAAACCCTGGTGGGGCAGCCTGGATTTGGAAAGCCTTGAATGGAGCAAATCTACATAAAGGTGCTGTGCTCACTCCTAAGCAGAGTCCCAGGGGAATAGAAGAGAACTGCACGAAAATTTCTCCATCCAGGAAAACTGTGGAGGAAATAGCAGAAACAGCTTGCTGGAGCTATCTGCCATGGATGGCAGGATCAAAGACCTCAAATTATTACTATTTAAGTTACCAGTTAAGGAACTGATAAACTGGTAGGAACTTGTAGGAAAAACTTGGAAATTTCTAAATTAGAGCACTGTTATCATGGCAGTACATAGAATAAGAATGTATCTTTCATGAACCTGGGTGTGATGGTTTGGTTTAGCTGTGAAAAGTAAGCTGACAGTGCATCTGGGTTGATGTCTGGGTAGAGCCCAAGTACAGTCACTGTAACTTAACTCAGCCGCATTCTCTGTGATTACAGGGATTTCGATCTATCTAGCTCTGCCTGTTGTGTTTGTGAAGGAATTCAGCACCTTCCCATGTGTTTATATCTTTCCAGCATGTATAGAAGTGACTGACTTAGGCAGCAGACAGTCATGTTCTTTCAGCTGAGCTTGGCACAGATGTTACTACCTGTGTCTGCTGGTTGCTGTCCTCCTTATTGTCTCCCACAGTTCTGCAGGGAATGTTTCCTCATCTGCTTCAGTTCAGACTCGGGAGGGCTGGGTTTGTCTGCAGTATAAATTTCACTGTTGTTTTGTTTTTTTTTTCTTCTTGTGAATCAATCCCCCGGTGGATTTGTTAATATTCAAGAGCTGTCTGCTTCCTCTGTCCTGTCTGAAGTGCTGGCATGGAGATAGTGTAATACTGAGGCATGATCCTGTCAAATTGCATGACAGGGAAGAAACCTGTGATTTAATAAATGAATAGTGGCTGCTGAGAAGAGTTGAAGATTTTCATATATTGATGTACTAAAGTAATCAGGACCAATGTAAATTGGCATGTGTTGAGCATAACTTGGTATGAAATCCAATGACCAGATTAGGAAAAGCGGAAGATACACTGAGTGTGGATGGAGATTTGAATTTTCCAGGTCAATCCATGCCTGGTCGCTTAATTCTGGAGTTGAAGAAGGTAGGAAGAGCAGAGCTAATTTTCTTGTGCCTGGCAGGATGTTACTGTGACTCTGCTGCTTCCATTTTTGTAGGTACTGTACCATAATATCTCCTTCTGGTTTTTGGTTAGTTTTTGTTGGGCATAGATGAAAAAAAGGAAGTAGAAGACCTGTAGAAATCAGAAAGTACAGGAATTGCCTGTCTGTACAGCTTTGTAAGCTGTTTGGAATTGAGCACCTTCTTCATAATAAAATATTGGAAGAGAACGTTGTAAGAGGACATTACATTGTAAAACCTGTGCAGAATAAATGTTTTTTTGAAAGCACTACTAACAGCCTAATTTTTTAGAAAAGCAGTGGAAGTCTTGGTCAGCTGACACATGATTTATCTGGCATATTGAAATTTGGTCTGTATGTGTAATATTTTTCTAAATTACTATTTTATTTAATTAGTAGATACTTAATTAGACAAAGATTTGTCTAGCACCTCCTGTTTATTAAATCATAAAGCATTCTCTAATTAGCGTGACATTTGCTGTAATCAATTCAATGAAATGCCATCTGCAGTTCTAATAATACTGTGTACAGCAAAGTCTGACTGACATATGTGTTGACAGAAAGGTATCAACCTTCTCGTATGTTTGTATTAAAAATATATATATACGGAAGAGTAGGCCTCTGACTTGCTAATGCTGCTGTTTGTGCTGCAAAGCAGAGTTTTATTTAAACAAATCAAAACTTAGTAAATATTTTCAGTGGGAAAACCAGCATTAACAGTCTTCAGGTTAACATTGTCAGCAATTTCAGACTACCCTGAGGCCTCCTTATTCTAGATATTATGGAACAGATTTTCAACATTGCCTGAATGTATTTCCTTCTCTTTCCTTCACTTTTTAGATGCTACTTATGCTCTCAGGACTGTTTGATAAATTGCCTTACTATCTGATGGTTTCTATGCACAAAACAGCCTGAGTACTGATGCTCCTTTGGACTGCTGGCTTAGGCTGAGATTTACAGTCTATGTACAAATTAGCCAGCAATTAGCTGTCTGTGCTCTGTGTACCTTCTTTACAAATCATTTTTTTCTTCAAACTATTCAATATCAATGTTAATAAATTCTAAACCACTCCTGAGCCAGGTCCTAGCGAGCTGGACTTGGCAAGTCTCCAGTGAAACTGATAAATCCACACAAGTTTATCTCAGGAGTTACCATGAAATAAGCCTTGTAATCTACAAATAATACAAATCTTGCAAATATTCTACCAAAGTGCTTTTGTTTGGCAAACAGAATTTAAATTAACAGTACTGTGCATTTACTAAGAATTAGGTTTTTTATACCCAAAGGAGTGCTATTGATTCTGTTGCTCCTTGTCAGTAGTAGCAGCTGCAGTGATTATTCAAGTTAATCTCAGTGAACATGGTGGCAAAATAGATTTACAGGCTGGGAAGTTTTAGTTTTATAATAAGCTTGGATTGTTATGATGACTATTAGAGGCTAAAGAAAAAGCACACTGTGTATTCACAGGTCAAAAAACACAGCCTAAAGCCTCTGTGAATAGAATGATATTCAATAAAATAAACCCACTGGTAGGAACACAACTCTTGCATGGCCAAGATGGAGGCACCACCAGTAAAAGAAGAAAACTTCCAACCAATAAAAGTTGGAACAATATTGATGTGAAAGTGAATAGAACACCAGGCTAAAAATCAAGAGGCTTGAAAGTATGTGGTAGCTACTCCTTTCAACCCACTCTGTGTAATTTAAATAAGAGGATGAGTTGCTTGATTTCAGTGATGTGAAATCAGAGTTTATACTCATCAAATAAACGACCACTATTCACTGTTGTGCTTTCAGAAAGCTAAATCATTAAAGGCCATGTAGACCCTGGGCCAAATTCTTACACTGGAACAATTTAGGGCTTGATTTGCAGTGATGGTGATATATTCAAGGATGGAAGTTAGTCCACTTTCCCCTAAACAGTGCATGGTTTTTCATTAGAATTTAAACCAGCCTGGATGGGTTTTGGATAATTTGAACATATGTGATGCCATGTGGAACTGTGAGTGCTGCAAAAGTATTCTGTAGCATTTAGGACATGGTTGAGTGTTGTCAATACAGTAAATGAGGGTAAATTCAATAAATGAAGGTAAAGAAAATATTGTAAAATTGATGGCAGTCAAGCTGCTTGTCAAGTATGAAAAGTTTTGCATTGATTTCTTTGCATTTTATGATAGTTTGCCTGTACTTTGACATTCCCTGGAACAACATATATTAGGCCAGGCACGGTATAGAGCTGCAGCTCCTGCCAACACATACCCTGTTCTTGAGCAGAACCTTTACCAGTGTTGAACCTAAACCAGGAACAATAGTGTTAATGAAGCTATTTATAGGAAATGCTGCTTTCATTTAAAAAACACTTGAGATTATGATGATGCCATGTTTATGTAAGAGTTGCATCACTGAGGGCTATATTTATGGTATTCATATATAAATCCAAACTATGATTTAAATTGTATGGATGAATTATTTCAGCATAACATGTTGCACGTTCTTTGCCTAGAGATAGAGCAGATGATGAAAATACTTACTTTTAACAACATAAAATAGCATGGAAATTTGGACATTTAGCCTCACCATGATAAATCATTGTTGGCTCTGCAGCTAATATAATTCTATAAAGAGGAAGTAATATTTATGTTGCTGACTTGGGTGAAATTATTATGCTGTGATAATTACAGAATTTTGTTTTAGAGTTTGTTTTCGTGTAGTATTTTATTTATTGTTGCATTCTTTTTGAAAGCCAAATAAGTTGTAGAGAACCTTTTGAGCATCAAGTGGGACTGCAGAGCTCTGTGTCCACTAGGCAACCACAGTCTGCAGTGGTAGTCCATTTTGTCTGCCTGGGAAAAGTTTCTCTTCTGAGATTTTTGGAATTTGCATTCTCTACCTTTGAGCATCTTAACACCTACACAGATTATCTGAATGAGGCTGCAGCACTAACCAGACCTGGTATCACAACTGCAGTTGAGATCAATATTTGATAGTTCGTAGGAAAGTGGAGTAGGAGGCACAAAAAGGAGACACATTATGCATCAGAAGGAAAAACAAACATCCCTTGGACCCACAGGCAGTCAGCTAAAAAACCCCAAGGTTTGAGATTTTTTATTAAAATTACCTTAGCCCAGAGCCACAAACACGAATTATATTGTGCAGACAATCCTGTATTCCCAAAGATTCATTGGAGGAGGAGATGAGAAAATCAATAGACTGAGTTAAATCTGCAGATTCCAGGCCAGAAGAAATTGCAACAGCCATTCAAACTCAGCCCTTTTTGTTTTTTTGCCACATTCATACTGAACTAATTCTTGACATAAAAATCTAAAGCATATTTTAAAGGGCTGATTCTGTCATCTCCTTTGCTGAGCCCTTCTGCACATCCATACCTGTCATCAACTTTTCCCTAACTATATATACATATATGTATATTTGACCCAGATGTCTTTGAACAGGTTTAGCCAAAACAACCGTGAGTTTCTGTGTTTGACTTCTGACCCAGCGTTACACTGACAATTCCTTAGCTTTCCTCTTTACCCACTTCCCATTCCTGCAGTGTGCTTTCCAGGAACTGGACATTATACAACAGTGCCAATCTCACCAGTGGCGAGATCACCCCAGGACTTGAGATCCACTTATGCTGGAGAATTGAGTCAGCTCTTTGCCATGATACTGAATTAAGAACGTGTAGAATAATATTTATCTATGTGAGCCCATAAGCTTTTGTTCTAGCTCTGATTTTCAATTCTTACATTTACAATAATTCACGGTTAACCAGGTAAGACATTTGGTGGGAGTGCCCTATCTTCCTCCTTGCTTTTTGGTTTTCTTTTTTAGTGATACTGTTCTTAATCTCCCTAATGTGTTTCCCATTAATTCTGTTTAATGTAAACTTTAGATCATAAATCATACCCTGGAAGAAAACCACGCATAGCCACCTCTATCAAATATAACCCTGCCAAATTTGTTTAACAGGATCTGTTTGTAAAGTGCTATTAGGTATTAATTATTTTGCTATCCACTATTTTTGTAGGAAGAATCCTGGATTTGTTGTGCCATTTTTTTTTATTTGAAGTGATGTCAGGATAACTAATGTACAGACCCTTAGTTGCCTGTTTTCACTTTTAGTAAAACAGAATGAATTTATCAGTCATCTAATGCACTAGAGTTTCCAAAATTTTCACAAATTTAAGAGCTATTACAATTAGGAAATTGTCAATCAGTTGTTTTAAGGACTGCTTTTGTGTACATCATTGAGGGCTGGTGACTTGATAACATGTCTTCTTTATAGAGGCTTCCCCACATTCTCCTTTGCTCGAGGCAGAATGCTTTTTATTCTAGTGATGTCCTTAGTTTGATAATGTGACTCTTCAGTGCTGCAATCTGTGCCCAGCCAAGAGGTTTTCACATGATACTACTCTTTGAAATTAAATGAGAATTTATTTGACGTAAGAACTCTACTTCTCTGAATGGCTTTGTGTAGTGCCAGGGATCCCTGAAACTCTTTGTGGTGAAGACACCAAGATAATAAAGAAAACAAATTAATCAACTGTGCAAATGGATAATGCTAAGGACGAGGTACTGGGGGTTTTTGTAGACTTTTTAACTCTAGGGAACAAAAGTTTAAAAAATCCCCCACGTTTATGGCTCTTGTTGACATTTGATATATCATCATTATGTTGTGTGACCATCAACTATCACATTATCCAGCCTGACAAGCTATTGATTTGGATGAGAATTCTATATTAATTACTATTATTACTTTTGAAGACTGTATTTATGTTCAATGCTTGCGTGGGACTTTGACATAACCTTTTATTTGAGAAACTCTGTGCATTTTGCAAGCGTTCATTTAATTTACGCACTTCAGGAGTTGACTACTGAATCCAAACGAGATGAAAGCCCAAATTCAGAGAGAGATTTAATTACTGCCCAGTAAGGCCTGCCTTTTTTAGGAGGTCTGACTCTGTTTTCTTGATGGTTTGAATAAATTTTCTTCTAACTTGAGAACAAAGGCTTTAATTTATGTCATTCACAGTATTTGCTATTCCAAATGCTGTTTCACACCATGTGCAGGACTTGCAAGAGCCCTCGGACTGTGTGTTTTATCCATGATCCTGTTAGGAATTTTAAGGGGAAGTTCTTCATTTGAGTGAAATGATTTTGATAGGGTTAGTTACTGAGGCATGATGCTGTAAATCCTGCTGGCCAAATGGCATGTAGAAAAGTACCTAAATAAGAAAAAGTAACATTCTGATACTCAGTTGGATTTGGGTAGCACATTAGTCTCACCTATGGAGCAAAAATACATTATTCAGAGCACTGCTTGAACATGGATGTTCAGGTCATTGACAGCTGTTCAGTGTCTCTGGGTCATATGTGCCATTGCTCAAATCATGGTTTAATCAGAACTGGGGACACCTCTTTGGCCAGACAACTCTATTTTTTCTATAATAGTTTTTAGCACTGTGGTACATCGTCATTGGAGATTTTTGGTGCGAGGATTCCTAAAAGAATTCATGCAAAATGCCCCAAAAGAAGTTGCAGAAACTATAATGTTCTGTAATTAGTAAGCTGAAACCAAATAACTTTATACCAAGTGCCATTTCTTTTTATTCAAAATGAATATTTGAAATATTTTTCTTTACAAGAAGTTGCTGTTAATTCCACAGTTCACAATCTAATTTGCCTTCCTAAACAACAGCTCTAATAATACTGTCCTAAACTCCATCAATCCCACCCCACTTCCCAGCCATGGTCCTGAAATAGTTTAATAAGCTCTTCAAATGAGGCTTCATTAATTTTACAGAACATACCAGAGGACATTCACCAGTGCTGTATATCTCGAGTTTCTGTGGAGTCAATTAAAATACAGCTACATTTTTCCAAATAAGCAAAGCAAAGCATATTTTTTATGATAGCATAACCTCCTTCTCCAGTCTTGTTTACTTCCCACTTCATAAAATTCAGAGATCTGTAATGAATTTCTCAGACATTACTGAGGTTTAGTAAAGTTCTTTTGTGTTTCCTTTAGGCTTAATTTAAAACTTTCCTCATGCTTTCTACGTTGTTATAATAAAATAATTTCAATTCCTTAAATATAAATCTTTTACATGGGTTTTAAATAACCTGAAGGAATCAGCATTCAATATGTTCAATCTCTTGTTAGAAATAGTGGGAAATTTGTAAACATTTTTTTTTTTTAGTCAAGGCTTATATAGCATTTTTGTATCTCTTGGTAATTTTGCAGGTATCGATATGAACAGATACAAAGCCCTTTTCATAAGAGTCACAGTTAATTTTGTTTGGTTTGTGTTTATTTTGTTGTTTTTTTTTGTTTGTTTTTGTTTGTTTTTTGATTTTTTGGTTGGTTGTTTTTTTGTTTGTTTTGGGTTTTTTTTGGTTTTTTTGTTTTTTTTTTTGTTCTTGAGTGGTATTACGTTATATTTAGCATGAGAAATTATAAATCAAGTGGTAGAAAGAAAAAATTACTACAGTTCATCCCACAGTGTTTTGAATGTTTTACAGATGGACCAACTTAGCTTTAACCCTCCTTTGCCAACATTCAGCTTGTGTGACAATCTGGTATTCTGTGGCCCAGCACTAATCACACAGAATGTGGACTGTCTTAAGATAGTCATAACTTTTTCAATCCAGTCACCAGGAATACAGAATTGTAGAAGTTCTGTTAGAATAATCACTTCTAAGGAAACATGTGAATATGATGTCCAGCAAAAGCTTTTTTTTTCCTTTACAAAACTTTACTTCAGCATATGGCCCTTTTCAAAGTAAATATGCTCAGACCTTGGTGTCGGAATGACAGTGATAGCTAGGTGAGAGAGGCTTTATGGTCAAGATGTCACTTCATTCAGAACAATCCTATCCCACTGAACACGTTTTTGCCACAGAAAAGGTTTCCATTTAAACAAAGTCATATTTTTGAATGAGCATGCTATAGGGCATAAATTGGTATTTTTGAAGCTCATGAAGCAAGTTGACAGAACTTCTGTCTTGTTTGTGTATTGTAATGAAGATATTCCAATTAATTTAACATGCTGGTTTTTTCCACAGACGTATTAAAGACTCAATGTGTTTCCTAACTGTTTATGCCTTTGTTGTTGCAGATACAGCAGTGGTGTATAAAAACAGGAATGGACATGTTGTTGAACTGAATGTAGAAACAAATACAACAACATTACTATTGGAAAATACGACTTTTGTAAGTAATATATATATTATTTATTTCTTTCTTAGTGTAAGTCTGCTAAGATTTTTTTCCTGTAACAGGAGGGAGAAAATACAGTATGTAGAAGTTACAGAAGATAGTTTATAACCTAGACTAGACTGTATAAAAATGAAAAGTATAATCCATTCCTGTCTCAGTGAACTATTTCTGGGTGAAGTTACTTGTTGTTTTATTCAACCTACGTATAAATAACCAAGATGTTGGAGGATTTGCTGTTGGTTGTAGTCTGTGCTTTGTTCAGGCCATTTGAAGGCTCATACCTGGTGTATGCACTGATGAATCTACCTGATCTCTATTGGAATAAGAGATTTCATAAAATGGGGGAATGCTACTCCAAATGTTGAGAGTTTTTCACTATTAGAAAAGGGAAAAAATGTTCAAAATTCATAGGGATATTTTCCTTAAAGCAATTGAATATGCAAAGAAAATGTGTTTCCTAGTCATGTTAATCTCTGGTTTAGTTGTTCCTCTGTGCTTTAATGGCAGACTAGATGATTGGGGATATTCCTCTTGACCAGTAAATAGTATGTACATGAGTGGTTTGAATGTGTTTCTGACTAGCAGTAGTTGCTAAGGAGTGCTTTAATACTTTACTCTTCACTTTCTTTTGCTTTTCTTGGCAAACTGTTGTTCTCGGGGATACCACTTATATTCTTCCCTGTGATTCTCATTTATCAGGGTTTTGCAGCATAGACATGTGGCTTGTCAATCTTTCCTCATAAATACCCCATACAGACCACTGGCTGTTATTGTTAATCCCTGTATTTTTAATTTAGTAAAATCTTTTGCACCTGCAGACCCAAAAGGATGACTCACTTTCATCAGCAGTCTTTGGCAAATGCTGATTTTATTCCTGGTCTGTTCCTGGCCTTTGCTGATAGAGATTCCTCTTTTCAAAGCGTAAAGCCTCGGGTGACCTTTACTTCTAGCTTCTCAAACAAGAAAGAGGAGAGTAGAAGTTCAGGAAGAAGAACTTGATGCTGACTTCCTAGGTCCATGTAAAGATGAAGGAGAAGGGAGGAGAGAATCATGTTTTAATGGTGTGTGTGTGGCTCCCTTTCTGTGAGCTGCATGTTTCCATATGCTGGGAAGTGCCTTGGGGTACCTCTTAGCCCAAAAAAAGGCTGTCAGACACAATTAAAAGTGGGTGAAAAGGTGAATTTCTGTGAAGTACAAACCACAAAGTATTTTAGAAGGACTTTCCCTCTTATCCATGTATTTGAGTGTGTGTGTGAGTGCTTGCCTGGCCAGTTAGAGGATTAACTGGGTCAGGCCTATGCATTGCCTTCAGTGTATATCTTGAATGCAAGCAGCTGCTTGGGCACCCCTGGCTATAAAACGGGGCTTTAATTACAAGACTTAAATTTCCTCACAGATAAATTTATATATTTTTGATTGCAGTTATTTGGCTTGTGTGATGTAAAGTGTAATGCCAGCATGACAAGCAATTCAGACCATTATGCTAAACCAGCCTTGCCAAGTAACACTGGATTGGTGTGGACAGGCTGTTTCTTACTCCGAGTGTCACCTCTTTTCTCAAAGTTGCTCGTCTCTGGGCTCTTCTTGGAACTGACTTATCCTGAAGTCACGCAGACTGAGTGAACTCTAGACATTAGACATCTACTGTTAATTAGGAGTGTGGGAAACTGAAGCAAAGCAGACAATATTCAAGCAACCATTTAATAATTATGGGTGGAACAGAGATAAATAAAAACTTAAGTGTGTTTTTTCCTGCAAAGCTCCTCTCTTTTCAGGGTCAAAAGCTTAGAGTGTTAGAATTAAATAAAGTGAATTCCAGCAATTATTCATATGGAAGTATAAAATAAAAAGCTGAAAACAAAGCAGCAGGCTCAATAAGTTTGGTGTATGTTTGGAAGAGAGCAGAGGGAAATGTTCTGCACTGAGTTGTCTGTTGACAGAGTGGCCAGCATTCCTAACAGAAAATCACAACATTACAGAGGCAGGCTGAAATCAAATCTGTCCTCTTCTAAGCTTGCCTGCCCCCTAATTCACACTGCTAAATGTAATCTTCCAAAGTTATACACCTGGATCATTAATCAAACATTTTCCTCGCTCAGTGTCACATCTGCTTAATCACTGGTGTATAATTAGAATGGTGCTGGTTTAATGACTCTGCAGAGATGTCTTGTATTAATCAGAAGTACAGTATAGATCCAGCATAGGCAGTGGCACTACAAGTTCCCTCATTCTTCCCTATAGAAAGAGTTTTAGTCATGGAAGAGTCACCTTTTGCTGGGAGTTATTAGTCTGATTTCAGTCTGTGTTTGCTCTCCTGTTTGCCTCTGCTCAAGAAGGGCAGAACTGACAGTGCTTTCTTAGTAATGTTGATAATTGTCCATGGAAAACTGAACTGCCATGATAAACTCATTGCACGGAGGTGAGGGGCAAATAAAGACTATTTGTCACTCCTGACTGGGCTGTGTTTGAAACAGCAGCTCGGAAGAGATTTGGGTTTTTTTCCCCTCGTTGCTAAACCCTTGAAGCAGTCTTCCACTGCTTACAGATCACTGGCTCTTCTTTTGCACCTTAGAGACTGCAATTTTCCTGCAAAGTACGTATCTTTTATTCTTCTTTGTGTTGCTTATTGTCTAAAAGTCAGATATCCCTACTGAGGATCTGCTGTGCTCACTATGTAGGTGTATCATCAAAAAAGCAGACTGCAGTTTTTTAAAAAACATATGTTACATATATAAAAGATTAAAAAATACTCTTCAAAATTATCTATAATAATAGTTGTGCACCCTAAAAGAAGAAAGACTAGTGTTTTATCATTCTAAGATGCCCACTTCTCTTACCTAGGGGAACTATCTATTCCGAGTTCCTGAATTACAGTATTTTTTTCCAGTTTCACCAGGTTTTATTCAGAAGTAAAAAAAAATTTTCCCTTTGAAATGGAATAGTTTTCTATAATCAATCTATTGATAAAACAGTCTGGCCTTTATATAATTAAACCATCAGCAAACCAATATTGTGGATTACAATTGCAGTGCCATAAGTGAAAAGGGAAGCTTACAAAGCACAAAGAATAACTATTAACTTCTCTGCTTGTTATTATTTAGAGATGTTTTCTAATATATGTTTGTCCTCTGAGTGTATTCATGTAATGCATCCTGTTTCAGCTGTCTAATAAACAGTTAAAGTCCTGAGCCAGTGGCATATAAATGTTAGCAGCTGGAAGCTGGACAAGTCTTCTATTAAGAGAAGCCAAAAAAAGCCCTAGACATTAATCACTGCGTGGCATCCTGATGTTTGTGATGCTGCCTTGATGCTTGATTACAATATGTTCTCTATGATCTATCTGAGGTGCTATCACCATGATCCTAAGTGACAAGCCTACCAGTTTTTCTGCATTTAGCAGTACTTGATTACACATCACACTTCCAAAATAAGTAGCAATATGCCACATTAATTTCAGTGTTTAACAAGCATTTTATTTATTCCTTTTGCTATCAACTATTACATAAAATGAGTAAGGGCAGGTTACCAGTTCACTCACAGCCCAGCCACAAGATGCAGCTGAGCTGAGAAGAGAGCATGGAGGAAAACATGGATTCTTGTGCTCAAGGGAAATTGTCCATCTGGTCCCCTGTTATAGCTCAGCTATCTAATCTGTTTTACAAACCTTAAACCCAAACCAAATCAAAATGAAAAAAGCAAACATAGAGATGAGAAAAAACTGTGTGTAGGGACTATGTGTTCTGGTATGGAACTTTCCAAATGTGTTGAATCCTCTGAAAGAAAACTGTAGAAATTTTGCCTTCATTTCTCCCTCTCAAAAAAAGCTGCAATAATTATGAAAGTGCTAAGACTTTGGTCAGCCCTCAGTTCCACTGCTTTTGTGGTGCATATGTGCAAAATTATTTGGATACCATGCATGCACCCTTAACAAATGCTCAGTCAAGGGTCCTCAGTCAGAGGCAATTCTAGTGGGCCTCCTTAAGCCTTTCGAGTGTAGATGATGGGTTATATTTGGAATCATCAGATAAAAGGCTGTTGATTTGTTTTCAATACATGACAATACAAGTGTAATTGTTTTCAGTTTGTGAGCTCTAGAATAGGGTCTTGTATTTACTACAGCTTCTCCTGTACACTTTGGACTCTTCTAACATCTGGCAGTTCCTGACTTGCTGTCCCCCTTGGTTTCGGTGCCTTTCCACAATTCTTTTCAAGCTCAAGGGGAAACTGCGTTGTGGTGCCCAGCAAACAGTTATTACTGAGTTGCAAACCTGTTTCCAGTGGCTTGATGGGAGCACACCCTGGAATATGTTGTGCTGTTTCGTTATTGTGGACCATCTTTTACACAAGGATGGAGAGAGAAGGATTACTTCTCCCTGCCTGCAAGAGGTGAGCAGAGCAGGAGTAGTCATGGCTCATGAATCACGATTAGGCTGTGGCAGCCCAGCTGCAAAAACCCTGTGGAGGCCTTGCAACCAAAAACAGAGAATGAGAGTTTTAGTTCGAGCAGAGCTTTGGGCAGGGAGTGTTTTGTGGTGTTTTACAGAGTGTTGTTCATAAACAGCCCTTCTTGTTCTCTTCCTTTTGATTTTGTTTTTGTTGTTTTGTGCTCCCCACCACCCCACCCCCTTCCTCTTTTGACATGAAACTCAGTGCAGCATCACAGTGCAGTTATAGTTCCTTTGTTGATTAATGTAGATTTAATTGCAAGACTGGTTTACATGCTTATATTTTTAAGAGCCTTGCATAAGAGATTAATGAAAGGGCGAATAATAGTAAATACATTAAATAACATTATATAACCACATAAATATTAGTAATTGTTGCAACACTAGACATTTTAATGACCCACACATGTTGTAAATAGGTGGTTATGAATATTGTAAAATTATCTCTACTCTCCCACGCTCCTTTAAATGTTAAATAACCCCCTCAGCAAATCCTTTTCAGTAGAGGGGCTTTTGTGATGTGGGATTTAATGTCGCAGTGCCCCACTGTGCATCGAGGTGGGACAGCCTGACAGATGCAAGGGTTCGCATTCACTGTAGCTTGGTGGTGGCCATTGGTTTCGTCCAGGTGAAGGATGTCCAAATTGCAAAACTGCCAGGTTAGAGTAGCTCTGGGATTTTTCTAAATAATATTCCTGATAAGATTGTTCCTTGATATAGTAAGCAGTTAAGGCCTAACTATAGAAATGTTAATGAGGAAAGTGAGGGAAAAAAATTCCATGGCTGGCTGGTTAGAGGTTATTTTCTAGCACGAAGGCAATGGTGCAAGGCCCCTTTTTGCTCCTTAGGTTGGTTCATGTGTATTTTTATGTCATACAATTTCAGGGGGAGTTGGGAATTTGGTTCCTGTTTTTGAGAACTGCCCATCCATAGCGTAGAGGTCAGCTTACACCTTGTTTTAGGGCACATTTGTCTTTTAGACTGGATGGGAATCATGAGTCTTAACAGCTACAACACTTAACATTGCAACTAATTTAGATTTTTGGATCTGTATTAAATGCTCAGGTGACACAAGAAGTAGTGCATTAAGTAATGTAACCTTGGAAACCCAAGTTTTTCAACATTCCAGTTATCATAAGTTTTTCTAATTACAACCAGACTCTCTCAGAGGTCCCCTGGTTTTACTGCTACAAGCCTTACCTTTATGCTGGTCTCCACTCTCAACTGCTCTCTCACCAAGGCTCCCCATTGTCCATCTTTCAATCGCAGCAGTGATAATAAAGGAGAATCCCGTCAATCCCTTGATTCCTGGTGCCACCCCAGGGAATTGTGATGTGCCAAATGTCTCCTAGTCTTGCAGCCACTGTAATTCTGTCCCATCTGACTCCTCCTGTGTGTTGCCATTTGGTCAATACCTGTCTGATAAGCTGAGCTGAACACCTGTAAATGCTGATGAACTCCAGCATAGGGAGATCCCGCTATACCCTTAAGTTAAAATTCTGATACAGATGCAGGTGTGTGGTACAGAGATGTATAATTCTCTAAGTAATAGTATTTCCACCAAGCTTTAATGTAACATTCCAGAGGTCTCAAAATATTTTATCCTGGATGGATGATGAAGAATTTTACAGCCTAAATGTGTGTAAAGAGAGCACTAAACAATAATTGGAGAAGGATAATAACAGGAGTGTGGAAGATGGAAGTCTCTGGGGAAAATAGAAGCACAAGAAACCAAAACAGAAGGAGCGGTACAACTAAAGCACAAAATCCAAAACCAACAACGAAGCTCAACAACACTGAAAATTTCTTTTAATCTGTTTTAGCTGTGATGTATTATTTCACTTAAAACTATCCAACTGAAACTATGGAAAGAGAATATTATAAAGTATTTGACATATTACGAATACCTTCTTAAAACTCTGGGTTACACTATATTACAGGTAACTTCTGTCTGCTCTACAGCATATTTTTGAAAGACTATGAATAAGGCACTGATTTAAATATTATAGTATTTAAAATCCACAAAAGTAGTAAACCAAACATTTTATAGTAGGTGAAAGAGTAGAGGAAAGATGAAGGGAGTAGCCAGTACATCAGTAACTCAGAACCAGGCTTTAAGAAAATAGTAGAAATAAAAGGGAGCTGATACTTAGGGGTCCTTGCTGAGGATGTGGAGCCTAAACCAAGCCTAAAACTTCTCCTGAATGCACCCATAACTGGTATTTCTGTTAACAGCAAAAACTGTAGAAAATGCAAAGTGGGGAAAAAAAAAAAATCATCCATGCAAAATATGGACATATGAAAACACAGTTGAGAATATATTGTTCACTGGAAATTTGTGTTCCATTTTAAACCTCTATATGGAAAGGTGGAAGAAAAGCTGATTCTTTCCATGCAAAACTATGATTTAGCAATATTTGAATGTGGATGAAAGAAGGAAGCTGGAAAGGTGAAGGGCAAAAGTCTGTTTAAATGCTCTGTGTCCTTTTGCCTCCATTTGGATTTTAACATTGCAATCTATGGTGACAGTGAGAATAGCAGTCATTGCTTGTCCATGGGATCATCACATCCTGCATGACTGTCAGGAGAAGAGTTGAAACTCTTACCACGTGAGGTATTTCAAAGAAACCTAGAAATGCAATGTTTCATATGGCTAGCCCTAATTATACAGTCAGTGGGGGTTTTGGTTGGGTGAAGAATAAAAGATCAGAGATAGGATCACTCATGTCTTAAAAAGTGATGTCAACTGCAGCAGTATAAGAAAAAAGGATGGCAGGTTTGTGAATTAAGCAGGGAAGACTGTACAAGTATTAAAAAAAAAAAAACAACTTTTTTTTTTGGCTCAGAATTATGCAACAGCGGGAAATGTAACTAATTTAAGGATTACAGCAATTTCTCTAGTCAAAATGTTTTCTCGTGGCATAGAGCTGATGGTTTTCACAGGGATTTCAAGTCCTAATGTGGCTAGGTAAAGATACAGGGAAATAAGGAAATTACCTTCCTTTTCCCCTTGTGTTCTCTTGTTGTGGTTTGGAAAGGGATAAGAGTATGTATGGAATGCACAAGTGTTGAATTACCCTCAGTCCCCTGACTAGCTGATACTGTGCAGTGATGCAGAGGGAAACCAGCCCTGCTTCTGCATCCCTGGACTGGGCCTAATTAGGCAGCTCTATTTCTCCCTGTTTCAGAGCTTATTTGTCCAGAGCTGCATTTCTTAAGAGATCAAGCACAGCTAAACTATAGAGCATAGTCATAAGGGTCAGCACTTAGGTCTGTCTTCCTGAATGGAGGCTCAATAGCTCCTGACAAAGCAAGAAGCTCGAGAGATTGTGGATACACAGATACGGTAACAGAAAAACTATCCCCCGGATTTAATTTAATTCCCAATGTGTTTCCAATATGATATTTTCCCAGCACTTTCTTTCAAACTCAAAAATATGTTCTCCCAAGAAGGAAACAAACCCTTGGGGTCAGAGTCTTCACAAACTTCCTTTTAATGAATAAATATATCTAATCCTTGTAGTGAATGTCTCAATAGATAATCTCCCAGGAACTTGAGTGGCATAGATCCCACCTCCTACAGCAGGGACTGAAACTTTCTTTTAAGCTCATCACCAGCTGATCTGGTCTCCTCAGTTGTGGAGTAAAGCATCTGTTGCTTGATGAAATACCTCAGACAGGGTTATGGGGAAAAAGTGAAATGTCTTTTGTGTTAGTGACTCACAGATCCTGAGCTTACTTGTCAAGTAAGGCAGGAAGAAGGAGTCAGGTGATTTTCTTTATATCCTGCTGTTAATCTAGAAGGGCTTCTTCTCTGCATACAAATAGGCAGTTTCTGACTTAACTGCCAAAATTGAGGTTGTCTTTACCAAAAATCAACCCCAAACCCAGAACTCTAAGGAAATTTTAACCCTTTAAGTGACTTTAAGTTACTTAAATCTCTTGCAATTCTACTAAAATTAAATATCTATTTCATTAAAGGCTTGATTGTAAATCCAACTTAAATGAGCTTATATTTTTATATTAATGTAAAGAAATCAGCATTGCTATCAGCTTTGGCAATGAGTACATGATTTTTGCTTGTTTAATTTTTAGTTTCTTATTTCTGAAGTGAAACATTAAAAAGTATGAAGCTTTATGCTGCTTTTACCAAGAAAAAAGCCATTATAACCAACAAAAAGAAAACTATTTTGCCAAACCCATTGTCTTCAATTAAAAAAATTACATCTTTTGGCATTGCATGTACATCATGTGTCTGAGATATTTCTAGAGGCAAACAGAATTTTGCAGGTGAGTGCAAGCTGAATGAACAAGGTCATCTTCAGTAGAATTCAAATGATTTGAAATCCCAAACCCACACCACTCTATACTTGGATATAGAATATGCAAGTAGTTCTTGCTGGTGTTGCCTCAGACTGCCAATAGTTTGCAGCTGAGCTACTCAGCTGTCTTCATGAAGTGCCTCATTACTTGTAAGGTGACATAATCAGGGACTGAAGCTTCTTACTGAATGTATGAAATGGTAAGCACTGCACGCCCTGAGAATGAATCTGGAAAGTTGCCTGGGTTATATATTGCTGAAAACTGAGGTAGGGGGGCAGTAATTAATATACTGTTACAGAGGAGAAATTTCATGTCTAAAAATGTTTTCAGTGAAGTGCCAGGAAAAGGGAATGCTGTTCATAGATTAGCTTAACACAGTTTCTGCTCAAAGATGGTTAACTCATAAAAGCTATTTTGTGCGCAGTAGAAATCTGTTCTGAATGCTTTGTAGACACAAAAGGATGCTTTGAGGGGTTTTTTGTTCCCCCCCCCCCCTTCTTTCCTCAAGTCTGCAGATTTATCTACTGGCTTTAGATACTGTTACACTGCTGCATCAAACTAATACCGTTTATCTCCAAAACTAATTTTTTTCCCTTTGATTTCTTTGGATAGTTTGATTCTAATACCTAGGAATCTGAGTTTAATCTGTATATCAAAATGTAACATCTTTTCACTTGATTGGAAGAATTTTTTGTTGTTGTTGAAAATTACTCCTTAGCTACTCTGAATGTATTAGTTTGTGACTTCTATTTTGGGTGCTTAAACCCCTGTTGAATTCATTAGTTTAGCAGTGGGATTAGATTAAGCAGAACAAATGCTTAAGAAATAAAATAAGGGAAAGCCTTCCTTTGGATAGTGGATAGAAGTTGTTCTGCATGGCTATTCATTTATTTGTTTTCATCTTGCACCTTTGTGGATCGGTTATTTTTTTCTGTCCTACTTTTTCAGTTCTTATCTGGATTTTTCACTTCTCCCTTTTTCTTTCCTTCTGCAGATAGATGTCCTGAGATTAATTTGAAATTATTTCCTTCAGTGGCCTTTAAAGCACATTCTTATCTTTCTCGTGCATTGGATGCATTAAATTATTTCTGACATCAACATTACCCCTTGATTAAATTACAGCCTTGAATTCAATTGGGTGTCATGTAGTCTTGAGTAGATGTAAAGCATTATTAGTTTTATAGTGCTACCTTATGTTTCACTTTGCTCTCTGCTAAGAACTTTCTTTCTTATAAGAAAGACTTTTGCTTCAGTGCAAGTTGTCTTGCAAAATCAACAGGGACATATTGCACACCTATTCTTTTTCTCATGTGTTATCTTTAAGGCTTAACTTAGTTATGAATCTCTCCTATAATCGTTCCTGAAGTACATACCAACCGAAGTGTCTGCCTTCATCCTCTATAAATGAATTGGTTATAGTTGTTATCCTTGAGCTTAGTGCTTGTAGTAATGATAAAAAACTCATCAGCTTCTTAATTAGTATTTAGTGTTGAAGCCAGATTCATCTGTTGCCACTCTACTGATACCAGCTAATTAGGTTAAGAATTATTTGAGTCCTTCTTTTGTGAAAATTACATCAGTGTTCTAAACCAAATCTGTCTTATGAATGGGAAAGTCTTAAATGAGCTGTAAGAAAATTTGGAAAAAAAATTTCTTGTAGCAAACTCACTTTTGTTGTTACTTCATTGCAGGTAACATTCAAAGCATCAAGATACTCTGTTTCACCAGACTTAAGATTTGTTCTTCTTGCTTATGATGTTAAACAGGTAAGCCAACTATTATTTATCAAAAAGCCTCTGAATTAAAACTCTGAAACCATTGTTTTCTATGTTTCATCTCTGATCCCACATAATGTAATAGGATTCACATACTAGATTTCTCCTCCCAAAAGCTTCTGATGCGGTGATGGTGAAGTATGTGAGTGTGTATGGAAGTATTGCAAGGTTCCCAGGGGAGGTAAATTGCCTCAGTTCCTCTGAAGGGCCTTGCTGCTTTTTGCAGTAGAGGTTTCATGACCCTTAAATAGCTCTGTTGTTTGCTGTTTATGTGAAAGCCCATCTTTTGATGTTTCTTCTGTTTTAAACAGCTCTACAGGTCATTTATGGACTATATTAAAAAAAAAATAAATCTAAGCTGATTCATGTCATGGAATTTTTATTGTTGGCTTCAGTAGTCTGAAGCCTGATAGTCTGAAAGTCTATGTAATGCAGTATATTCTTTGTTTCTTATAGTATTTAGAGATTATGTAGGCTATTATGCTGTCAAAAAGAGTTTTGATCAATAATACCATGTAGAGTTTTCTAAAATAAATCTTAGAACACACACAAAAAAAGAAACTAGTTCTATGAATTTTCTCTGTGCATATTGGTGTTTTGTATAAAAAAGTGCTATTAAAATATGAACTGTTCTTTATGATAGAATGGTTCTGGATTGATGGACTCAATGATTATTCAAACAAGTTGGGTCTATTTGTTTGTTCTAAAGGTGTTATTGTAAAGTGATTTGTTAACTTTGTATTATTACTTGTATTCAAGTAGGGTTTTCATGTACCAATTTTAGGGGATTCCAGATGAAGCTCTTTTTACAGTATGCATATATCATTAGGAAAGAGCTGCTGTTGTTTAGTTCACTGTTTTTGTGATAAAGAGCTCCAATTTGATTCCTATCTGAAGTATTCTTGCTTCTTGCTGTTTCCCTTGTTGATTGCTTCTTATTTTGTGAAAGAGTTTAACAATCCTTCGTAATTGCCTGAATTCCTCATTTGTTCTATTGAAACTTTGATTTTGGGTGGTTTTTTGTTTGGTTTTTGTTTGAGATTTTCTTAGTATTAACATATATAGCTGATTTAGATAGATAAGGATAGGGTGAAAATACCCATCACACTTTATTACATCTAAATGTGTTGGCGTGAGGGATGAGCCCCTGCCCCACAATAAAGATGGTCCACTGGCATGCAAGTAGCTCTCAATGCATGCTGGATCTGACCCTCCCTTTGCAGTAGAACTCCCTTCCTATATTTCGGTTTTTTTGTTTCGTTGCAAAAAGAAACTTTTCCATCTTTTGCACTCAAGTTATATAGAGGAAAAAGGTTTGTAGCGTTTACGTTTTCTGTCTGGTCATTTCCTTTGCTCACGTAGATTGACAAGAAGTGATTATAATGAGAAATGGGCAGGCAAACGAGCAGTTTGTGGTGGCTTTGGATGAGGCTTGTGTTGTTTACTCTTGACTGCTCCAGCTGGGCTTATGGCTTTCAAACCAGACACGTGCTGTGGTTTTTGTGTCTTCTAGAAGTGCTGGTGGTGCTGCTAAAATTCCTAATAGCGGGATGTTGTCGCTCGGATGTAAATAATACCATTGAAGTCTCTTAGCTCCTGAGAAGAATGTGTTGCTTAAGGTTAAAGGAAAAATGACCAAAAATCGTATAAGCCAATTCATTCAGAAGTTGCAAAAAAAAAAAAAAAAAATTTTTTTTTGATGAATATTTGGTAAAAAAACTCTTTTTTTTTCCCCCCAATTTTTCTGATTCTTGGAATATTTGTTAGGCTGGTAAGGCACTTCTGTTTCCTCTAAATCTGTTGGAGAAAAGGAATGCAATGCCTTGGGAAGCCTCTCTATTTCCTAATAACTAATACTTCCAAGTAACACAAAGGGTTAAATTAGTGTTCATAGTTCTGGGCCCTTCTCAATTTTTTCTTTATCTGTCAGAGCCAGACTTACTGAGTATGGATGAAGAGAAATCCACCTGTCTACCTTACTTGTTCCCTCAGCTATTAACTATAATTTATTAAATTTATTGACTATAAAATTAAAATCAATATTAAACAGCATAATGTAATTGGAGAGTTTAAAATTATTTTCATGAGAATTGGGCCAGGTTCTTTCTTTGTATTTCTTTTGAGTATAACTCTTTATGAAACTAGAGGAGTTGCTGGTTGTCATGTGTTACAACACAGGGTTGACTCTAATAATATCCAGTTCAAGGAACCACAAGGAACACTGTAGGCATTTAATTGATCTCACCATCTGCTATAGATTGCCACAGACCTCTGGACTTTACTACTTATGCTTGACTCTTATTTTCCCTTCTTTGTTAAGATTTAGGTCTATAATTGCCCTGTTATGTATTTGATGGGATTTCTGCTTTTTGCAGACTGTCAATAGTTTGGGATTTTAAAATTGTAATGGTTGTTTACATACGTAAGACTGTGTTCTTTGTAACATACAGTAATACAGCTGGAACAGATTTATTAATCAACGGTTTTGTAAATAAGCTAGTGTGTTTCTGCTGAACAGATTGGAGGAAAATAGAGACTAATGCTCTTCAAGACATTTTGTCATGAAATCGTAATTAGAAACAAGGTTATTTTGATGTTTGGATTAAAAATAAATGTTGAGTTAAATTAAATAGTTGAATATTTATTTTACTGTTGTCAGCATTTTCTTTAATCTATTTTATGCTTGAAATGGCAAACTTTAATTAAATTTGCAGTTGTTTCAGCACAATTAAGAATGTCCTCTATGCATAACAGAACATAAATCTGCATGAAAATAAGCCATCTTTGAATACAAAAGTAATAATTGAATGAATCATTTAAATCGTGCTTAATAGAAGGAAGAAAAGCATTTCACGTGGCACAGCAGCTGTTTTGGTATAGCTCTATAAAGATAATATGGAAGAAAATTCTTCTGCTAAGGAATTCAAGGTGGTGTAAATTGATTTCTGGACATCAAGTTCCCTCCATGTCCATCTCAGGAGGTCGGAGAGCAGAAGCTGGCATTGCTGGCATAATCCCTGTGGCTGTGTGGCATTTTCTGCTGTAACAGAAGGCTGTGGCAATGGTAGAGGTACCTTCTGTGTGCTCTTTGCTGCAGTACTCCACAGTTCTCCACACCTCTGAAATGCTTTCATCAATTTTCCTGAGTTTTTTGACTTTGCCAAAACTTCCATGCATCAGCTGTGTGTAGTGTGTAATGGTCTTTATTTCTGTTGCTCACCATAATTTGGTTGACATGACTGAAAAAGTCTCATTTCGGAAGGCAACAGATCACTAAACAGAGCCTAATTTGAGAAATTCTTGCTGAATGTCGTGCCATCCTGATTCATCTGGGGCAGTGGGAACAGCACCAGGGCAACTATTACACATATTGTATGCAGAGAGGGGACAGTTTTGCACTGCTATATCTTTTTGATTTTCTTTTGAAAACTGTCAAGGTGTGAGCAAAGAATGTGACTCTCTGAGAGACAGAGAGTTGAGATTTCAAGGGGAAAGGTTATTTCACTGTTGCTTTCAATAAGGACTGTGTTAAAATGACATTTAAATTTTTTCTCACCCTTCTAGTGGCGTTATTCACAAGTACCAAAACCTGATTTATAGTTTTGATTACAAAGTGGAAGTCAGACACTCTGTTCCTGCATTAATGATAAATAATGGGGCTGAAATTTGCAGAACAGTGAGCACTGAAGTCCTTTGAAATTCTTTTACCATTAGGAAATTTCCATGTCCCTTAGCAGGTTATACCTTGCAAGTTGTTCATGGACTTTACATGAAATGAAAGTAAGTTTTATTCAGATATTAGTGAGTTTTTTGCTCAGACATCCTAGGCATTTTCTCCCCATGCTCTAGCTGGAGTACAATGTGCCAGAGAAGAGCAAATGAAGAAGTAGATAAGATCCTCTTTTTCCTCATTTGATTTAATAGTCTCTTCCTTGTGATTTGTGGTTTTTTTTTTCCCTACAAACTGTACTTTCCTTCTCCCTGCTTTCAAATCCCTACTGAATACCAAGTTTCAAGATTTTTTCCTACTTTATTCTCTTTTCTA
This sequence comes from Myiotriccus ornatus, assembly GCA_036023395.1. NCBI lineage: Eukaryota > Metazoa > Chordata > Aves > Passeriformes > Tyrannidae > Myiotriccus > Myiotriccus ornatus. The sequence goes on from JAYRBT010000181.1 coordinate 7,883,269, forward strand.
TTAATAATGCATCATTTGTTTTCTAGTAATTCAACAAGATTAATTATGTGGGAGTTTTTTTAGCTTTTGGTTCAGAAATATGCTTAAACACAGTTTAAAGTTCAGCTCTAGTTTAGAAGTGCAAGCATATTATATACTGTCTAAAAAAGGAAATCTTTCCCTGAATTAGGGCTTCAAACTGTTATTTCTTTTTTAGCTAGAGAGTTCTAATAAAACATTTAGCTTAAAGCATCATGAAAATAGCTTCTAATAATTCTTATGGTAAGATCAGAATGAAGAATAATCCAAATCCTCTTCAGAAAGGTGTGAGAAAAATAATTTTAAATCTTACCATCACTCACTCAGTATGTGATAGTAATTTAATGTATTGAAGTAAAAATGTCCAACATAGTGTTTAAAACAAAGAAACCCCGAGGTACTTCTCTTCTGTGTGCTAATCACTTTCTGCTATAATGTCTATTTTTTAGAGGGTCATGATAGGGAGTACTGACCACAGTCTACAGCAAGTAAAGGATAAATGGCAACAAGTAACATTCTCATCAAGCTTTCACAGACTGCCTGTGGTACTGCCTTACTCGAGTACACTCAAGAGATCTTCTGGAGTTTGTCTGCAGATTAGAAGAATCCATGAGGGACAAAATTCAATGAAGTCTTAAATTATGATTATCTGTTCCTCATTAGGAGATTATCTCTCTCTACCAATTAGGTGGAAACTAAATGTCCCATTGTCAGTAAACCTCTCGGTCAGTGAAATTAATTATTGGGTTTTTATTCAGCAAAACTTAAAGGATAAAGACATCAATCACCTGGTATTATGTATTGTTATTATCATGACACTGGTTTTAATGTGTGCAGGTGTTTTCAACAAGATAGTTTATACAGTGCTTATGAAAGTCTGGCTTTGAGGAGCATTATCTGGAATACCAGCTAAGGGTTGGAGACTTACAGGATAAAGACGAAATGAAATCTGTCATCTAACACATGGAAACAATATTTTCTCACCAAGATTATTTCATACAAAAGAATTACAAAAGACTTCTTAAGCCAACAGTATTTTATGTAGAACTCTCTGTGAAGTAAAGATCTGGTATCAAATTCATTCTATCAAGTTTTTCCTCCATAAATACATGCTGCTTTAGATAATGCTGCTTGTCATGTCTGTTTCTGTAGATCCTCAGGGCAGTCTTTCATTTGCTCATTTTGAGATGAGTCCAGAGGCAAACATGCATGTGTATACCTCTGAACTTATGGAAGTAAATAAGAGTTTGATCCAGGCATGACTTTTCTGTTTTCAAGAACACAGAAGACCATTTTTTAGCAGCTTTAGTGCAGCAAGGGGTGGGGAGGATGGGAGTGGGGGGGGGGGAAGATAAGAAGGGAATTTAAAGTGAGTTACACCCCCAAAATTTGAAGTTATTTCTTGCAAATATTTTTTTTTTTTGTATGATATGTTTTATTCCTCTCAGGTATGAAAAAGGTCACCTATTGAGCTATTCATGGAAGTGGTCTGCTCAAATTTTCCTCTTTTAAAGGCTGTTGTTTTACTTTGAGTTGAAGTTTTGGGTGGTCAGATGAGAATGTGGTAACATAACAGCTGGGCTGTAGGTTACCTTGGCATACTACTCATCTTTTACTTATATTTGACTTTATTTTTTATAGCTCCTCAGATATGCAAGGCATTTTAAAGATATAAAAAGCCAAGGTCTTTGCCTGAGGAGATGATGCACTACGTAGTAAAACCTGACAGAATGAATTCTGTGACACTACCTACTATAATGGATTATCCCATAGGAGTGACTATTCATGTGAATAGTGTCCCACTCTATCTAGGATTTTATCCAAATTATTGGCAAAACATATTAACCACCAGTCCCCATAAATAGAGGACAGGGAAAATAGAGTGTATTTTATGCTGAGAATCGTGGACATCGATGTTTGTTTAGCATTTGTCTGATAAACAGACTTCACATTTCATCTCTGAGTTGCAGTCCTGGAAGTACTTGCATTCCATTCATCAGACAGCTTACTACCTTACTACTTATTAGAAGTAGCAGAGTTACACCTGGAGTATCTGCATGTCCTGTGCATTATTTGTCTTTCTGTTTGCATTATTGTGTTTGAATTTTTGATGTATTTGTGGTGGGATTTTGGGACTGCTCTCTGCCAGGGTGTTCCTGCGATCGCCTACAGAACAGGGTTTGAACTGTCACAGTTGCTTCATATAAAAAAAATTCTGAACTAAAGAGGTGAGAAACAGGAGTACTATTTGGATGCTTCCACTGTTTTTCTAAAATTCTTGTGTGGTAGCTATCATGTCACGTACCTGTCCATATGTATCCACTTCCTATTTTTTCTGTGTTGATTCATATATGCAAGTTCATCCTTGTGTAGCAGTTAAAAAAAATAGATCACTTTATAGTAAACCTCAGGAGACAAGGTGTTGCTGCTTTTCAAGTAACTTACTGAGTTTTCCTATTCCATTTTATACTTACAGAATTGCCGTTCAACCTCAATTTTTATAAGTAAACAAAATAAGTAATTCTAATGTAGATAGAATATGTGGGTTTTTTCCTTGTTCAGAGTTCTCAGAGTTGAAAAATCAGAATTAGTGTTTCAAGTTCTTGTTCAAAGCCAGTATTGAGAAAAGAAGATTGTAGTTTTCTATTGTTCAGTAAAAACAGATTCTAGGCCATTTAGCTTTTCAAACGAAATGTTTATTGACAAAAAAAGTATTTTTTTCAGTAATATTGCCACTCTTATTGAGGATGAGTACTGTTATTTCAGGGGACTTAGGTGGTGTCCAGCTGAGTTTCTGAGATCCAGCAGTTCAGAAACTCAGTCTTAGCTCTGAGTTTTGCGTGGTTGTATTCCTATGTCACACAATAATGACAACCATGAGGACTGGAATCCTGCTGTGCTAATGCTATAGAAACAGGCATTATTACACTATTTAAGTCAGCAGCTCCATTAATCCATGAACGATTTGTTTCGTACCGTATAAGTTCCAGCTTCTGCTGTGAAACTGCCAACCTTTTGACATCCTCCCTGTTCCTCTCCTGTGCATTGATAATATGCAGCAATGTCCCAGAAATGTCCATTGTAGGTGAAGAGTTTGTCTATCACAGCACATGGACAAAAAAAGCTGAGTTTAAAAGGTATTTGTTCATTTGTTTTTTAATTCCACATGTCTCTTTTGTGTACTAGTGATGTTACCAGAAATAGTATACAACTGCAAGTTAATTATATGGTGATATTGTAATGTTTGGGTTTTTTTAGAAGCTGGGGTACTGATGATATTTTTATCAAATATACATGAGTCTCCCTCAGCAATGCTGAATGAAAAAAAAATAAGGGGCTGTTTTGATAAAACAAAACCAACTAAGGACAGCCTGAATAAATAACAGGGCAAGGACTGTTAGGAGTCCTAACAGGAGACTGTATCAGTAGCTGTTAAAGGCTGGAAAAGCTGAACAGAGCTTTAATTTGGATTGAAATCTGCCAGAGTTCACCACAAACAAGTAGAGTCAACTGATACACCCACCTGTTTTTAAGAATTCTTTGTTCCATGCTCCCAAGAAATAATAATTCCCTTCCTTGCTACCAAAAGAATGTGGAATAAAAGAATATTTTACACATCTCTCAGTTTTGACAGGTTTTACCCTGAGCATGAATCATTGTTACTTCAACTGCTACACTTATTGATTTCTCAAATACAAGAGCTGGCTCACATCAAATACCATGAATAAATGACTTCTGAGGAGCAAAATCACCTCATGGATCTGACTGACCTGTTATGTTATAACATTTTACTGAAATGCCATGTATGTTTTATATGATGAACATATCTGCATATCTACAGGTCTAACTTAAAAACATACCCTTTATGGACTGAAAAGAAACAAGATTGAATTACTTAAAGCAAATGCCTACAGTTCAGTTCATGTGTTCAATACACTTAGAAAATCCATTTTAAAGAATGGGATTTTTTGGCTTTTATTTCATTTTTCATAATATCCTCCATCTGAAATTCAATAATAATGTGTCTTACTGAGAAATGTGATATGCATTATAGCTTTCTCATTAAACTTTTAAATAAGATACCATTAGTATTGATGAATGTAATCCCAAATGGTCACTTAATCTTAAAATAGTCATTGATCACACATTCAGAATTTTACTATTGCAGCCAAAATAATATATATTGTTAGTGGTCATGAATTTTATACCAGTATCAATTAACATCTTTGGCTGCAGTGTTATGAATTAGATTTACAAATTAGGGATGACTTAGTGAGTTTCTGATTTAGTTTTTTTTTCCTAAATGCAACAACACTTGCTAGAAAATCTTTTCAGATCTATTTCATATATGAAATAGAATGCTTAAGCACAGTCTAGAAGCCTAAAGTTCTCATCTTTTAAAATATCTTTGTTTTGACTTTATAATAGAAATTGAGAGGCAAAGTTATTCCACAATGTTGACTGACATGCTGGCATGTGGTTTAAGTTTGGGTTTTCTAATATCTTTAGAAAAACTGAACTAAATATCTTTGTAGAGGAGCCATGATGTTTTTCACATGTTAAATGTATCGTAGAGTCATAGAATGTTTGGGATGGAAGAGACCTTAAACATCGTCTTGTTCCAATGCGCTGCCATTGACAGGGACACCTTCCACTGGAACAGGTTGCTCAGGACCCCATCCAAAGTGGCCTGGAACACTTCCAGGGGTAGGGCAGGGATGGTATATAAGGATTTATTTAAAGATACATATATATGCTTGTATTTAAGTAAATATAAATTGAAATATTTGTTTTAAAATATCCTATCATTGCATAACAACACAAAGTACAAACAGAAAGGGTTAATACTTCCTCAGTCTCACCCTTTTTGTCATACATCTTTTGACTGCAGTCTGTCAGTGATGCTGCCTTGAAACCAAAACTCCAAAACTTTGTCTGCAGATCTTATTTAATTGGTAAAATGCAATCAAACATAATTAGCCAGAGAGGCTGTGCACTTTCAGGACCTGGTTGGAGTAAGCCCTGGGACACCTGGTCTGGATTGAGTGTTGATCCTGCTTTGTGCAGAAGTTGAGCTAATGACTTCCTGAAATCCTCTCAACTGATTCTGTGAGTCGGTATTTATCACATGAGCAGCATTCCCCCTTGTGATAAAGATTCCCAAGATTAAAAAAAAGACCTTGATTTTTTTGGAACAGTTCCCAAGAAGGAAAACAAGCAGCAAATGTCTACCCAATTGTCCAGTTTCATAAGATGCCACATATTACATAAATATTCCTTAAACCATTTTCAGTAGTTTTATTCAATTTTTTTTTTTCATGTTCATATAGATTTTTAATCTCCAAATGTTTCCATACCTTTGTGTATATTAGAAATTTCATCCTTTTCCTCTCCAGATACATGAATGGGTACAGTTCTCACTGCAGTGGTCTTGTTTGCTTGGAAGAAATTCTGAAATGTTTCCGTGCTGCAAAAATGAGGAAAATCAGGTGAAGGGAAAACCTAAACTTTGACTGAAGGTTCACAATCCCTTTTTGTTATGATTAAATAGTCAAGCAGGCTGGCTAACCTGTTTGAAACCAATTATTCTAAAATGCAAGAGGGGGAAAAATAAATATGCTTTTCAGTTATTCTTCATAGTTCTGTCAGCAGTGCACATTGAATAATAATTAAATTTTGCTAAAAATAGACAAGTTGGAAAAAAGTAGAGTGACTTAAAAAAAATCACAGCAGTGGTTAAGACTTGCAGCTTCTTTTTAATTCTAAATTGCAAGTTCCTGGTCTGAAGAATTTTCATGCACAATTTGAAAGTGGGACTGTAACATTCTTAATAAATGTTTTTAGTCTGGAAGAAGGGAACTTTTGTATTGTGCATTCACTCAAATTTCTTGAGGAGGGGCAGGGAAGGTGTTAGCTTTTTTGGTTTTTATTTGCTTGCTTTCATAACCAGAAAGAAAGTAAGTTGAAATCTTAAAATCCTGACACCTTTTTGGAAAATATTGGTTGCTCCTAAGATAAGTTCAAGGGTGGTACCTGTGGTAAAGACAGCTTGTAGCAGCAGTCCAAACATGAGTAAATATGTTTAAAAACTGTCCCATAGAGAATATCTGCTCTTCTCAAGTGCATGTACAAAAAGGATCTTAAAGCTCTAAGGTAGTTTGTGCCCTGAGAGGTCCAGAGCTGCTTGCCACATCTCAGAGAACCAGTCCAGGCACATCAGAATTTCATTTTCTTCACAATCTTTCACTTTCACTGGGCAGAAGATATCATTAACTTCGTATTTAAGCAGCAGCCGTTATCTAGGAGGCTCCTAAAGTGCTTATCACTTCTGAACTTGATGAAAATGCTGTTAAAGTCAATGGAACTTTTTCCATTGTCTTTAAATTGGACTTTTGGATCAGCCCTTGTCCACCTATCACACAAATGTAATAAAGTAATCTCTGTAGAGTGACAGCATCAGCCAGGTGGATGATGAATAAGGAACAGGGATTTTCAGCAGGATCTTGTAGAGGATAGATTTATCAGTGTTTCCAGCAGTTCATCTGTGCTTTGAGTTGGCCTTTAGTTCTGTAGGTTGTTTACAGCTTTGTGAACATTAGTCATCTTGCTTCTCATGATGTTCCCTCTCTTTAGGGACAGTTGCAACAGAGATTTTTGACAGCTTGCTTCTGTCATTGTTATTTTCTGTAGCATTTTGAGGGCAATTCACTTGGCCCTGGTGCACTGTCAGCTCATAGTGGTTCTGATCCCATCTTCATTATCTTAAAGATATTTTAAAACTGTGTTTTGCTCCAGTGGAAACTTCCTGAATGTGACCTTCAGCTGCTTTTTGTGGATACTGAGACAAGAATTGATTCAAGTTCTTGTCACTGTCAACTTCATCTGCCCATGGTTTTGTTTATGAGCCTTCATTGTTTTGGCTGACATGAATGTGCTGTGTTTAGCCTAAGACTG
>JAYRBT010000181.1:7897141-7917434 GCA_036023395.1 Myiotriccus ornatus
CTGAGCACTGGGAGCAGTAGGGAGGTTCAGTGTCATGACCAAACTGTTTCTCTCAGCTGTGAAGAGGCAGGGATTAACCACTGGGGTCAGTGGGCATCTTGCACATTTGAAGGCTGTCACCACTAAGGGCTGCACTGCTTTGTGCTCCTGCCTAATTCCCCTGCTCCTCTCTCATACGTTATCAGGTATTACTGCAGGTTCCATTAAGTGTTATTGGAAGGTGCTGTAAGACTGATCAGAGTATTTTTTTTTCTCGTTTCATTTCCTGCTTATTGCTTAAATGTGGTATCTCTAGTTTCATATATGGCAACTAAAACTTGGAATGGCACAGTGATTTTAACAATATAAGAGCTTCCTAATGCACTGATGCACAGTAGCTGTTTTGCCTTTTGTTCACTTGCTTTGGAGTAGCAAATACAATATTCTAGAGAACAATGTTTTGTATTGATTTTTGTTATGAAATCAATAAATAAAAATAACTTAGCACAAGAGGGAATTCGATTACAATCTTCATGGAAATTGTTGGAAGACATAATAAAACCTTAAAATGAGGTAATATATACATGTATAAGTAATCAAACAGTGTTGACTAAATCTTTATGAATGGCAAGCTTATGGTATAAAGTACTTTCTTAGTACTGAAGGTCTATTTTTATTTGTGACTCTCTTCCAATTCTCGTGGGCATAGCTCATAAAAATGATCTATATTGTTTAGAGAACTGTCAGAAAGGCGCAGTCTTTCAGAGAAGTCCTAAAATATGTTCTTCATTTCTCTCCTGCTTGTCTGCAGCTTGGTCTTCTACTCTTTATACCGCCCAGCTCTTATGGATTCAGTGGGTGCAGTAAAACTATTATACAGAAGCAATTAGCAGTGGTTTTTCTAGAGCTGCTCTGTGGTAGTTGGTTTGAGAAAAGCCACTATTAAATGGGTTGAAACATCTGCTATGCACAGTAGTCTGGCCAAACTTAACATCTAGGTATCTAGACTAGTCAGGACTAGGTAAAAAACATTATAGCTTGAAAAACTGACTCACTATGAAGCTATTTTGGGGCTCTTTTGGTCAATGTAGTAACTTGGCAAAGTTATTACATTGCAAAATCATCTGTAGAATTTTTGTACATTTATACATTTATTTTTCCCCTCCCCCTGCAATTATTACATATTTATTACAGCTGCTGACAGAAAGAGGAAGACACATTTCTCAGTTCCACAAAACAGATGAAACAAAAAGAACTTCCTGCTGAATGTTCTTCTGTCTCTGAAAGTGTGGAGGATCAATAAACATATGTAAAGGCTGGGAGAATTTAAGGAGAACAGAATATAAAATTAGGATCTTCAAGTTAGACTCTTCTTTGCATATTGGTGGCCATTGCTCCCTGAGTTGCTCTATAAGATTAAAATTACATGTCTCTTATTTATCATTCTTTTAAAAAATTAAGTCAGTTAATACATTTCATAAATCAGAAATTTGCATTTGATTGAAGATTATGTGACATAATGAAATGTGCAGCCTAAGATCTTTAAGATTTCCTAATCAGACTTCCTGAGAACTCCTTTATACCAAAAGAGAAATATTATTATGTAATTGAAACTGAAGAAGTTCATGTAGGTAGCAGCAGTGCATTGTTTATCTGATTTATTTCAGGTTTTTCTGAAGTTCAAATCAGTTTTGGTGCACAGAACTGAAATAAAACCTTTTCAAAACTCAAAAATGGGTTTTGAGTAAGGTGTGAGGGTGGACACCTCACAAGCACAGCTGCTTTTGATGTGTTTCCCCCCATCCCTGGGGTTCACTTCCGAGTGAATCATGGAGTGACTGAAAGAGAAACCTATGAGCATATTTTTGGGGCTTATTTCCATTGTGTTAATATGAAGCAGGAGAAGCTACCAAGACCCTTCTTGTATTGACAACTTGATCTGTTTTTCTTTTCACTCTTAACAAACATACGTGGATCCTGGTATTTCAAATGGGCTTATTGTTCACATCAAGAATTCATTTTTTCCCTTCCTTTTGTAAGGTATTAGGCTGATACATCCTTAAAGTGTTTTACGTTATTCCTGATTGAAGAATAATTTCTTGTGTCCCTGCACAAGGTAATGTCCCCTTTGGGAACCCAGCCATTTTGACAGGAAAGAAGAAAGGGGAAAAGATAACTGAGAAGTGGAATATTGCAGCTTCCTTCACTGGATCCAGTTGTGTAGTTTTACAGTGATTTATTGTCTGCATCAAAAGAGCAGGGACAGGGTGGTGAAACAGGCAAATAGGGGATGAAAACACAAAGAGCATTTAAATGAGTCAGCATTTTACTTTTTTGCAGCATCAGGCTCTGTATTGCACACCCTACAAATCAAACACAATAATTAGATCCACAGAGATCTTAACCAAGACTGTACTGAGTATATAAAACTGTCAGAGATCACAGTTGTTCAGGAACATGCTGCTAATGCTTATTCAATCACAAAATAATGCAAAATGTAAAAAGAAATGCCAAGAGTCACAAAAACCAAGACAGAGGAGTATGGAGTTTTCTTATCTTGCAATCTTTCACCTAAAGTACTGTCCTAACAATTTAAATTTACATGTAATGAGAACAAGAGCATTTTTTAAAAGTAACCCATAAACAAAATGTATGTTGGATTTAATATAATTAATTTTATTTTTCTTTTTTTCTAAATAAAAAAGAACCTAAAACCTTAAATATAAGCCTCATGTGGAATATCAACTGATGATGGTATCCTCTGAAATTTTTCTTTGTGATCTGTAGATTGAGGTAGTCAAGCTGAGAGTGTGGCTTTGAAAACATCTTCATCTTTATTTGTAAATTATAACATACTAGTCCCTAAATTAAGTGTTGGTTGAAGATTATGGCTGTGAAAGAAAGCATAGGATTCTCTTCTAATTATTCCTAAATAGGAAGATATGGAAGCATTTGTAGTAAACCCATGCCTGCATGATCTTCCCACCTCTTACAAAGCCTCCCACATACAACATCCTACTTTTGCATCCTGTTACAGTTGTCCTCTTTTGACTCAAATAGTATATTTCTTAGGTTCTTAATATCTTACATTGTAATAATAATTAAAGGTATTTTGAGAATTGTACCAATTTCTTTCATTAAAAATGGATGGGTAAAAACTACCTCTAATTGATATAAATTGTCACTGTAGTCACATTTGAAGGAAATCGTGGTGCTAGTTTGAACAGAAAGCAGTTGCAAGAACAGATAAACATTTCAGTAAATTGTTAATTGTTTAGGTTAATTGTTTTCCCATAAGTAAATCAGGGAATCTTTACAGACATACAAGTTCTGCACAGCAGATGTGATATGGGTACATATAATTTGTGTGCAATTCTAATAAAGAAAAAACACATGAATGTTGCATAACTCATCTTCGAAAATCTGGATAGGCTTTTGAAGATAAAAAGGGGTTAAATTCTCAAGTTCTTACCCAGTCAAGAAACTATATTTCTAATCAACTACAGGGCTTGGATTTTTTTTAGGTTATGTACCATACTAGAAAGACTTTGATTTGCTTTAATTACATCTGAAATCACAGCATCTCTGCTGGCTGCAGAGCTTTCAGGATCTGCCACTCTAATTTTCCAATTTATAGTTGTGTCAAGCAGGTATTTCTCTTACCCTCCTCCCTCTAAATTCAGAATGTTATCAGACTTTCACGCAGAGTGTACTTCACTTTTAAACCTGGCTGTTCTTCGTGGTCTCGTGTTGATTTACAGAATGTGCTTTCTCATGGCCCTGCAAGAAATTGGTGTTAATTAGAAGTAAACCTCAGAAAGACTGAATGTTTAGTTCCAAGGTACACTTTAGCCTTCTTTCATCTTTAGAATAGGTAGGAGCTTTTGGATCACCAACATTTATTTGGTTGTTTTGTAAAATACTTTTTGCTGTTTTACCCATTTTCCTACTGTTTGCAAAGTAATAAGGATTTTCAAATGTATTTTCAAGAGTGAGGGAGTGGTGGTTATATTCTCTGTCTTTTTATATTAATCCAAATCATATATTTTTAAATAATCCTGTAGTCCTCTTGTGCCTGCCACAAAATGAGCTGTAATGGCAATCAGAGGAGAATTAGTAGCGGTGAAAATTGGCATAATTAAGATGCACATAAGGAGAAAGAGGGGCCATTGGAGCTGGGACAGTTTTGCAGTTGGAGACCTGCAGTTTTCAGTTTTCTTTTTCCTCAACTGAAAACTGAAAAGAAAAAAAAATGAAAGCATTGATTTCTTTCTAGGACATTAAAACTCTAAATCACTCAGGGTAATACATCTATAAAAGCATGCAGTCAAGCTTTTTGATTTGTTGTGTATTTTAGTTTTTTGAGCCTTTGTGTGTTTGTTTGGGGTTTTTTTTTGTTTTTTGTTGTTGTTGGCTTGGGGTTTTTGTTTGGTTTTTTTAATAGTTACAGGTGCATATTCCAGGTGTGGAGAGGCTTTTCTGAGGGGGCTGATGTGAGAAGCAGAGAACCCTGAGCACAGCCAGTTCTCAGAGCAGCTGAAATGAGAAAATGTTGCAGCTCTTCAGCCTTGTCTTGTACTGAATGAAAATGCATGTTGAAGGAATATTCAAAATAGGCACTTGTTGGCTGTCATGTTTCTTTTGACTATTAAACCAAAGATGTGTGGTGAGGGAGGGCCCACTCCACGTGTCAGTGGGATGCTGTCAGTTTTTATGAGCACAGCAAATAATGATCTCGAGCTTCTCTCCTACCAAGCTCCAAACAAATGTGTACTGCGGAGAAAGGCGTTCATAGTAAGGAAGTAATCCTAAAAGGTGTTTGAGAAACACCAAAATTAGAAAAAAAACCAGTACACAATCAAATGTACTTGATTGGTTTTTAGACCAGTATGGGCTAGTTACGCCTTTATTTCTGTCGTACTTACACAGATAGTTCTTCATCAGAACATGCACGTTGCGTTTTGTTTGTCAAATGTTAAGTAAACTGAAAAAAAAAATTGCAGTTTTTTTTTTTCCTGTTGTGACTGGTAGCTCCAACCCACACACAGTGTGATTCTGGCATACTGGCTTTGTAGTCTGGCAGCAGCATCACTGCTGTCAGAGGTGATCTCTGCGGAGCTGGCTATCTGCGTGCTTGTCTGCAAGCACGGAGCAGGCAGAACACCTTCCTGCACCCACGCTGCTTTGCCACGTGCCAGCCACTCCTGCTCACGTTGCGTGGCACTTGCCTGCCTTCATTCTGAGGGCAGAGTCCCTCTTCCCCACATGCCTAAGTCCTTTTAAGCCCTGTGGAAAAAATCACTTTTCCTCATGGTCCCAGTGAATAGGGTGTTCTGTCATTTTGCTCAGCTACAGAAAAAGCAGGGGTTTGTGAATTTGTGGGTCAGGGATGAAAGTGTTGTTTCTTTGGAGAGCTTCTATTGCCTGGCTCAGCTGCTTACAGGGTAGGGCAGGTGCTGAGGTTGATGCATTGCTTATGTTCCCCTCAGAAGTGGAGAAACCCTGATGAGATCCACCAGTGCTATTCACCTGTAGCCATCACTGACATCTCTCCTGAAAGAGCAGCTGCAGTGGGAAAGGATGAAAACTAATACCTTGCCCAATATTTTCTCAGAATCTCTGAATACCAGTGGTATGGATTTTTTTTCCCTCCCTTACTCTTCAGTGAACAGTTTGCAGGGACATACATGACAAATATTGTCCATAGAAAGGGCCTCCTTTTTCAAATAAATTGTCATAACTCCATTTTTATGAGTGCTCTTTTAAATTTTCATCTGTGAACAACATGTTTTTATAACCTGTGACAACACACTGGGAGAAAGACATGCTTTGACTGCTTATAGGAATTTCTGATGGACAAGTTACAGTGACAGAAGAGGTAACTATTTGCCTGTTTCAAATTTATGCATTTTATGCAATTCTTTGGTTCTTTTGCATCACAGCCATTTTGAGACATGTGAGTGTGATGGTATTTTAAGAAGGAACAAGTAGGAAGCTGCAGCATAAGTCCCTTATACGGATTCTGCCCTTAATGGGACATGTCCAGAATCCTCCTTAATTTAATGACTACCTGTAAAACAGTTGAATACATTTGCTCCTTTTGAAATAATAACAGCCGTGTCAGCACATACTCGGTTGCAGCACCATTTTTTACACTCCTACATCCATGACTGAGCCCATAATTTCACAAATTAATTGTGAATTCTTTGGGAGGTGAAAGCCTTGCCTCACACAGAGGAAAGATCCCGCCAGAAAGTGCACTGACTGCAGAAAGAGTTCATATATTCATATATTTAGCTTGGACACCTGCCTCTTTCTTGTCCTGAAGACTGCAGTCCCTGCTCCAGACTGACATAGCTGTGCAAAGAGCAGCTGTTGCCTGGATTTTGCTTCTCTGTGTAATACCAGCTCTGGCAGGGTCCTTCAGGCCCTGGTAGTGCAGCCTGAAGCCAGAAGGGCTGATGCTGATAGCTGGGAACAGCTGCTGAGGAAAATGAGGGTTAAGGGCAAAGACAGATACTGCTCTTGAACTGCAGGAAGACTAAGGAGGACGAAGATAGAAGGCCAGAGAGACAGGAAAAAAAGAAGTAGAAAGTTGTCTGTGTTTGATTTATGCAACTCCTATTTAGCCAGCTTGGACAGAAATATTGTGTGTTTAGTGTGGGGCTAATAGTGTTGTATGGGCAAGCATTCATGTTCGTATATCTTGAACTTTGTAGGGACCTTATTGCTTTAAGCTGTGACTTTAAGTGGAAGATACCTTGGGATAAGAAAGGTTGCTCTGAAGGAGACATAAATGATGTGTAGGTTGGAAAAAAGTTAAATACGTTAATTCAATATGTATGAGAAGCAAACACAACTGTATTGCCAAAAAAAAAGTAAATCATCTCTGTTTTCCTGCATCATTGCTTAATTGCACATTCTGGAAGCTGAATTTCGAGAAGGGCATTTTGTGTTGCTCTCTAAAAATGAAAAGCAGTTAGTTTGGGAAATTTATATATTTATATGAATTTATATATGGTGAGAATCAGCGAACTCTCAGCTTTATATCTCCACTAATGTCAGTATTGTCTGCAAGTTAAAGAAGTCTGAAGAGGTGAAAGCTTTGCTTTAGGGAGGCTGAGCTCTGGCCTTTGGTCTGTACCTACTGAAATCTTGATCCTACTCAGGCAAAATACCATATATTTCAGCGAGGCAATCATTCCTCTTTTCAAGCTTTGAATATGAAGGCTGGTCTGATTTTTGCCTGGGATTGGGGAAGGGTTCAAAGTCCCAACACCGCTGTTTGAAGCCCTCTGTGCTTTGTTTTGCCAAGGAGATCATGCTGGATGAAATTTCAGCTGAGATGGTTGCCTGCATGTCATGGTCACACACAAGGACAATCAGTTCCTGTTGTCAGCCTTGACCTGACAACAGTCAAGGCTGTTTGAGTTTGTGAGGGTAGCAGTTGTTGGCTGGTACTGCTCAGGACAGGGGAAGAATCTTTACAGTGGCTGATTTTTAAGGGTTTTGATTCTGGCTTTGATAAGATTAATAAAAAGATTCCTTCAGCACCGAAACAATCTTGATTCGAAGATTTGATGACGTTAGGCAGGGCATTGAAGAGACCTTTGTGTTTTCACCCAAATGAAATTTTTAAATTTATATGCTAATAATAGCATTTTTTCTCTGTAGTGTTCTCAGATCTCCTTGTTTTGTTTTTGTTTTGCAGTTACATTGCGGGTTTGTCTGTTGCTTAACATAACTGGCAGAATTTCAAATGCCAGACAGGAGGCATTAACAGACAAGCTATTAGCTGGGAATTGGCAGAATTTGAATGCACATACATACATGAATAAATGTAGGCTAGAAGAAGGTGTCCATGTAAAAGGATGAGTGCAGTGTATTTCAACTGTTTGTGTGCGAACGCAGCTTGCACTTCATAAAGATTTCAGGTTGGCAAAGCTTTTATTCCTTTCACCACTATTCCCAGTTATGATCATCAACCCCACAATACAGCAGTGCAGGAAAGCTTTTTACATTTATCTTCTGAACTAACTCATGGACACTTACAGCCTGTTTATGTGTAGTATCCCTTGTTATGCATAATATCTACAGGTGTAGTGGGTGCCTTTTAGCATGAAACCCATTCCACAGTGCTCAACCTTTGTGTATGGGGTACCTTTGAAGGGGGCAGACTGAAAATAGACAACAGGACTTGGGGAAGGTTCATGAGCAACATGTTATATATTTTATCATATAATTAGTGTATTAATCTTTTAAAGTTCGTAACTTGTTTTGAAACTCTCTGTTGGAGGAAACCAGTGTGTACTGGGAAATGAAGATGACACCCAGAGAATCAGTTCTGCATTCCAGTTGTCTGTATTCAATTCATGGTTGTCTAGGCAAGTATCCATTTTTTTAGCATCAAAAATTGCTATTCATCTGATATTAGTTTTTAAAATTAATGCCTGATTAATCTACTGTGAATAGTGGACTCTGGCTTTCAGGCTAAAATACGATATGAATATCCTTGAGTTGAGCAAAGGTTATTATTCTCTGTACCTTGTCCAGTTCCACACTGTGATGATGTCTGACATCTGGGATTGTTTCAGTGCTTGATTTTTACCTTTGGAGCTCTTAAGAAATAATGTGGTTAAGAGCTGGCTCCTGATTCCATTGTCTCCACTGACTTGATTCAGTGGCAATGGATCAAGCTTTTCACATGCTACATACAGAAGTGAAATAAAGACTTTAAACCCATTATTTACACTCGGTTAATGGGAGTCATTCTGGGACTAAATTTTCTTGAAGGGAAGCTTGATAGACAAGGGAGAGTTTGAATAAAGTAAAACAGGAATAGCTAACAGACCTGCTAACTGCTAACATAAGAGGTTTGAACATGTCTATAATACGCCAATCTGCTATGAAAACATTTTGGAGCCAGCTTGCAGGTTATAAATTACTGTACGAGGTGAAAGTAATTAATTTTAAATGGCAATGGCACTGTTTATAAGCTGTCTTCTCCCAGTGTGACAGCAAATTTTGGAGAGCTGTTGAATTCCTAAATTCCAGCCAACTGATACCATCCATGGTCTGCTGTGTGGGAGATCTGGCCATGTAGAGGATTTGGGAATCCACATTTCCCATGCATTGGAGAGTTGTGTCATGCAATGAGTTATTGAAGAGCTTGTGTACGGGGATAACATGGGTAGTGGTAGCAGAAAATTTCTATTAAGTGTTTTTCATCAGAAGTTTATTCACAAGGCGGTTGTTGCTTTTATTTCCAGGCTACTGGAATCTTATTACAGAACAAAGAATCTTAAATGAAATCTTAATTTGAAAATCCTTGGCTTATCAACAAGTAATAAGTTCAGGTGGTCAGAGCTGAAATTTTAGAGATATTTTGCCAGAAGTGGAAACTAAAAAATGGTACTCCATGCAATTCTTTTAAGCTAGCTATGCAACAGAAACAGCATATAATGCTTGATATGTACAAACTTTAAAACACAATAAGGTTTTATAATGAAAAGCTTGCATTAGTGTGATTTATCAGGTTCCTTGAGGGATCTATTCAGACTCCCAAAAGCAGGTGTAAAAATGGAATAAATAAATACAATTAATCAAGATGTCTAAGTGTTACTCTTCATTTTGATTAAGTGGTCTTTGACATAAATAAATTTTGATTACTTACTTTAAAATTAGATTATGTGGAACTGAACAAAATCAGAATATCCAAGGTGAATAAAGTCTAAATGATTATAAATCTCACCAGTGTATTTGTTAAATGTGCAGTTAAAATAAACTGGCCTTGGTGAAGGCTTTCTTCTTCTAAATATACTGAATCCAGCTTTATGACCCGGCCAGGTGAGGTCCTTGCTGCAGGGCTGCTCTGAAGAAAAAGGTGCAGAATCATCTACCATGTCTTGCATATTTCTCCCATATGAAGAGTCTGAAAGCTCAGTCTGCCCTTCTTTTGGTGAAGGGAAGACTTCTTTTGTACTCCAGACTGTCAGTTCCACAGGATTTGAGGGTTTTCAGAAGGAAAGGTGTTTTGTGGATAATAAGGCTGAACATCTAAAAAAGCTGCCACTTTTTGTCACTAAAAATGTGCAAGGAAAAAAAAATCACACTCATCGGTGGAAATGAGCAGGCCAAGAGCGAGACATTTCAGTAGAGATGTTGAAAGAATCCAGAGTTTTAGTTGTTTAATTTAGGGGATTTGCCTCACGTGTGTCTCACTGAAAAAAACCCTCAGGGTGGTTCATAGCACAGTGTTAACTTAAAGCAGTAGGTGAGTAAAGTTAGACTTTGAGATGTTTCCAGTTATGGATTAAAATTTTTCTAAAAAAAAGTTTTAGCGATTTAAAAATGCTTATAGAAATCATTCCAGTTTTGTCAAACCTTACTAGAGAAAATCAAGAATTCTGGTTATTAACTGCTTATTGTGAGATTAGCAGAATGCAAATGTCAGATGAGGATTTTTTCCTTGGAAACTGTTTTCGGTTTTTTGTTTGTTTGTTTTTTTATTTCTGTTTGTTTGTTTTAACATCATAAACTCCCAAAGAACTGCAGAAGGTTTTCAGGTTTCATTCAGTTGGAATGAAAATTCAAGCAGATTTAAAATGCTTGAAGGTCTTCATAGAATAGGAGGTGTATGGGTTTTTTTAAGGATTTTACCTGTTGCACGTCTTGTTCTGCATTAGATAGAATGCAACATTTTAGCTGTAAATACCTATTTGTAGTAATTAAAGCTGAAAATTAATCTGGCTACCTGGGCTTTCCTGTAAATTCCCCAGGGGAGGTTGGTTATCCCTGTCATGAAATGACCTAGTAATTCCGTAAAACTCCATCAAAATTTGAAACAGTACACGTGAGAAATACTTACAGTTCCCATTTTCTTGGTAATGGCTTTTTATCGTGTGGCAGTCTTTTTTTTGCTGCCAGCCTTTGCATATATATTTGTATGATAACGGGCTCTGTTGTTCCTTTCCTTCCTTTCTTCCTTTTTTGCTGTTATAGTGGACTAAAAACAGTGGCAATTTTCATGAACCTTTTTATAGTCATCTCACCTTTTTCTGCTGAAATTCAAAAGCTTATAAAAGTGGCCAAAGTTTCAGATTTTTCAGACTGGTTTCTTAAAATAATGGCATTTCTGAGGTGTGACCATGGGTTGTTCCTTCTCTCCCATTTCCCATCAAAACTTTGGCATTTCTTATGCAACTTCTGTGAAGTAAAATTAGGAGGAATAGAAGTAGTTCCAGCCTTATAATAGAAGGTTAGAAACATTCCTCAAGTTTTCCTCTACTTGCCTTGTCATTTTTACCTAGGGATACAAATCTATGTGTGATGAATAGTTCTGGGGGCTCCCAAACCAACCTTTTTTCTGTATTTGACTGATCTGGCATTCCTAATCCACAAGAGTTTGCAGGATTCATATTCCCATTGTCTGTGGTTGGTCATCCTGTCGAATTTCTCACCTTCTCCTGCTGTTTTCAGGATGCTCTTCAGTTTCTGTGTGGTATTAGCAAGCAGTCATTGCTGAGTGTAAAGGGTTCATGAATTCTGTCATCAGACACGATGAGAGGCCATTAGGTTGTTAACAGATTTTACATTTACTGCACTTTTTCAATGGACCCTTTTGTGTTCTTACCTCTTTCACACAGGGTCTCCTTTCAAGCACTGTTTTGTATTGATTGATCTCAGCTTTCTCACCATCTGCTGCCAAATCAATTATACTGATTCCTTTTAATTACTTTTCATTGTTTCTTTTACTTTAGCATCTTACCTGTATTTTGTTCACCTGCCATCTTGATCAACATAGTTGAATTGTACTTCAATGTGTGTTTTTTAGGGAGGCAGATGTTACTTAGTTGGTGCAGCATTGACTCAACAGAAGTTAAGGGAGGTGGAGTTTATTTAATATATCTCTGATGTCAACTACAGCATTGGCAAGCTAAAGAACATCATGTTATCCTGCAGCTGACAGAAGGGGTTAATTTTTTCATTGCTTCCTTAATTTACTGAAACTTTATCTGGCTTGGCATGAGTGAGACATAAACCTGCAGACCTGCCTTGCCTTTGCAGTCCAGAATGTAAAAAAGGTAAAGTCTCCCTGATTGAATCCCTGCTAAGAAAAGTCATGTATTTGGCTTAAGAACCTTGACTGTATCCTGTTAAGCCAGGGAACTGCTGGGGTTTCTTTGTTTTCTCGGTGATTTTTTTTATTGTTTTCTAGATTATGGGAAGTTGTAACTGGCTGTTTAGAATTTCCTAAATGCCTGTTCCGAAATGCCTGCAGGTTTTTATGTATACATTTTATAGTTCATTGAATTAGCCCTGCAAGTTCACCGTCCTTGGTGCTACTGTAGCATTGTCTGAATGTTACTGTGTATGTTAAGCAGCCGGTGTTGGCAATGATGTGAGTTGGAAGTTACGTCGTGTGGTAAAGACGGTGATCTGCTTGATTAATGTGAATAGTTCATGTTATTAACAATAAATGCAACTACAAGTTAATTATAAAGTTGAATTAATTTATAAAGCTTTATGAAGTACATACTAAGTCCCAAGAGCAAGGACCTTTGGGTAAAAATTTTGGAGGCATTGAGGACATATCATAAAACAAATTATGTTCTGCTACAGTGCTAATTATACCTTGGTTATAGGTATAATTTAGTATAATAAAACCATGTACCTTGTTATTCTTGAATGCGGGTTAGAATGTACATGGATGAATTGACTTCCAGAGACAGTCAAAGTGAATTAAAGATAAAACTCTGTGTGAATTTTAATAGTAATTTTGTACAAGTTCTGTTCCCATTATTCTTTATGAGCTTTATATACTTAGGCGTTTCTACCTGTCTTTTTTTCAGTGTTTCTATATGTTTATGTATTTTTAATGCCTTCTGGTTTAAATGTCTCAAGTAATCTGTTTCATCATCTCCTGCTATGGGAAAAGAATATGTGCATGATTGAATTTTAATTATTTTAAGAGTCTACAACCTATAACCGTCATCTACTAACAGAGAATTTCTAACTTGTAGGGGATAGTAACTTTGAAGTTGACATTTCTTTTCTCTAGTCGTGATTGCAACTGCAGGTTCTGCGTAAATGGCATATTACATGAAGTGAAAGTTTAATTATAAGGGGAAACTTAATTGAATATTTCTGTTTGATTAATAATAAAGAAGCAGGCACATCACGTCTGATTTTAGACAAGCCAAATAAAAGATGTTGAAATACTGCTGTCAGTGAACTAAGCGTGGTACAACGTCAAGATGTGCCTTCTTCCAGTGTGTTTCTCAAGGCTGCTGAGCATGGGCTGTGACCTTGCTGCTTTGATTTCTGCTGTATGTGGCATTAGGAGTGTAGTCCAAGGCAGACAACGTATAGGTCACAAAGCTTTCACTACAGCTCTTTCAGCTGGTTGTCAAAATACTACCTTCAGTTTAGTGAACGTAGCACTGTTGCTTAAAGGAGCAATGCAGCAGCTTTGTGTAACTAAGGGAAAACAAACAGAAATGGTGGAAAAGCTGAGTATTGTCCTTTCCTCAAACTGCCTGAAGAATAAGTGACCCAGCAGTTTCAAAATCAGAGGGCCCAATTCACGTCTTATGTAAAATAATGTGAATCCAAAATGACCACAAGGAGCTCAGTAAAATCACTCCATGAGGAGTGAATCACTCCATGAGGAGGACAAGAAACAAGCTGATGAACAAAATTGAGATTTTTTTTTAATTTATCAGAATTTCAGCTTTTTAACTGTATTTAAAATTTAAGACACTTAAAGCATGTTTTTCCCTGTTGTGATCATGGATTACTGACACTTACACATGTTCTTTCAGCCACAGTGACACGTCCCATTCCTCCTTACTGGGCTTTCTAACCAATAAATTATCAAATTCAGAGGAAGCTTGATCTGCTGCCAGAGACATGTACGTTTGTCTGGGCAGACTGTGTGCATATAGTTCCCAGATGATTTCATATCACTCAGCAGGAGTTGTTCCTGAACACACACGTTTAATGAACGTACAAGGTTGTGGGTTTTTTTTACGGGCAAAGATTTGCAAAGACTTACCTAATATTTGGATGCACAGGAATTAAAATACAAAATGCTACTGAAAATTCAAAGGAGTGCTATTTGAAGAATTATGCCTAGTAGTTACTTCACTAAGCAAGAAGCTTAAAAACCCCTCCTTTTAACAAAGCAACTGTAACTGGAAGTTATCAGTGTCAGGCTTTGTGTGATTTATAAGATATGGATCTCAAAAAAATGGTGTGTTTTACAACATTGTTATGGGACGCTGTTTCAAGAATTCAGATAAAATCCTTCTGAGCAGCCAAACAAACTTTAAGTGCTGTAGTTTTCTGTTTTTTGTAAAAAAAAGTATCTTACTTATTGCTCAGGGCTAGCATCTCACACAGTTACAGATGTACATGTGATGTGATGGGATCCCATATCTTACACTCAATACAGTTCTTTATGATCTTATTTTTTTTAACTCAGAAAAGTACTGTGAGGTACAAAACTGAGTGAAGTTCAGTTTCTAGCATTAAAAGATGTAAGAGGGACAGAAAAAAACTAGTTTTAATTTTCAGAATGTTATTCAGCTTTATAGGCTGGTGCTCGTAAATGGATACTAGTTTTCCTGCAAATTTAAGTATTTATGAACATAACCATATTTAGTTGAGCGTTAACACTGCTTGATATTTTGACAAATGAAACTCCCCTCCTGTTGATGCTTTGGAGTCTGCACCTTAGGAGAGGCTAACATATCTGCACTGTATCTATCCCATACTTTTATCCTCTAAAAATTGTACTGGAAGCCTCACAATTCATCTGAAATGTATCCCAGTGCATAAGAATAGCCTGATGGTGCAGAGGAGAAGCTTCTGAACTTTTCAGTAGGGGGTTGAATGTACATTATGGCAAATAGATAATTTTAAATTAGTGTTCTGCAAATTTGGGATAGAATGTATTTTTACTCATGCATAAATTGCCTCTGAACTCAATTCAAAAAACCCAATCTTAGGCTTAACAATGAACATTTCAAAAAAGTAAATTAATATCTTCACGGGGAAGAAATGTAGTTTATTACAGAATCACTTACAATTGCCACTGTAATTATGGCTTTGTCAGTATTTCTGTGAAAACTAATTTTTTAGGAATTTTGGAAAAATATACTTTCAGAATAAGATGTAGCAAGAGCCTGCAGCTTGGCAGACAGTGTCTGAGCCCCAGGTCTGTCCCGAACTTAATGCTCTGAATAGACAAGCTTTGACTTTTCTCCTGCGAAAGGTCACATGCAAGTTGTTGGGAGATTCCCAGAGATGCTGACTTTTCTCTTTAAGTAGCCTTTTTATTATCTTAAGCAGGGAACCATCAGCCCTAGGATGCCTTTGGCAGAGGTCTGTTCTTGCTGACAACCTCAATCCCTGGAATCCAGGTGATCCCTTTCCTGCGGGGATGGCAATGGCAGAGCAGAGGGAGAATTGTCCAGCCACAATGCTGGAGTGCTGGCTTGGCAGTGCTGGGCTAGTGGTTGGACTTGATCATCTTGGAGGTCTTCTTCAACTTAAATGATTTGGTGATCCTACCATTGCTTTGTTTTCTGTACAACAAAAGATGGGAAATCTGCAGTTAGCTACTTACTGAGGTTTTATGCTTAAAAAAACTACAGACTGTTGTATCCACTGGCACAGGAAAGATCTATAATTCAGTCTAAATATTTTTGTCACCACTAGTGCATGTAGATTAAAAGGGTAGTAGTGGATAATGTAAATTACGAAAATAAATTTAATTCAGATTTCAAAGTTAGTTATTAGCCCAAGAGACCTATGTAAATTTGAAATTTTAATATATTAAGGGGATGCTATTTTACCACACTGACATCCTGCTTTAGAATGGTGACTTTAATTTTCCTCTCATCTTCAGCTGGCAATTTTGACTTCGTTGTCTGTAATCGCCTTGTGGTTCCAAAGAAGCTCTTCTGAAACTAAAAGAATGAGAGCTAACGTAAAAATGAGGTTAAATAAATGAGATGGAAAACAAGACCTACTGACAAACTCGCAGTTAGTGTGAGAAACCCTGAGTCTCACAGTGTGCTTGTACTGTGAACAAAATTAAAAGCAGGGAAAAAAATAATTAGAAATTTAAGAAAAAAACGGCGATCCTCACTTTTTTGATCTGCCATCAGGCAAGCAAATTTTAGTGAGCCAAGAGTGTTTGTCAGGATAAATAGAAGTAGAGGTCAGAGGGTAAGGGCAGGGAGAAAGTGCCTCTTCTCCAGCTCTTGTAAGCTTGGGTTCAGGGAGTGCAGATGAATTAAAATTCTTCCATGCCTCCCTCCAGATCATTATGTGTCAGATAGCCCAATGAAGAAGTTCTTTCTTTCCAGGGAACTAAATACAAAGTTATAAAGACATTCACAAGTACAATTTTCCTCCTCAACAGATAATAGCATTTGAGTGTTACCAAAAGGGATGTTAATGAGTGATTAAAAATGAGCATAATTTAGTTTTTAAAAGTCCTTTTGCAGCATGTGTTTATATATTAGTGAAGCTTAATCAGATCATGAGGAAATGATTTTAACTCAAAGGAAAGGAAATCCTGGGGAGGATTTTTCTAAACAAAGGTGAATGTATTTGTGTTATTTTAATGATTGTCTGAACAGGACAGGATTTGTTGATACTGTAACTCTGGCTATAGAATGAAGATGGGCAGGCTCTAGATTGTGACAGTGTCTTGATAGTTTTCTTAAAGGGTTGTTGAAAATCAGACAGAAGTTATGGGCGTGATGTGCCAGTCGTGGAGTAATGTCTGCCATTAGCACAAGGTTGGCAAGAGCGCAGAATGGATGATTATAATGGTCATTTTTGACCTTAAAAATAGAAAAATATAATACTGTTCTCTGTATTCGTATCTGGTAGAGAAACTCTAATTTCTGAGCTCAATTTAGTCTTCAAAAATACCAGAAACTGGATAAGTTTTCCAATTCTGTTTATTGCCTGTGAAGAAAAGTGCTTTCTAACCCCTTTGTAGTATGTCTTGAGATGACAAATAATCAGTTTGTACAGCTTATCATTACCTCTAATCCTTAAATTACACTCACACTCTAACTGAAATCACTGACAGTGGCTTTCATGAATACAGGAGGGCACTGCTCTTAGAATGGCATCAGGAAGGAAGCACTTGGGAGAGAAAATGCGTCCTGTAGATGGTCAGTAATGCTTCCCCCTTCTGTATATCCTGAGGTTTATGTTTATTCTCTAGTAAAGCCAGCTAAATAAGCAGAATTACAATTTAATTAAGAGACTATTAAATATGAATAAGGCTGCCATAACCTGAACTTGTTAGAGAATAAATGGAAGACAAAAAATGTTGGTTGAAAGTGTAATATGAAAATTTCTAGGGCTAATATTTCAGGGTTTAATAGTTTGTCTTCTCTTTTGTCGTAGGCTAAATAAAGTCTTATACTACATCTGAATAGTTGTGTTTTATACTCATCTTTAGGAGGTAAAGTGTTTTTAGTAATCCAGCCCCTGCTTATAATGTGATCAGAATATATTATGAATATAGCTTTAATTTCTTCATGCTTCAATCATCTTCAGATCTATTTCAAATCATGAAGCAGTGCCAGAAACACACACTGTCTCTTATAATAAACACAAACCAGTATGAGAGATTATATAAAATGAGCATTTAGAAAGTGGAGTATAGAATGATAAAAACATAGCAATGCTTTTAAGTTTTAAATATAGAAAAGTTATTTTTAATTAAATGAGTGATACTATTGTCTTTACATATTCTGACAGATTTTAAGAGTAAAAGGGAATCATCCAGGCCTTCTGTCGTGCATATGAGCACATTAAGTTTTTGTAGTACTACTAAGGTGAGGAAAAACCTAAAGATATTTTATTTTAATGTTTCCCAATATTTTCCTAATTTTCAAATTATCTCAGAACAGCAAAATCATTACCATGACCTTGTTGGTACTGACATTTACTTATTGATGATTGATAAACATTTGAACAAAAAAACAGTATTTGAGCAGCTCACAGAAAAACAGGAGGCAGACTTTTCTCGTTTTCACATTTAAGATGCTTCATTTCACAACAAAGGCAAAGAATCATTTTAGGCATGGTTATCATGGTAATACTTTAAAACACAGAATGACATTTGCATTTTTTTAATGTTCTTTTCATCTTTTGCAGAATAGGATATGTCCTGTATTACTATGAGTACCTATGGTAATTCCACATCTTACTCTTTGATTTCCTAAGATCATAAGAATTTGCAGAGACCTTTTTATAATGGTTGGTTTAGTGACTATGGTGTTATCAAAGATGAAGCTTCAGTTTCTCTGCATTTACTAATGGTTCACTCTTAGAAGGTGAAACATTAAATATATATATACTTACTCAGTTTTCCTATTTCTCTTTCTTTTTTGTAACTTTTTATACCATTATTGTCAGATGTGCCCAAAATCTAATGGAAGCTTTTCAAAAGAAATTAAATCACTTCAATAAAAGTAGTCTAACCAGTCTGTAGCAGACTGTATGAAATGAAGGACTGCAGAACACAACATGAGCGTATGCAGACATTTACATGGGGAGCCCTCCTCTCTCCACATTGTCCTTTCCTTGAGAAGGCATTTCATAAATGCAGTTCATCTGAATAAAGGATGGATTTCTCTTTCCAATCCAGGCAAATTTGGGATCTCATTTTGTTGGGCTCAGAGCCACAGGCTCGCAGACGTGTGCAGGCTTTTAACGGGGACTGAGCCAACCCCGAGGAACCGCTGCTGGTGCTTTGAGAAGGCTCTTGCTGCTGCTGTGCCACATGCTGTTGGCTGTCCTCCTCCACCTTCTCCTCCTCCTGCTCCTCCTTGTCTTCCTTCTCCTCGTCCACTGCAGCAAGAAAGTTTCTTAGATTTGTTCTTAGAACTGCTTTTCTTCTATAATGAGGAAAAGCAAATTCAGTGCGTCTTGTTGGAAGGCCCCTGTACCGAAGAAAAGGTCGATGAAAATACTAATGTTTCAAGGTCTGCCAGTCTTAAGCACACAAAGAAATGTTTAAAATGGTACCAGCAAACTGTAGCTACAGGCAAATATTGTATAAAGCAACTTCTATACCTTTGTAAGATATTTACGTATGCTCGAAATGAAGTTTTTCCTCATAATGAACAATTAGTAATCAATATACCTCCTTTGCTTTACTTCACTTTTTAAGTTTCAAAGCTCTTTTAATTTGAAATCATATGCACATTGTTACTTGTCTGAGTGCAAATTAAGAAAAAAAAAAATCTAATATGGGCAAACCCGTAGACTATATCCTGTTATTTGACTATTTCCTCCACTTCCCTTTCAGCTCTTTGTACAGAATTCACACTGAGTGGATTTAATTCTGGAAAGTTATCAACTTCATTGCATAACTGTGGGAAATGCTTCTCTAAATGTCAGGTATTATCGGACCGCAGCACTTTTAGAAGAACTCAGACTGTATAACCCCAAGGTTATATGTATTTAAATCTGACTTCATTACATTTTATACAAGACAGAATATCTCTATCTGAAAAGGTCTCTGAGGATTTTTTTTCTGCCATTAGTTGACATACTTTAAAATCAGTAGAAAAAAAACTCCAAAGCAGGTCTCTGAGGGTCAGAGCTGCACAAAGCATTGACATAGTGAAATTGTGTGTGTTTGCTTAACAGAGAGATACAATACTGTGTGATTCATTATGCCAAAAAATACCTCTTCAAGAAGAAATTAGTTTCTTCTCTGGTAAGGACTGACAAAGGATTTAGTTATTTATTAATATAAAGTCTTCGCATTTATTATTATAAGTTGCCAGGCTTGAAAGTCAATTTGCATAGTAAGATGTCCCTATGAGTTCAGTTAAGAATTCCTTGGATCTTAGAAATGTCCCCAGAGTGACTCAGGAAGCTCTCCTGAGATTGTCTTTGAAAGCAGGGAGAGCTAGACTCAAAAACAGGCTGGAGGAGGAATATCTGAACCATGTCTCTGGTGCCCAGACTGGGGATTGCATGAGCTGCTTCCCCCGGGTCTCAGCTGAGTTCCCTGCTGTGCCCACAGTCTCTTGCCGCAGCAGGTTGTGAACCACAGCAGGAGCTCCCTTGGTGTCCTTGTCCCACTGGGGGTGGGAGCAGGTCTGTGGCGCAGCAAATCTTCAGATCTCAGCGGGCAGGGAGAGAGTGTTTGCTGGAGGGAGAGAAAAAACACTCCCTTCTGTGTACCTGTATCGCGGGGGGGTTTTGTCCCCCGCGGAGAGACCCTCGGAACACACTTTGGGTAGGAGAGTCACACACGGATGAC
>JAYRBT010000181.1:7918770-7974930 GCA_036023395.1 Myiotriccus ornatus
GATCAGGGGTTGGACTTGATGATCTTGGAGGTCTTTTCCAACCCAATCTATTCTATGATTCTATGATTCTATGAAACAGAACAAAGAATGGTTTTGCGGAATTTTGGTGGAGGAATAGAGGAAGATTGATTTTTTTTATTTATTTATTTATTTTTAATGAAGAAGTTAAACTGCTGGAAAATACCTAGAACTTAACAAAGAGAAGGTAACTGCCGATATTCATCTGTAAGGTTCAAATGATAAAAAAATGAGTTTAATTTCTTTGCAATTGTAGAAAGAGGCTGGTGAGTAGATAAGGAGTAGGCATGGTGTTCTCACCAGGGAGCTGAGGAAACATGGTCTGAATGGGACCACCATAACTAAAAGCAGATTGCAGTTCTGTGCTTGGAGTGAATGCTGGCAAATAAATAGCTCACTATCAAAATGATGGATTTATGTCTCACAGGGCTCAGAGGGCAGTGATATTCAGATAATCTTTGAAGATTTGGAGAACAGAACAGGGAGTAAATTTATTTAAATTTACAGATAATATCAATCATATTGCCAGAATCTTAAGGAACAAGATTGGAATCAAAAACCATATAAAAAAATTAGAGAAGTGATTTGAATATGAAGGTTTTAATTCAACAAATACAATGGTAAGCTCTTACAATTACTTGGGAATTAATCTAGTAAACAAATATGTAATAAGCAGCATTTAGATAGTAGTATTGTAGAAAGGTGTATGGGATATGGATCAGGCAACACATTGAATACAAAAATAATGTCCTACTTTTTAGGAAGAAATTATTATTATTCTTTTATACGCTCTTGAGGAGAAACATTTCTAAATCTTAAAATAGTTGAAGACCAAAATAAATTTCTTAAAATTTTTGTAGAGTTTCCACCCTTGGACACTTTTTTGTAACCTGATTAAACCGGTATTTTCTCCATGCTTTAGTGGCAGCTCATTCTGCCTTAAGGTGAGACTATGGCCGGTTCTCAATCAGATTTTTCTGCCATTTTTCCATCAGGCATTGATATTTTGGATACTGAATCCCATAGCACTTAGTACTGCAGTCCTCTACTCACTCTTTTTTAGTTCAGAGGATAATCCAATAACAGAGAAAGTTTATTTACGCACATCTTTGAGACTTAGATTCCCTTTTCCTATTGATTCCAAAACCTGTTTAAGTTGCATTAAGTATGACCAGAATGTTGATCAGCTCTTCTGCATTACCAGGCAGGGTGGAAAAATTCCTATTTCTTTATTACACTGAGCTCTCTTCTTGCAATAGTGTTTTGTAGAAATACATACTAAGCCAAATCTGATACACATGGAAGAAAACCACATCATGGATTGGAAAAATCCAGTATATAGGAGGAATAAAAAAATCACCAGAAGAATTCAGAACATCATGAAATAAGCAGTTTGCCTTCAGATATAAATAGAAAACTTGATTTAAAACTAATATTCTGTAATGACAGCTCTTAAATTTATTGGTGTCTGTCCTCCTCAAAAGAAACATAATTTGCTATATAGAATGTGGAATTCTAAGTTGGTTTAAGTTGGCTCTAATTTTTTATTACTCAAAAATATTTAGTTAAAGTAAAATGAAGTCACATGTGAAAAGTCCACTGTAGAATGTCAAGTTTCAGGTATTTTTTAATTTTTTTTTCCAAAAAAGGGTGGTTTTTGACAGTTTGCACACAGCAATTTAGTAGTCAGAATTAATTACTTGTTAATTTAAAAAGACATGGAATCATTTGTCAGTGTTAGAAGGGTAAAGTTAAATTATAACTTACTGCTAAAAACTTGTATATAGAGCTCTCTACACTCAAACCACTATATTTCCTGCAATGCCTTTATGGAATATAATGCACCACTTTGCTGTTTGGTAAATACCCTCGAAAATATATTAAAGAATTAAATGTGTTATTACCAGTATGGAATAAAATGGATAACCTTGCTAGGTACAGTCTTGCTGCACAAGACATTACAGTGTCTTATCTTTTTATTTCGGAGTTACAGTCACCAGATGGGTAATTGCTCAAGAAGTTCTGTGGCCAGATTGGCTGCAGTGGCCACAGTGGAAAGACTAGGGAATTTTAGTGTTGCATATTGCAGGTAATGGTGGTCTGGTAGAGATTCAGTGAGCTAGGAGCTGTGCCAGAAGTGCAAAAGGAACTTTAAAAGGGTCTGCTTGGGAATAATGGAAAATGCAAGTTCTCCTGTATAAAAGTAGTAATAGGCTCCTGGGTTTGAGTCCAGTTAAGTCAACTCTACCAGAATAATACATATGCAAAGAAAGCAGTCTAGTGTAGGAAGGAAGCTTCATTAGTTAATAATGGAATGGATGATGAGACAGTTAAAATTTCTTTGACCAAAGCAGATCATTAGCTGCCTGACTAACTTTACCTTTCATGAAGTACTGATAGAAAAGTTCCTGCTAACAGAAAGAGCTCGGTAGCATTTAGTTACATACGTCTGGGCTGTCAGTACCACTTACCAATTTGAATCAAAAAAAAAAAAAGGATATGAGAAAAAAAGATCCGTCTAATAAGTTCTTAATAGACTCTTATGAATTCCTAACCTATTAAATGGATATGCAATTAGTCCTATAGCTTGCACTCCTGTATAAACCAGCAGTAGGCTACAGAGATCTGTAGGTGTCCATTGGTAGTGCTGTGCTTGTAGGGTGCTCTGCTCTTACTGATTATCACTCTTAATATTGAGAGAAAGAAGAGAGAACAATCAGATTTTTAACAAGTACTAATTCTTAGGGTCATATTTAATGTCACTGCCAGTGCATTCTCATGTAATCCATATATGTCTGTGCTCATTTAATATCAGCTGAAGTGGGAATGGTGCATAGTTAAGGTCACTCCACAGACTCTTGTGAAACACTTACTTGTTTAATGGAAACCTGAGGTCTACATGTGAAATAGATACCTGAAATGGTTCTTCGTGTTTGTGGGGGTATATGTGCTCTTCTGTACCACTTAGTTCCGTGACATTTTGTTGCTGAGTTCAATTAGAGAAGATTCAGACTTTGAGAGAGTGTTGAACCAGTTATAGGTTATACCACTCAGTCCTGGGCCACAGAATCAGATGGAGAATTCATCTGCACCCTGCAAGAGGGTGGATTTACTATGAATCCCTCTTCCTCACCATTTACTAGGCTTTGCTGCTTGCATTGATCTAACACAGGCTTCTTATCTTTGAAAGAAACTTGGATCAACATACTTGTTTCCATGTTTGTTGGTTTGTTTTTTAATCTCAGCTTCCTATTGAATGTATAGATCTTACAAGCAAAATTTAATTAAAGGGTGTTGAATAAGAGTCATTCAAACTATTGCACCATTATTGGTAACAGAGATTCTGTAATGACTTTGCTAAATTGATGATAAATTTCTCTAAGGGAAGAGAAGCTTTCAGGGAACTTGATGGTCAAGATACAGTTCAAATAGAAATGAAAATGTGACCTATTGTGTGTCTCTTATGACAAATAAACCACATTAAAAGAAATAGGCAACAAAACCCAAAAACATTTAATAGACGATATAGATGTTCAAAGGGACTCGATTCTATGACATAGTTCAATGGTGTCCAGAGGTTAGAAAACATCACAGAAGCTGAGAATTTGGCCAGTAGACTATAATAAAATAGACATTGCTTACTTGAAAATCTAAGAAGTTCAATTTGGTTGAAGTTGTCATTATTTTTAAAAGGACACAAATGTGAATTTTACTAGGTAGTTCCTCATATTAAAGATACTTAAACATTTTTATAACCCCCACTAATGAAATTAAAAAAAAGAATTTATCTGTTTTTACTCATTATGTACATAATCATTTTAGTTTAATTATTTAATTCTGCACACTGAATTACAAAGATTAATTAAATGTCAAATAAGTGGTTATAATACGGAATTTGCTCCACTTGAGTATGTGAGGGGAATATAAGCACTTTATAGGAGGTATTTGATGTAAAATCACTTGAAATTTCTTTGTTTTGATTAGGATGACTTTAGAATACGTGGAAGGGGTAATGGTAACAATTTCTGAGGGCTTAAGTATCAGATCTGCAGAGGTATTTGAATGCCTAAAGATGCAGCACCAGGGATGATCTGTAAGCATCATGCTACAGGTGTGCATCTCATTGACTTTTGATATCTCATTGGCATTGCAGAGTCTCACAAAAGGAAAACATCTCTCTGAAGATCACACTGATAATCATATTCAACCCAGGAGACACAATTATAACTATATTTGAAACTAAGCGTGCTGACAGAAAAACATTGCAAAAAGAATGGTCTGTGTAATAAATCATAAAAATATCTGGTTTGTTTATGAAACACTTTTTTTTAAATTTCCCTGATAGCAGTAGCTTTTTCACAAAAATGTTGGGATCAGAATAATCAGAATTGAAGCTCAAAAAATGTGCCAGTGCCCTGTCAGAAGGTTTTGAAAATTGACTTGTAGCCCATGCAGTGGTTTTTAAGGAAAAATCCAGCTGACTCTTTTAACTTGATGTAATGAAGCTGGATCTTGGAAACATTTATGTGTGAGGAAACATGTAGTGTACTTAGTACTTGCTGAGCTGATGACTGATGCGCAAGATTTTGAGCATGCTTAGTGGAGCTTTTGCTCAAAGATTATTAGAAAAATATTTTCAAAATTTAATCACTGAGGCAGCTTTGTACTTGAAATAGCAACCTGAAATTGCACCTCATAGTAAAAGCTGTTCTGCAACAGCTTGAAACCAATAGCTGCTCACTGTGGTCATGCCCAGCAACCACCATCAGACGCAGTCCCTTCGCAAGCAGGATGCACTGGCTTGTAAATCTGGTTTGCACAGATTATCAGAACAGGGCTTTAGTGAAATACGTGGAACTGATGTCTCTGGATGAAAATAGGGAAACCAGTGAGTTGACAGATGGGGAATCTGTAAATACGATCAGCAAAGTTATGAAATATTGAAAGACTGGGAGGAAAGGTCTACCATCCCAACAAAATTAATTCTCAGGGGAGCCATATTAACACAAGCAATACCATCTGTACTGTCAGTTATGCAGAAATGTCTGTGACCCATACTTTTGGTGTGTTCTGTACCAACCAACACAGGAATTAAGTCTAGATAGTTTTTTAGTTCTGATGAATTCATTCTTGAAGTTGCCTTTCTCTGCTTTGAAAAGGCAGTAAGGGAAGAAGATGAATGACAATAGTTGCCAAGTGCCCTTTTGATTGTCTTAGCAAAAGCAGTGTCAAACAGAAAGCAAACTATATTACATTTTATCTGATATGTTAAGAGGAATCAAAAAGGTGTTTCATGAAGGTAATGGAAAGAAGATGCAATGAAGAAATTTTGCCAGTAGCCACTGCTATGTACACCGTTAATGGTGATCTTGTGTGAGAGTAAAAAAAAAGACAGAAAATCAGAGCTGTTTTGCCATTCCTTAAAAAGAGCTCGTATCTGATGCAATTTTTACCAAGAGGTCTGATACATTCTGTGAATGTACAATCAGAGCGGAAAATAGTTGTCTGGGAAATATTTAACATTGAGAACAAAAGTAGTAGTAGTTAATTATTTTTAAAATATTTTGTAAGAACATTATACAAAGAAGAAGGATGAACATAGTTGAAAAAAAAAATAAATTGAAAGAACCCCCCCCAAACTATCTCCACTCTACAAGTCACTTCCCTCCACAAAATAGAGAATAAGGCAGTGAAGTATCAAGCTAGCTCCTTGATCATTGGAGTCTGGAATTGCTCCTTCTCATTGAAGCAGGGACAAGTAACCTTCATGGAAAGCCTGTGTCTTTCTATTAGTATAAAATTACTTAGCCTGAAGGAATAGGGTCAGCCTGTCTCGGGTCACTGCTTAAAAAATGCTTTGGCAGAGTTTCCTTTCACTGGAAACACCACTGCAACAGCATAATTGAATCTACTGTGCAAATGGATATAAATGGGTATTGTTGGCATTGCTTGAATTTTAAGAAGTAATACATAATCCTGTAATTGAAAACTTTGTCCCAGAACACATGTCCATAGCGGAAAATAGGCTGTGTGTTTTTTCAAATATTTTAACCCTCCTGTCTCACAATCCTTTTCGCATAGCCCAGTGTATGGCACTCCATTTACGTTATGCATGAGGAACCCATCCCATCTTTCTCAGAAGAAGCATTGCCTGCATTCCTGGCTCCTAGATCGCAGAGAAATTGTCTGACTGCCCCTTCTCTGACTAGGCCAACAGGTCAGTCAGGAAAGCAGACAAATCTGCTGGCATTTGCATCTCTCAATAGTGTTGAAAGGAGGAGTTGAATAAGTGAATTCCTGTAAATGAGAGTTAGCAGTTACTTTGGTACAGATAAAATGAAAGGTCTTTTAAAATACATACATAGACAGAGTGGAAATACCTTGAAGTAGATGGCAAAGACTAGACCTTTATGTAACTGTCCCATAGAAATGTTTTAAGCATTCTTTGCAAAGCTGTCTTTGTTGCACATCACGCTTTAAACCAAGCTTCCATCTCAGGCTATGAGGAACACCTGATAGTGTGACAGACCTAACAGATCAAATGGTTGGATCCACTTTTTAGAGAAATATTAAGATGTGCCCCTTTGTAATCCAATTTTTGTGTTCTTTTTAGGTATGGACAAGTCTTTTTGGGTATTTGAGCATGAAGGGTTGTTAGCCTGGGGTCTTAGGCAATAAATTAATGTTTCAGTGAAGACAGTCAACCATCTGCACAAAATTAGCCTTTATTATTCTATTTATTGTCTGCAAATATAGCACCAGATTAGATGTTTCCTAGAGAGACGAGTTTGGTGTGAGGTATTCATCACTTTGTTATAGCTTCTTTGAGATCACTGTGAAGTACTCCCTTGTACTAAATGAATAGCTCTTATCATGACCTTTTAATCGCTTTGTCATGAAGAGGTCTTTTACTTGCTACGGGACTCTACTTCATGTTACCCCCATCAAAGGGACTGGAATATCAAAAAACGACCACAACAGGGACTAATACAGAAATATGGTACAATGGAAGAAAATTAGTGCAGGTAGGCCTGGTTGACTACGAGCAGCATCATGGCTTGCTAATGGGAAGTGCTGGAGTGGATAACTAGCTGTGAGCTCAATTGTTGGAAATTGCACATAGAGGTGATATTTTGCTCAGTTTTGTAACAAGGTAGTGGAACAGAAGGGGAACAGTATAAGCCTATTAGCAGGACTGACAGCACCAAAGAAATCATGGAGGTAAGGGAGATGAATAGGGCATGACCAAAAAGGATGTTTAAAACTAAAGATGAAATTCAGCCATAGTGATACTTTTTGAACTTACTTCTATGGACAAGATCTTTTCATGCTGTCTGTAAAACATGAAGATGTTGAAGTTCATACCACAGTGCAGAACTGGTCTAAGAAGGGGAGAAATCTAAATTCCAGTGTTCAAATTACTTGAAGAGTTTAAACAGGATTTCTAGAGAATGGCTTGGAGCGATGACGTCCTGGCTGTGTTGGCTGCCTGGAATCATAAAGGTTTGACTGCAGTACAAGGGTCTTTTAAACACATGGATTTCAAAAGTGGTTGTGAAAAATGTTTGTAACTCAACCTTCAGGCAGATAAATACTCAAGACATACAAAGAGTTATTTTCTCATAAAATATCTATAAAAGACTAAATAAGAAATTTATTACTATTAAAAAAAAGCCTCCCCAAATTTCTATTTAAATAAAACCACCCTGGAGCATACAAAAGATTCCTTGGACTCTCTAACACCCAGAGATACCATTAAAGGTGTTTTGATATCACTGTGGGAGACTGGCACAGAGGAGGAGATGACATCACATGAGAAACAACCTGCATTCCTCCTTTTCCATGTGGCATATCCAAACTGAGCAATTCATAATGATGGTAAGCAAGGTAGTGAAAGGCGGTTAGTTCATATATTCAAGTACTGAACTGTCAGATTCCTTAGAAAACTCTTTGCCTTTTTCACTTATATCTTCTGTCCACCAAAAGAGGAAGACTCTATGTGCCAGTCTGTTCTGCATGAGTTTCATTCATCAGTCCAGTGAACCTGTGTTTTCCACCCATCAACGCCCACTTGCTGCAGGTCTGGGTACTGCTTTCCCTCCCTGCTGCCTGATCTCTTTTGATCTGAGTCTCTTCATTTCCAGCCTTTTAAGGGACTCAGCTCTGTTTTGTTCTGAATTCGTTCTTTCTTTTTATTATTTATCTTTTTTCCTCTCCTGATATTTTTAGCCCTGTCTTTTTGTCTTCTTTCTTTCATCTTGCATGCTTGCTGGTTTACCCATCTGCTTCCCTCAGCCCAGTTTTCGTTTCCATTTTCCCTTTACATTTTTTCAGACCCACAGGCCATTTATCTCATTGCTTCTCCTTTCTCCAGCTCCACAGGGTCTTTTCATCTCTTCACGTCATTTGTAAGCAAACAGCATAAGTGCATCCAGAATCTGCTTTCTAACTGCTGCCTGAATTAGTCAGATTGTCTGGAGAAAAAAAAAAAGATATTGAGACTATGGTCTTTACTTCAAAATTGAGCCCATTGTATGCTTTGATTTTCTTTTGTGTCCTCATCATTTCGGGACATCTTCATTTCTGTTTTGTTCTGTGTTCAGAGTCCGGAAAATTCATTTATATGAAATGTTATTTTAGAAAATATTTTCTCAATAAATTTTTTTACCCATTTTTTTTGCACATAATGTTGCACTTGAATCAGTTTGTGCTTATTTTTTTGTAAATATCACAACATGTAGAAGTGTGTCTCTTCAAAACAAAGTGATGTTTTTTCTGCATTTGCTAATTTTCTCTTTAGCAATCTGTTTGAATAAATACAATATGTGAGGAACAACTGACCCTGGAAAAACTGAAAAGAAAGCCAAGTGTTGACTCAATTCCTTCTTCCACAGTATATCAGAGAGCAATTAAACCATCTCAGAACATTCTGAGGAGACTTGATGCAGATTTGCCTTCAAGAATCAGTGTTTTAAACCATATTTTGGTATTAATTATCCATTTTCAGTATGTGTGGAGATACTCAATCCAAGTTTCCTACAGAGAATGGCTATTGTGTGGGATTTGGTTAATAGTGGAAAGACCCTGCAAAGAGATCAGACTGTCTAAAGTATCAGGCAGTGTTAAAGTACTTAAATGCATATTTTTCTAAGACAGATCTGGTATTCTCAGCTGCACTGACCAAAAACAAGTACCCTCACCAGTCTCATGTTTCTAAGGTCTGGACATAAAGTTGTGTCTGTGTTGTCAGAATTTGTGTCTTTCGTTTCCCCTTACGCTTGTCCAGATCAAAATACGCATGTGCATTATGAAGCTGCCTGCAAATCAATGGAGGAAAAGATAAGTTTCTATAAATTCCAAAACACTCATTAAGTCAAAATTTTCATCATATTGAATGTGTTAGCATATGCTTGAGAAGGATGTGCATGCACACGTGTATCAATACAAAAAAACCGCGCACCTTCTGCTCGAGGATGAGATTTTGTCAGGTTTGTCGTCACGTAACAATGATTTCAGTGAAGTCATTCCTGTGTTTTAATGCTGCAGGTGAATAAGTCAGAAAAAAAAAATTATATAAATTTTTGTCATAAATCATATCATACAAGACATAAGTAACATATTTTATGTGACAGTGTAACTAATAGAATTTCAAATGACAGTGATATGTGCGGCTTTCAGAAGTAGCAATGCAGAACATTCTTTCTTGAATAATTCACTCATCTGAAGTTGTTATATATTCAAAAATGATTGAGTTGCAAATCCAGATATAGGGTGGTCTATCAGCTGTTGATGTAGGAGAAGAAAAAGAAGTTTCTGCATTTATTCTGAACTGTGGTTTGTATCACATTACTGTTGAACTGAATTTAATTGATTGTGAATTAATTTACATTCTGCAATGGATGTCTTTTTCTTGAGATAATTAATCTTATTGAAAAATTATGTGAACAGATTAGCAGATTTCCTAGAGGTGCCTTTTTTGTTTAGGCTTCCTTGACAGACTTTTTTCTTATAGATAAATTATGTGTCTAGAAATCTTTTGCTTTTATATTTGTTTTGGTTTGGCACCATATAGTTGTTATGACTGGCAGTATTTCATAGCCCAAAGTATTAATGCTAACCATAAATTATTACCAATGATATGCACTGGTTCTTATCAATCACAACAAGTAATTGATGTTGACTGAAACAAATAAATATTATGCTTTTCAAAGTTATAACCTTGTCATTTAACTTTAGTGCTCGAATGCGTCAAGCTCTATCTTAGATTAACTCTGCAATTAGATACAGAGTTTTCAGAAACAAGATACTCCACCTGTAAAGGCAAAAATTGTGCAAAACTACACAGAGCTTTAGACATCAATAGTGGCAAAATTTACCTCTATTTTTTTTGCTTTCAGAATTGGGTAGGAATAATAGGATTCGAAGGTGGGTGGAAATTCATCATCGCATTATTATAGACTTTGGTTGATTGTTTTTTAGAGTTTACTGTGAAACGAGATGAAGAACACCTTGTATCATACTATTCATAATGAGAAGTCTTATAAACTTTGTTTCAGATGTAGGAGTTCAGACACCACGATCATAGCAGTCCTTTCTAGCTGTATGAATTACAAACTAATGTATCATTAACTGCAGTTTAAAATTAGGGTAAACTGAAAAGATTTACTGGATGAAAATTTAAATCCACAATTCATGGATTTAAATTCTGTTCTTTTCTCCACCTCAGATATAATCAACATAATATTCAGTCATTTTACCAGGAAAGTAACAGTCAAAAACTACAGCTCCCAAGACCAAAAGGTACCACTTCACTGATGCAGAGTGTGAACCATTTCTGGTGTATATCCCAAAGGGACTTGAGCTTTGGTATCAGTGCACAGTCTGAGGTTTCACTGTGTTTGTTACCAGGGCATAAAATCAACAGAATTCCAATCTTCAAACAATGTTATTTTCATAAATATGTGGAGGCTGCCCCTTGTTGGTATAGTGTGTGTTTTATTCAAACTTTTCACTTATACTATATGTGTTGTACAGTGGTTTCATATGTCTCTGTCACTCAGAATTTAATGCTGCAGAGCTCTCTCTTCACTTTTTACACTCAGCCAACCAATTACATGAAACCCCACCTTGACTGTGCTATATTTAGTTGTTTCATCTCATTTAGAAGCTGTTCTTCTGCTGCAGAACACATGGAGTCAGATTGGACAGGCAAAAGGGGAACATTTGAAGTGAACGATAACAGAGTTTTAGAGAAAGTTGGATTTTACCATAATGGTATTGATACCGTTAACATTATGAATTTATTTAACACATAAATTGCAAAATGGATGGAAGGTTCATCCAGCAGCTCTGCTTTGCCTTTGGCAGTTGTCATGCTGCTACTAATTTAATCTTATTAACTCCCTTGCAGGTTTCACTAACGGAGTGTCACACATTTTGCAATAAAAGGGAAGAAAGGAATATATCTTTTTTTATTGTTTTGTGATCAGGACATTACATACTGCTTCCATTCTCTTTGCACTGCAGTCCTGGCAAGGTCACGTGTCTTATAGCTCATAAAAAGGAAATGAGGAATGGAAGTTGGTTGTGTGACTGTTAATCTGTTATTTTTTGGAGAGCAAGAAGTTGCTGCTTGGAATCCTGATGGCATAAAGCAAAGACTAGCACCCTCCTTCTGTAACTCATTTGCTTTCAGTAGGCCGCTCAAAGGATAAGGTTTGGCCATAAATAATCTGGTGTTCTCCAAATGTGTAGCAGAATAAGGAGTTTGTATATGACATTAAAGACCTGCTCAAAGCCTTTTCTCGTTTTCATTATTGGAAATCTGAATTACACCAGTATACACAGTGCAAAACTCATAGTAAAATATCACTAACTAGAGGAGAAATTATTTAGATTATACTTTGCGTAATTTATATAAGTAATATGCATAGGCTTTGTATAATTTTGTATAATTTGTATGGACTGTGATTTTTTATAGGGGTGAACTTGAATATATATTAACTCAACTTCCTTAAAACATTATTTTAAGAAAATATAATTTTATTTTTGTCTGGCTCATTTCACTTTAGGTGAAATTTAAGTAACAAAAGTCAAATCTCTGCCATACAACAGGATATGTTTATAGAGCAATCCAACCTCCTTTTAATCTTAATGCTGTCATACTGTGTGTAGATACTAATTGTGGTCTGCAAATGCTTTAGCTGGACCATTTGTGAGAAGCTGTGCCAAAGCCCTGTACTGTCAGCTCATGCACAGCTAGCTCAGCCCTGCATTTCCCCCAGTTACCTGGGGTTAGTTCATGGGAGTTAGAGGGGTTTGGGCAGGGGGATAGACTTACCCAGTCATTAACACAGTCTCATGTTGCCTGCTATGTCACTGGCTTTCGATGTGACTGTGCCACAAGCACACTGTATTAACTTCAGTAATCCCTTCAAAAGGTCTCCATGACCATCCTGTGCATCTGTATTTCATTATGTTCCCCTTGTATTCTCTCCACTCTGCATCTGGTACTTGCTTGTTATTTGTAGTTCACGGCATGTTCTGCAGGCTCCATGTTTTTTTCCAAGGCACTTTTATCCCAAAGGCTAAATAGGAAGCAATATATGTTGGCATTTCTATTTCTGAGTTGTATTTTTGAGTCCTTAGTGAAGGTTTGTTAAAGATTTGATCTTGGAGCTTTGAATAAGATTCTGTGTATTGTGTGGAAGCACTTTGTTGCATGAATGACAGATGAATAATTGGTTACCTTTTATCTTGGCCTTCTAATCACTTTACCATGGTGAAGGCTTTTGGTTTGGCTTTGAGCATAAGTAGATTTTTCAGTAATTCTTCAAATGCTTAATTCACTTGTGAAAAAGACGATGAAGGCAAAAATCCCACTTGTGTTGCTGTTCTTCAAACTGTGTACAACAGCCAGTAGTTTCTGTGACTGGAACACACCAAGGCATTTTGAAAACAGGCCAGACTTTTTCACTAGTGCATTATGGAAGATCGTCAGAAGTGAGAAGGGCCACGGATGAATGAAGAAGTGAGTGTCCTTGGCAAGATGTATTTCTGTTTGTTTCCCTGCTTCAGTGTGTCCCGTCCCTTCATTTCTTGATTCACCTCCATTTTGTGATAGGCACTGTAATGCAGGTTATTGATTAGGAAAGATCACTTTTAGTTTTGGGTAGTCCTTTTTTTTCAGCTGGGCTTAGGAATGTTTGTTTCTCAGTAACATTGTTGTTATAGATGTCATGGCCCGAAGAGATAAATGAGACAAGATTTGTGGGGAGAGGTAATATCTTTTATTAGACCAACTGAGGTAGCTGGAAAAAAAAAAAAAAAGCTTTCAGGCACACAAAACCTTTTTGAGGTTGGGTTCTCTCACAGCTTTGAACTGCCAAATAACTGACTTGTGCCTGTGAAGCAATAAAACTATTTTTTGATCTTTCTCTTTTTATGAGTAATACTGTTTGGGAGGCATCCATATATTGCAGCAGTTAAAACTTTACACAGCTAAGGTTAATTATTCTGCTTTTAATTCTGATTAAATTCTTTAAGAATATAATCATTTTTTATTCAGACTAGTAGACTCTTAAAATACAGGATTTTGTTTTTCATCTGATCTGAAGCTTAAGTTAACCCATAAAAGATCTGATACCTCACTGATGAATCATAGAGGTGTGCATGGTTTTTTGAACCTTATCTGAGAAACTGCCTCTCTTTCCAAGTCAGTGTATGTGTTTGGAGATAAGTGGGATGGGTATGATGGCACACACTGCAATTTCAGTTATTTAATGATTCTCTGCTGCTTTTTTTTTTTTTTTAATTAATGGGAGGAGCATGGCTTTTAAAGAGTCTCTTTTTTATCTGCTATGTACAATACAAATAAATGGATATCTACTATGATGTGCAAGACATATATCCCATTTGGCTGGTAAACTTTGGAATAACTGGAAGTATTACTGTGAGTCCTGAAATTTTCATTGTATTTCATATACTCTCACTTTTTATTGTTCTTGATCAGACTGAGTGCTTTTATGGCCTGTGAGAAGTCTTACTGGAACCTGAAAGGAGAATTTACAGAGTCTAACAGCACTGAGAACCACAGGGATGGGTTCAGATTATGGGTAGCTGTATGGGTAAAAACAAAAATCTAGGACAGTCACTTCACTACCTTGCAAAAGGCCATGCCAGCAGGGAGGTATCATTATTGCTCTAAATAAATAGCACATGAAAGAACATAATTGGTTTATAATGCAGGAAATGGGTAAAGGATTCATAAAGGTGTTTGACCTGCCCAAGCGTTTTGTGAAAACAGCACAGCGAGGTTCCAATGTCATCAGCTCTCCTCCATTTCCCTGGAGCTGAGGGCCCTCATCATCCTGTAAATATAGTGCTAGTGAGGTTTTCTTGGCAACTTTTTAGAAAAAAGACTATTCTGCAGAGGGATGTTTTCCAAATTACCCAAAGACAGTGAACTGGATATTTTCTGTAATACATTGCAGGAATAGAGGAGTGTATTTGGCTGAGTGTATAGGGCACATTGTTTTCCTGCATTGTATTGGGCTATGCACTGAGTTCCATGTCAGTGTTTCATTTTTAGAAACCTTAGAAAGAAAAAGTCATTCCTTGAAAGGTAGAAATTAGAGGACATATGAAACCCAAAACAATGTGTCATCTAAAAGTTCAGATCATGATCGATAAGTGTGGCTTTTCTTATTGTTGGCTGTTAGCTCAGTAATGGATTGTTATTTCAATAAGCTTTGACTGGAGCAATTTGTCTTGAAATACTTTTGTCACCTTTTCATTTTAGGTCCTTTGTAATAGAGTTCTCTAATTTTATTTTTTCATACACAAATGCAGATAACTCTTTCAGTGTTGAACAGCATCAGATGAAAACTTGTCATCAGTTTAAAAACTGATGAAAGGCTGAATTCTGAAGAAATATTCATTTTGCAATAGTTTTTAGCTGTTGCATTCTGTGGCAAAAGAAATATTAAATAAATTATATTGAGGGGGAGGTATACTGTCTGTCTGATAATAAAAGCCATTTTCACAGTTTGTAACGTTGCAGGGATCATTTTCCAGGTTATCATAATGGAAACAGGCAAGTTATTTACTTGCCAGAAAGGCCTGAACCCTAGCAATCACACATGCCACTTTTGAAGTTAAGGTTCCTTGCAGTGTCCAACCTTAAAATGTATTATTATTATTTTATTAAATTATACCAAAAAATTTTCCTCTTTTCACTTTCCTCAACTGATACGACAGTGCAAAAATTACTGTAATGCATTTAGTATTTTAAAAGGCTTTGCTCTCCTACATTGCTTTACTTAGAGATGTTCTGTGTCCATATTCATTAATTGATTCTCCTCTTTCTACCTAGAAGATGAGTGTTTTTCACTACAGCCTTTCTCCCTTTTCCTCAGTTTCCCAGTATGTCTCTTTTTTTTTTAGTCATTTGGAGTAATTTACTGTCCATGTTTAAATATTAGCCATAGTCCAGTCTTTTGGCAGCACTCCAGTTAGAAGGCATGGAGCACAAGAAATGGTTGAAAACGTTTTGGAATAGGAATGACAGCACTTTGGATTTGAATATAACACAATAACCAGCCTTCACTTTAAATACACCATGAGTGGGGTCAGTGCTGCCTGAGCTTTAGCTGTGTGAGTGTTAGTCTGTTTATTTGTATAAATTGCCAGATTTTTTTTTGTTTAGTGCACATCCCACAAAACAAGAGTGGCAGGACAAAATCCCCTCCAAGCCTCTTCCAAAGAGGACACAGCTGGTGGCCATGTGGAAGGTTTGATCCTGGTGTTTTGAGGGTTGCTGATCCTCTTCCCTGTGGTTAGTCACATGCAGTGTCTTCAGCTGGGTTCCTCTTGTGGGATGCCAGGTATTGTATGTCAGGGATCAGGAGATTTGCTTTGCCCAAGAGGAAGCCAAGCAGGTAAACCTTTATACAAAACTGTGAGAGCTTCCTAAGCACTTACTGTAAAAGCCAGACTTGGAAAAGAAAGATTTTCTGCATCCTTTTTTATTGATTTAATTCCTATAATGATTGTGTTTCAGTATGTGGCTGTTGCAAGCAGGATGAATTAGGAAACTTTGTACCTGTAATTTATACATGGTGTTTCTGTTAAGAACTACAACTAACATGAGTGATTTGAGGAAATTGTTGGCATCCTGTCTAAAAGTGACTGCACTGTAGTGTTGGTCTCCACTTCTTGTGGATCTCATTAAACTTTTAACACAGATATACTTTTACATAAACATTGGGACAAAAATTTCACAAGGCAAGAGGTGAGTTTCCACATGAAATATGAAGCGTTGTTGTTGTTACAGCATATTTTCTGTTAAAGCTGTCAGAATGACTTACTAGTTTAGCGTTTCTTGTTGACATATATTCTGTCCTATAATTTACCTTTTAAATATTTACGTTCTACATAATTATCAGTCCTCCACACATTATCTCTGATATACTTTTCCTGGAAGGGCAAGAGATCCATTTCTCTTCCTTGTAACGTGCAGTAGGAGACTTTTCACTTTAACAGCTTCTGGCAAGTGCCCCTCTGGATAACCTCTGGCAGTGCAGAGAGCACCATGGTTTAACCATTTGTCTCTGCTTTAGTCACACCACTCAGAAGAGTCTGGTACCTTGCATGACCAAACACTTTCCCATAAGCTGTAACATAAAATATTTAAAAAAGGTTTGGGGCGTAATTATTAATAGATATGTGATTCTTCTTACTGAAGCAACACTTCTGATGTTAATCACAACAGATTTGGAAATTATTTTCGTCTCAGGGGGAAGTTTTACAGAAGGGAAATTGAACAGTTGCACAAAGTACAGTTACTAATCTTAGAGGCCTTTGTGGGCTTCTTGCAGCATCAGGCATCAAGGATTTATGGCGTATGAAATTCTTGGCTTATGTTGACAGGGAACTAATAATGGAAACGGAGTCAGTGGAAAGATGCTTCTGTCACTGAATGGCCTCTGGACAAAGTAA
The DNA here is from genome assembly GCA_036023395.1 of Myiotriccus ornatus. Lineage (NCBI taxonomy): Eukaryota > Metazoa > Chordata > Aves > Passeriformes > Tyrannidae > Myiotriccus > Myiotriccus ornatus. The sequence goes on from JAYRBT010000181.1 coordinate 7,935,787, forward strand.
CAACATCTGAAACCCTCTTGTGTGCCATGGCAACAAATTCCAGTGACTTTGTTCACGTAGGATCCTCCTTTGTGTATTCCCTTTGAAGGAGATACTGAAAGATTCCTACTGCAGATCATATAAGCTAAAGAGTTCCCAACACATGTATCTTCTAGGTCAAGGCTTCAGCTTTACAGCTGTATCTCTTCCCATCTAACTGGAAATAGCCTGGCACTGTCCAGAAATAAGTCCTTTGAGTGCCAATAGAGATACTGTAACTGTAGACGTGAAGTCTAGTGGATGTCGTCTAATGTTTCTTTCTGACAGAAGTTTGAATGAAAAAGAAAAGTTATGCTTAATACAGTAATAATTAGTCGCAAATATATTTTATATTCTAAGACCACGAAGTAATTTCAATGGATGATAAAACTAATTAATACTGTGGAATTAAACTAGTTTAATAATGCAAGATAGAGGGGTGAAGAAATTAGCTGGGTTAAAAGCAGTCACCCAAGCCTGCAAGACAGCAAAATGTCTGTTACTCACAATATGTGTGTAGACTAATGCTTGACTTTAGAGACATGTGATAATTTGCTTTGATTTTAGCCCTTTGGTGTGGTGGTCCATCACATTGCACACTGTAACATGCTGTTCCCTGTCATGGATTTTCTGGGTCCACCGACATCAGGCCTTGATATTTTGCACTTAACTGGCAATTCTTTTGATTTTATTCAACAAATTTTTTTTTCAACAAATAAAGACAGCAGCATAAGGCTGTAATATAGATTTGCTTTTCTCTCCCATTCAAAGAACCCTACAGTTTTTGCATCCGGAAGTCACTGGTAACTTGCTGTTGAATGAGGAAAGTTTACTGACAAATAGCTCTTTGTTTTACCTAAATTGTTGCATACAAAAAACAAAATCTCAGATAAAACAAACCTTCCCTGAAAATCAAAGACAGATGGTCAAAATCAAACCAAAACGCATTTAAGGAAGGCCACAGCAAACAGTCCCACTAAGTACATGGTTTTTCTGTTCTATGAGCCACAGCCCAGAAGGTCATTCAGGCTGTTTATAGCAGGTGGTCAGAAAAATACCGTATGACCCTGTGTCTGTATCTGTCTGCATTTCAAGTAGAATAACTGTGATACCTGTGCAGTTATTTTGACCACAACTTGATGATGAAATACAATAAAAAGTGCTTTGTTTTCTTGGAGGGTTTTGGTTTTATTTTTTAAAAAGAAATGCAGATTTTTTGACTGGGGCATTTTCTGTGCAGTCATCATACTGATCAGGTGTCTGGTTAAATTAACTGATGAGTGTGTGTGTCCTTCCTACAGTATGGTTCAGGTCTATTGGTTATAATTAGTTCAGTAAAAACATTCTTTCAATAATAAAAGTATATGTGTTTATAGGGATTGAAAGACTGTGACTGTCATAATGCAAGTCTGTATTTAATCCAGTATTTGGTCTTGTAATTCTTTGCCTTTTTTTTTTTCCCCCACAGGTTTTTCATTATTCTTATACAGCTTCATATGTGATTTATAACATACACACAAGGTAGGTCACATTGTTTTTTCAACATGGTGTCATATCAGTGGTTCTATACTTTGGGTGATGCCAGTGTGTTCAACTAAAAATGTGTCCGTTTTTTCAAGGGAAGTTTGGGAGTTAAACCCTCCAGAAGTAGAGGATTCAGTTTTACAGTATGCAGCCTGGGGCGTTCATGGACAGCAACTGGTAAGCACAGTCATTAAAAATGTATTAACTCCAGACAGACTGAGGTAAAAACAAAATTAAAAGCCTCAAGATAAGTTTTGTTATGTATTTCTGTACGGTGCTACTATGTTCCTGTTACAGCTTCAAGGACATCTGTTTATTTATTTATTTTAAAAATATGCTTTCCCAGTCTGAACCCAATAAGCAAGTTGTATAATTGCTGAACGAATCACACCTTCATCTAAATATGCACTCAAGTGATTTTCAGAATAACCGTCTTTGTGGCTACTGCTGTGCGAGAAAGAAAGTTAAAGGTGAAGAGAAGTTTCCTTTCAGGTGTGAGATCAGTGAAAACTGTGGGCAAAAGCAAAAGCTTAACATCCAAAAGTGGATGTGATGGATTCAATGAAAAGTGATGTTTTCATTTCAGTATTAAAATTACTGCTAAGGTCAGTTGTGCTACACTGAATTCATAATAATAATAAAACCCAGAGATGCTATGTTTCATGTATTGTCTTCTTCCAGAATTTTTACCATTTTTTATGAACAGAAATCATCCATGGTCATCATGACCAAAGTCGATATGAGGAGAAAAAAATCTTTGTTTTAAAACAGCAGTGATTTTAAGCTGATCTGTGTTGGTAGTTGAAGGCAAGAGACTTTTAAAGCTTCAACTTTCTGGATAAGAAATTCAGATGATCCTTGTTACAGTGTTCTGATAACATCCTTAATGCCCACAGGCGTGATCTGGGGGCCTCCTTGCACATCTGAGCTGTTCATGCGGAGAGGCTCCAAGTTGAATGTCTAGAGAATATATCCTGTTGCTTATATAATTCATCAAGATGATTAGAAAGGAAAAAGTTTTCTGCTTTAAATGTAGTGCATTAAGCAAGCAGAGGAAGGTGGTAAAAAGTAATTGGAACATGCTTGGTATGTTTTAATAATTAACCACATTAATTTATTAATAATGAGAGCATGGTGATGGGATTAATGGTAATAAATACATAGGTTATTTACCAGGCAGCATTATGGAATGTGGTGAGCTGTGCAGGTTGTAGCAGAAGGGAGAAGCATTTGCAAAACTGAACAGATGTAAAAAAAATTTTAATTAAATTGCAGTTCATAAGATTTATCTGTGCTGTACCTCTTATCAGTAAAGTAGAACTAAAATTACATGCAGTGATTACTGAAAAATTAATTTTTCTTTTCCTGAGTTGTATATTAAAAACAGGTCAGACTTACCAATCATGAACTTCAGAAAAATAACAAATCAGAGTAACGCTGTCTTTATGAGTTTTGCGTAAAATATCATTTTGTAAGTGTGTATAGATACTTTCAGACAGGTGGACTCCTATTATGTCCCAGAACTACAAAAAAATAGGTGATCATATTAGGTACAGCCTTAATCATCCAAATTTGAAACCGTTGGCATAATTCATACGTGAGTGAGGATAACATTCTGCATCTTTGCTAATGTCCCTAGTAAAGTTAATGTCATGCTTTAAAAATATCTGCTTCACTGTGGGCTTTATGGTGCCATATGGTCTGCAGAATTAGGAAATAATAACTTTAAACACAAAATCTTCTGTGCACTCTGAATGACACCAAGTGTTGTCACAGAGATGTACACCTGCAATGACAGTCTGCTGAAGGTCATCCCCATAGGAGGTGCCAATAAGAAGGATGTCCTCTTGAAGCTGCTCATATGGTAGGAGGAGGTCTCTAAAGAGACAGAAATGCCTTCCTGCATTACCCTCCCACTTCAGCAACAAGCCAAAAATGTAGCAGGAGCATGAATGAGTAAAGACTGTTGCAAATAATGGTTGTTGCTCTTGTCTACAGGAACATCTGCCTCTAGCAGAACCAGGACAGAGAAATCATTCCAGCAGAATAGGTTAGGCAGAGAAAAGATGTGCGACTGAGGACACGTTGCCTTAATGGTTCTCAGTTATAAAATCTGTCCTTAGAACAGACACTGTATCAGTGAGTTTTGAGTAAAATAGTACGGGAAGCAACCAGCAGTGAAACAGGGTACAGAGGAAGTTGTAAAAGGAGAGCCCTAAGTCGTGGTAATCCATCAGTGGCTATCAGAGACACATATTTGGGTGCACACAAAGGTGCAGTCCCATGGATCCACGTTGCCAAACACACTGTGATTGGTTTACCTTCCTGAACAATACTTATGTGTCATTCCCGTATAATAAGAAAACAGAAGTAATTGATAAGCAAAAGAAGCAGTGAAATAGTTACTCTAAACAAAATAATCATAATGTATACAATAGTAGATACCCGGGTAATCTCCAAGAGACATTCATTTCAACTGAAGAAGAAGTGGAGAACAAATTAACTTTATATACAACAATTTCATTTAGAAAGACCCATTGGCACATACCATGTGGCCGTCACATAAACAAAGTGTATGTAGATCTCTAAAATGAAGGGGAATAGCACCCATTGCAGGTGTGGTGCAGAAATGAATAGCGATACTATAACCATGACAGGTCAGCAAAATTAGCACAAAATGTAAAACACAAAGCCACAGGTATGTCTGACTGAGCCACAGACCTTAACTATACACTAAAACTATTTGGAAGGTCCTGGATTAAATTCAAAGTATGGGGGGGTAACACATGGACTTGGACAAACTATTTTCAATAAATAGACTATAGTGTAAAATAAGATATTTCCATTCCTTTGTTCTGCAGAGGACCTAAGTAATAGTGAAGCCTACACGGGAATCCTGGGTGCTTCAAATGAGGGAGAATAGTCAGGAGGTTCAAGCAGATAATATAAAAGAATGAAGAGAAAAAAAATAGAAATAAAATATTTCAAAAGGAAAATTTCTGCGAAGCAATAAGGAACTGCTTATTGCACAGAGGAGGGAATATGGCTGCAGTGAAATCAAGTATACAGCAAGACTTTACCTCCTTGTGGAAAGCATGCATAAGTTTACTGTTAGGGATAATTTCTAGGGTTGTCTAATGGGACAGCAGGTCACTTGTGCCTGGTGAAGAACAGCAGGGTTAGGTTTATGTCAGATACCAGGTGACTGGGCCGCAATACCATTGTTTTGAAGGTACCACAGTGTTTGCAAGTTATTTCAGTTTCTTGCTATTTACCAAGAGTAGAGGATTTTTTAAAGATTAAAAGAAAAGCTCAGAGAAACATCTGCTGTTTGAGTCATGACATTTTGGTGGTGAAATTGAAAATGTTTGCCGTTGGGGAGAAGAAACTTTTATCTAATGAATTAATGTATTTTAAGGTCACGCAGCACTTACTTTTGAGAACTGTTTTCAAGGTTGCACTCTTTAAATTGCTGTCCTTTAACTGTGTTAGAACTGTGCCAGATCTAAAATACCATTTCTGTGTCTCTTAGTATGTTAGAGAGCTGTTTATGTATTTGCTAAACATTACTCATGTTTGATTAAAATTGTGGAAGACATCAGTTGATTATCTCTTTACCTCATCTCTAAAGAATCCATCACTGCAGCATTAAGTATTTCCAGGGAAGACAAACCAGCACAACTAGAGACCTAATTGATTTCATCAACATTTTTCTGCCTCCAGTTTATTGATTAGAGACCTCATTGCATGTGACTGAGAAGGAGATATTACATACCTGGTGGGAAGGCTTTACTGAGGAGAATGCTTTGGGGTTTTTTAAGGGGCTTCTGTTGTTGAAATTCCCAAATTTTATCCAGTGTTCTCACTTCTTTGCTCCTGTCTTCTCCGATAGTTTGGAGCAAAGGCTTTCACGTGTTTGAGCTGGAGCTGGTTTGCATCTGACACGGGGGAGGAAGCCCTTTCTGTCTGGGTCTGTCTAGAGGGATGTATCTCAGTAGGAGCCTGAATATAAAAGTTCTGGACTGGAGATACCTGGTCTCCAGTGCATGCAGTGTTGTGTTTAAGCTGCCGTGCTCCTCTGCAGTGCTTCCTGTGGTACACACAGTTCTCCTGATCACTTATCAGGTGGGCTACTTCAAGTAGCTCCAAGTGAAGCCTGGTTGGAAGTTGTTCAGTTTGGTGTAGCTTTTTCTTAACAGTTTTTCGTCAAGTTTTTTTCTGCCTGGGTGGTGGTACCTGTTGTGTATTTTGTATAAAATACTTCACTCTATTTCGCTTTATTTTATGAACATACATCCATGCAAGTCACTTTGCCTTTGTATTTATAACAGTATTTTATGTTGTTTACTGCATTAGGCTCATTTTTCTTTTGATAGATAAGATGTTTTTGAAGGGAGCTTGATTTTATATTTGGATAGATCAGCATAAGTAAAGATCTGTTGAATTACATATGAATGTCTATGCATAAATAAATGTATATTTTAAAAAAGCAGAAATCAAGAAAACATTTAAACTATCCAGAATGCTAAAAAAGAAATATTTTGTAGAAGTTTGACAGCTTACCGTGTCATAATTTGATGCTATCAACACAACATAGCATTATCAAATGATAGGACTGAAGATGAGCATTTACTATGTTGTTTTTTTTTTTTCCTAATTTAGGTCATCATTGTTTAGAATTACTTATTATTATGTATACACAGTCTGTTCACTGCAGCCAAATCGTGGATTCAGAATGCTCCCACTGATTTTTAGAAAGTACTTTAAATATCAGAAAACAAGAATTTATCCTCTTGTAAAAAAAAAAAATTTAAAAAAGGGTCTTTTCAATAGTTTTCAAAGACTATTTTAGATAACAGAAATACTGCAGAAGCAAAGTTCATTGCTGTTACATTATTTTCCAAGTATCCAGATAAGCCCTAGACAAATTTTAGTGATTGAAGAATTATCAGGACTATTCTACACACACACCTTGCTCAACACCTGCTTCAGCAGACATTGATTGCTGAAAGCTTCTTTTACTATTTGGTCTATCAAGGTGCAAAGCACAACTGCTGTAAAAATTGGTAACTCACCTTTCTGTAAAATATATGCCATGTGTTTTCTTTTTGTGTAATTAATGCTGTGGGTACTTGGCACCCCCTCCTGGCAAAACCACTTGCATATGCAAATGAAGTAGACGCTTAATTTATGTTAATGAAGTCAGTCCTAAATAAATATATTTCTTCTGCTGTTTTTATTTGCAAAGTCTTCTGCTCTTTTGACTTACTCTACTTTAGATGACTAACTTAAAATCACATATGGAAATGTCAAGGATTTATTTCATCATTTCTTCTAATGATTATGCTAATGAGGCAAATGTCAGTAAAACTTAGAGGAAAATCTCTGCTTGAATTCATTCTGTAAACCAGAAATAAACAAGAATACCTCAATGTGACATTAACCTCGGGCGTGGGTTCTTATTTAAAATGTATGAGAAACTCCTCACAGAACTTCAAAGTATATATGGAGATCCTTTGTCTTGGTGAGGATGTTTTTATGAAGAAAGGGAACATGTATGGTTGAGCATTGCCCATCCAGTCGAGTCTTTAAGGGATTTGACCCTAATTCTAGCAAATGCTGAAGTCATATCTTTCTGATGGCAGCACGAAATTAAGGAGACAACTAAAACTTTTTTATTTTCTCTTTCAAATGTTTTCATTACGTTTCTAATTTCCAGCTGGGAAACTTACTGTGTCAGAGACTGAGGATTTGAACCAAGAAGTAGAAATACTTACAGAAAAAAGGCACACAAAAAGACTGTTTTAATGGCAATTTTTGACCAGCAGCTAAATTCAGAATATGTATTATTTTGCAAGATGGCATTCTGGTATTTTTTTGAATTAGATAAAATGTGCTCAGTGGTCAGATCCTGTTATGAAATGATACAAAAGCCACTTATTAGCATACATGCTAATAACACTGAAAATTTTATGCTGCTTTATTTTTGATACAAATGCTGCTTTTTATCAGATTCATGGCGACCATGGGCAACATTTTTTTTCCACAGAAGAATTAGAGTTACCTAAAAGTATTAGATAAAACTGTCTTACTCCTAAGCTGCTGCTGCACGTTGGATTTTTCTTGGATTTGTCAAGCTAGGGTTACAAAATCTAAATGTTTTTTTGCTTTTTCTTTTAAGTGATTCAATTCAAAGTGTTCTTCGCAGAAAAAAAAAATTAGTTTCTCTGGAGATATTCTATGGAACTAATTTACATTTTCAATTATTAATTTTTAGGTTCCAACTCCACTTAAGTATAGATTGGAGGAGCATGTAATGCGTGTTCTATGGTTCCAAAAGTGATGCTCAGTATGAAAGCAGTTCAGAAGAGGAGAATGGAGAATGCAGCAAAAAAAAAAAGTAAAATAGGCAGTTCTGGAAAACAGGGAAAAATGCATTTTTACGTATCAAGGTTGGATATATCCAATAAAAGGTTTGTGAGTTCTAGAGAGCAGGAGTATTATAAATGGAAGCAAGGCTAAGTTGAGCAAAGATGCTTCATCATTTTGGTTGGTGAAAGGCGATGAACATGTCTTGGTATCAAAGGCAACTAAAAATATGAGTATTGAGGATTAGATACTGCTGTCCCTTTGTGGGAATAGCTACTTGTCTGTGTCTGAAAGAGGTGAAGTAATAATGAGAAAATCATGTTTTATGGGAGCATTATTCCTCTTCTACTGTTTTTCATGTAGAACAGTAAAAGGCCCAGCAGCTTTATAGTGAATAAATCGAGAGAGTAGATACAAAATGTTTCCTTTCCCTGGTTCTTATCACTGATCTAGCATGCAGCTATTTGAATCAGTATGTAAGCCATAGGTGCATGTTACACAGGTAACATGCTTTTCTATCCAGTCCTGTATTAATAACTCTTTTGTAAGCAAATATATTGAAAATTTGAGATATTATTATGCTAGAGGGAATTTTTTTTTCCACATACATACTTATGTGGATGGAAATATTATATATTTATAATATATATATATTTATATATCGTCCCACAAGGACACACACAAACAAGACTAGACACACAGGTTTGATAGGAGCAGTCATCAGGACTTTCCTGTGCAGCAGCCTTCAGGGAGCAATGAAAACAGCAATATGCACCTCTCATCTAGACTATCATGTTGCTCAACATGTGCGTGTGTAACAAAGCATATCTGAATATTCACACTTCCGTCTGTTAGCTAATATTAACTGCAGGTCCAATGGCTCATAAAAGAGGACTGCTGTGCTTCTTGTGTGAAAAATTCTGTAATGCAGAAATATGAAAATTGTATTTCAGAAGTCTGAAGTTCTTTAGAAATAGCTACCCATAAAAACTGTGAAGCACGGTCCATGAGAGAAGAGGTTGAAATCTGACTGAACCTTTAGCTAAATCAGAATTGGAAAAGATTAGGTTTTATTATGGACTGTGTTTTCATATAAATCAAAAATCCTGCCCAAAAACTTTGCAGACCTTATTATGTCCATGGACGATATACTTATGTAGTCACTTCATATTTGATATTAAAAAAAGGGCTATGATACACCTCAGGATGGGTGGAAAAGGTGGATGTGACAAATATTCCGCCTCATTCTGAAGGCTCTTTACGTCAGTCAACCAGGATTTTACCCATTGGATATGGGTAAGGATAGAATAGACAAACCTTGTTATTATTAAACACCCCAACAAAACAAGCAAAAAACACCCAAAACAAAACAAAACAAAAAAAAACCTCACAAACAAAACAAACAAACCAACCCCCAAAAAACCAAAACAAAAGTAAAACTTGTGTATACTTCACGGATGATGATGTCATGACTCCCTGTTGAATCTCTTATCAGCATCACAACTGTGATGAGAAAAAAAATCCTCAACAGATTATGACCACACAACTTTGTGCATGTTCAGCACTCTTTGTGGCTCTTTCTCTTTATTTTAGCCAAGTTCTCCTTGAAAAAGAGACATTAAATTCCATCATCACCAACCCATAAATGACCTTGCATGGTTTTTTTTTTCCCCTGCAATGGGGTTATGACTTCCCCACTGTGTTTGTGCTGAAGGACCAGACCTGATTAAACTTTTGCTGCACTGTGTTAAAGTGACTTAGGTTTTCATGTTGACTCAGCCTGAGCCACAGTAAAAGAGAGCAAGCAAAGAGCTCCTTGTTGATGTGTGGTTGTGGGAAGTGTCTAACCACTGACAATTCAAGGCCAGGGCAGCCGTGGAGAATAAGGATTGAAAAAGTCAGGTATACTGTTGATATCTAAGAGAAAACAAAGCATTGATTTCCTTCATCGTTTATGGCAGTTTACAGTACATGTACAGAAATACAAGGGAAGAGTTTTATGTGAGAAGAAAGCAAATATTTATTTTCATGTATTGTTTCCCAGACTCTCAACTGTCACAAACAGAAATACTGTTACAAAAGCTAGTAAAAATTTCCTCATTCCTATTTGTCACATTTCTAATGAAAGTTTTAAGACAAACTGTCTTTCTTACATTGAATGCACTGTCTTTGTGGAGTCTTTACAGGTAGACGTCATCCACTAAAATTTTGGGTCATTATAAAGACAGCTGGCATCTTGAACGCTGTGCACAATGGGGAGGTGAAGGCACGTGCATCATACAACAAGACGGGTCAGCAATAGTGTAGCTGAAAAGATAAAACTTTGTGTTTAAGCGTGCTGGGGTTTCTCATGTAGAAAGTGCTTAGAGGCATCCTGGTCTCTCTCAGTATTTGCACAATGTACGAAGTTCTCAGGGATTGCCTACCACCCTAAGAATAGTAGCAAATGTAAACACGACTTTACAGCTCAACATTTTCAATTCTCTATCTTTTGACTTCAGTCTTTGCTGTTAGGATGCTATTCTCTTACATTTTGTCAAAGAAAATTCCTCCTCTGACACTGAGCCCTTACAGTTACCCTACATATTTCTCTGTCCTCCAACGTTCCTTTTTTTCTTTTGGAGTAACTGGGCTGAAATTTTTTCAGTTTAGGATGGTGCAGATTGATCAGTCTGGGCATAATTAAGTGCTTGATATCAGTGTGAGATGAGCCTTCAAAATACCAGAGATAATTTTAAGAGATTTTATGGTAAGGACAGATTATGATTTTATTATAAGTCAGTAAGAGCAACCCAGGCATGTAAGAGTCGCATTTCTGTCCACGTTCTTCCGTGCTGGCTCATTAGTCACTTACTTTTAGTAAGTGTGAGGAACAAGGAGTGTGAATTCCTGAGCATACACTGTTTATGGATAGTTCTGTTACGTGCATCACTTAGGCGAAGACCAAAGGGCTGAGCAGCCCAGTCCTCAGTGACATTTTGCTCAGTGCTGCAGCCAGGGTAGTTCTTCAGGCAGCTCCACGGGGGCAAGATAGTCTTCCTGTGATCCTCTGTGCAATCACAAAGATGTATTAAGCAGCTTTCTGTGTAGGTTGTAGCTCCGATGTTATATGTGATTTTATTTATATAACACACATAGCACAGTGTTTGTGCTCGTGAGTAAGCTGTCATGGAATTAGGCAGGGTGTGGATTTAGTGAGTGTCATGATCCAATATCATTGGAAAGGCAACATAATTAATGTGTATTGAAACAAAAGAGGGCAATGATTTGCAGCATTTATTGGAAATCAAGCACATAAATATCAGACTTACATCAGAATTGCTGATACTCTCTGAGTTCATGGCCTGGTTTATGTCATGACATTAGTAACTAATCTTATAGGTTCATTATGAGTGCATCCTTGCTATTGTTTACAGTAGATTTATAAACTATCAATTAAACTAGCAATTAAATATAATAGCCTTGTAGACTGTTTGCAGTTGTTCAGAAATGATTGTGCTAACACACTACTGTGATGCAGTGGCATTAGTCTAGACAGAAGAAAAGTGGTCCTTCAGTGTTCTGTTCTTCATGCTCTGTCTGACAGCTTGATGACCACAAGAATAAAATAACATATTGTATCTGACACCAAAGAAAAGGCAGTACATGGCATTGGGGTGTATGTGTTCTGAGGTCTCCTTGTTCTATACTGATCAACAGCTACTTCCTCTCTGCCTTAATTACAACATAATCAAAAGGTTTGAAAGCTTCCTCTGAAAAAAATTGATGCCTAGGTCAATCACAGTGTTTAGAAAATTGGTACCTTTAAGGGTGAATGTAGTAATTATTGCTTACAATTATAATAATTTTGTTATTATCTATTATTTTGTTTCTGCATAATTTGCAATGTGTCTGACGATTTTGAAACATAGATCTTATAAGGTTAGAATTTCTCTACTGCCATGCATTGCTTAGATAGCTGCTTAGGTACCTGCAATGCCCAGTACTTGCATAATTTAGTGGTCTCTGTGCACGTGGAACTATAGGGTAAGAGCTGGAGCAAGTCAGAGCTGAAGAGCTCTGAACATTTTATACCAGTATAGATTGACTTGCAAGAGAAAAAAAATCTGCAAAGAGGAGGTCAGAGCCACTCTAAAAGCAGCTGTACTGCAAACTGTATCAGACATTTTAACCTGAAATCATGTCTGTGGGCATTCACAAACTAAATAGGCTACAAATATAATGTAGGGGAAAGGAATATAACGTAAAGCAGCTTTGCAATACAACTCCATAAAACTTTCCTTGAAATTGTGATTCTGTACCATATGTGATCTGGATACAAAATTTGGAAGATGTGGGACAAAAAAAAAGGCATTTGGAAAAAGTTTGTGTGATTGTTACTCACATAGTCACTGATGAATACCCTAACCTTATAAAATTCACAATTATAGAAGCTTTATAATCCACTTTTCTGTGTTTTATATTATCTGAAATATAGTAATTGGTTTTGGAGATCGCTGCAGGACCTGTAAAGGAGACATTAGCAGAATAATCAGGTGCACTAGTGAAATGCATTATAACTGTTTTGGGTTTATTTTGCCACCTTGCATTTTACTTGCCTCTCAGTGTGTGAGTGTTCCTGTTCATTACCAGGGAGCTTCTTCCACATGTGATTACTGTGGGCAAGAATGCCAGGCACTGACCCTTTATCTTGCTACTTTTCCAACAAGTGCAAAATACCTCCTAGAAATCTGGTTTGTCAGTGTAATTTTGTATGCAACATACATACTGTTCACCTGCGTGGAACAATAAATCAAAACCTAATTTGGAAACGCTGATGTCCAGAGCACTGTCACAGGAAGTTGGAGGTGTACCCATCATCCTCACCGTGCCTGCAGCCCATGAACGGTTCGAGTGACCCCTGTGCCACTGGAGTTGTGTTGAAGCTGGGTGTTGAGTCTCAAGCTGTGGGTAGAAATGAGCCAAATGACATCACAACACCAGTTCATCACATAGCACAGGAAACTTCTTTCCTGCAGCCAAATAGAGACCTGAAGGATGTCCGTGGGCTCACTGCAGCATGTGCCTTGTGTGGCTCTTGGCCACAGAGTAGAGGTTTGGATTGCCATCATGGAACTTCTAGCTTGGTATAACAAACAACTGTTCCTGTGTAACACTGTGTGTCCAGTTCTTCTGGCTGATGTTTTCTTCCCAAAATGAGCATTTATTTTTCTGTGAGGGGAAAAAAGAAAATAGCAGTTATACTGTTGTTGCATTGGCACACAAAACACATAATCATAAGTACACCTTGTTCTTTAGTAGGAAGCTGCTTTAAGTAAATAAGAATTTTGGCAAGAAAAAAGGGCAGGAAGGGGTACTCACCTTCTGTAGCAGTGGGTATAACAGTGGTCTGGCAATCTCAGTTTAAGGCTGTGAGACCCAGGGGTATAGTAAGCGAAATCACAGATGACAAGAAAATGTTTGCTCAGTTTGAACTTGAAGAAGAGAGCAGACATTACACTGTGACTTCAAATAACATAATCAGTGGCTCTGTTAGAAAAAAGTGTGTATCAGAACTTTGGAGGAAGCTGCATAGTGGTAGAGAAATGCCAAGCCATGTATTTATTTGAAAGCATTGACAGATACTATGGATGATTTGCAGTATTTTTTAAATTGATGAAAACTATTCATAAGTTTCTGAAGTGGAGCTATTTGTATAATTTTTCAGATATGTGAACCAGAAAGTGGTAACAAATATTTTAAGTACTTAAATGAAGAAGAAACTTGTTACTTTGACAGCGCATGTTGAAAAGTGGCAACCAAGTGGTTTCCATGTGGATGCAGGCATTTGATTTTAGGTTCTTCCTGTAGTCCAAAGTAAGTTCCAATATTTACAAATCAAATTAAGTGCATGGATATCTGCATTTTCCATAACTGTGGTAAAAAGAACAGTAGAGGAATCGAAACCACAATTTTTTATAAAAATGAATCAAAAATAAGTTTTACCTTTTATTTATTTATTTATTTTTATTGTTTTCATTTTGAGATCCGTCTTGTGCTGGACTTTTCATATGGAGCAGCATGTTGTCCAAGAAGCAAAGAACACTGACTGGATATATATTATAAGTCTGTATGCATGCATATTATCATGCCAAGAAAGTTTTGATGGTTCTATTTAGCTTCAAGCTAATTTTTCCTCATATAATTTAAATTTGAGGGCTCTGTGGCCTAGCTAGTGTAAGAAGTGAGTCTCATTCTTAGGAACATGGTTAGTGGTGGACTTGGCAGTGCTGGGTTAACGGTTGGACTCAATGATCCTGAGAGTCTTCTCCAGTGTAAATGTTTTTGTGATTCTGTTCTGTGATTCCCCCATTACTGTGTGCTTTGTGCTGCCTCATGCTGCAACATGAACTCAGGACTAGGAGAAATACAGCTGCTATGGGGGTCATGGGACCCTCTTTCTCTTCCCAGTCTGGTGTTAAACAGCAAAACTGTGCTGGGCCAACTTGATACTGTACACAAAACTGGAGAGGTCGTGGTTTAATCTCTGAAGATCAAAGTGCAATATTTGCTGGGCAACTAAGAAAGTATTCTTTATTTGACTTTCTTCTGTCTCATGAATAGCTGAAATTATTTGTTTTAACAGTTTTAGCAGGAAAACATATTTCATCTGGAAATTTTAGCAAATGATCCAACTGAAGGCAGCTGGATTTGGCCCTGCTTAATGTATGGTAAGACAGGAGACAGAACAAATGGTAAGAGGGAAGCCCAGATGGAATAGCATCTTGAAGCTTTTGAAGAATTAATTATCCAACTAATTAGCTGGCAGTCTCACAAGAAGAAGGGATGGAATTTTGCTGAATGCTTAGGAATCCAGTATGTCCAGTAGAGCCTGTGCTGAGGTGTAGCTATCAGCCCTAATGATGATGGAGTCAGCTGGTCAGCCAGACTATGTGAGTCTGCAGGAGGACACTGGTTTCTGCATCAGCAAAACAAACCTACTCCTCTGCATGGAGCAAAAATTGCAGTTGAGTTGTCTGTTACATAGAACATTGTGCTCTGAAGACACCTGTGCTAGTCCAGGGAGTGGTGGACTCTGTGTCCTTGCCAAGGTCACGCAGGAATGTAGCCAGAGGTGGGCTGCCTGAAGAGGCTTTAGGTTGATGTCTTTAGCACTGTCATCAGCAGCTGTGGGAGTTCTGCAGCAGAAGCATTTCCTGAATGCCAGAAGGTCTCCTTCTGGGCATAATCAGAAATTCCTTAGTCTTGTTGTAGCTCATATTTTCCATGTGAAAGGTAAGGAAGACTGTCATGTTCTCTGGGGCGTTAAGTGGGAGTGCTGAAGTTGTTCCAAGTTGGAGTAGTTATTTATATATTTGTTGGTCGGAGATTCTGTGGAAAAATTCTTTTCTCAGCTCACAGGTAGAACTCTCACCTGTACAAGAAGAGACCAGTACTTGTTGTATGGATTTTTTTTAACCAGAGACATATAGATACAGATGTTTTCTTTGTTTCCTTTCCAGCTGTATCTGCTATGCAGCTTTAGAGTTTGGTTGGCACCTTCCTTCACCTGGGTGTTAGTCTTGAATCCATGTAATGCCAAATGATACCAGTAGTCACACTCCACTATTTCTTTCCTTCCAAGCAAAATGCTGGACTTTGTATATTATCTTTTAACCTTGAAAAGTTAATTTGAGCAGCTTATATATAAAACTTTATATAAAACTTACATAAAGGTAAACCATGGCTGCAAAGCCCACTGACCCTTGCAGTTTGCATTACATATTTCTGTTATTATCATTGATGACAAAATTATTTGTGTGGATGATATCAATCAGGAAGTCAAATAAATCTGCCATGGTCAAACTCTGGAGGATTAATTAGAAAGATTCACTCAGTAAGTTAGGAAAATAAATCCCTGATATGTTAACCGTTATGGGAGAGGTGTCCAAGTTTTCCCAATGACAAATATCAAGACAGTTTAAATGTCTGTGCTAACTCATTTTTTTTCTGGTGTATTTGTTAGTTGTTAGTGACTTCTACTGTCATTTTACTTCATATAATGTGGAAATATTAAACTGGGGATCTGCAAAGTTGTGTCTTATAGGACAGCTGTACCCTCTCATGGCTTCAAATTGTGGCCACGCTACACTGAGAAGTGGAATGGGCCAACAAGTTCCTGGTTGTGGTACAGAGTGGGGAGATGTACCTTCAGCTTGGGCCAAGCATGACATGAGTGAGTGGTGTTGCTTCTAGACCCAAGGTGGTTCCCTCCTGTACTGGGGAACAGCAGTGCCAATACATCTTACCTATAGGGTTAGTGATTGCATAAGCTGTTTTAAGAACTTGCTGCATGGTAAACTCCCTTATCATATTCATAGTAAAATAAGTTTATCCATGCATAAGTTAGAGAAGAGACTAATGCTAGATTGTTAAGGCTATCTCCCTAACAACAGTTTCGAGAGAAATTTGGCTCTCTGGTGGAGAGACTGATGATTGGTTCCAGGGAAGAGGATAAATTGTGTCAGCAGAGGCTGCAGCTTTGTTTCTGTTCCACCTAAAGAAAACTGGGCTTTTGGATATAAGTACAAGTCTGAACTTTGCTGTCTGGATGAATTTCTAGGACACGTGCAATATCTGATTGTGATTCCATCTCTGCTGCCAGGGCTAATGGGCTGCTGGCAGTCCCTGCTGGAGAAGCTGCCCCTGCTTTGGTAGGGAGGTCCCAGTCCTGCTTCACACAAACTCAGTGCCTCTGTGAGGGGCAGGTGATCACACAGTGATCCCCACACAGCTCCAGGAAAGCTGATGCCCTGCCCAGCTGGAGCGTAAAAGGCTCGTGCTGTTGCCGAAACGCTGCCCTGCAATCAGAGGAGGGATTGAGCGTGGATGTGCCTGTGCAGAAGGCTTCAGTGGAGCTCCTAATGGGAAAAAGTGGAGTATTTTTCTGTAATTTAGTAGCTTTTTCTCTGCCTGGAGTGTTTGAAATGATTAAAGACACACAGGGGGCCTCTCCAGCTACTGGCACCGGGTTTGCGTTCGGCTGGGAGATTGGATGTCTCTGTTTTCACAGCTGTCTGCCATCTGGAACTGCTCGGACTGGGTGCTCTGCTGAAGGCCTCAGCCTGAAATAAAACAGTGCAATTGTGAAATGTGTTGCAGACAATGAATAAGTGTTTTGGAAGAAATCAATTTAGAAGAAGGTTTATGAAAAAAAAAATACTTCAGAGGAGGCCAGATGTGCCGTGGTAGAACATTAGAGCAAACGGAGCCTCAGATTCCTCACAGTCAGCTGAAATAAATGTGAGCATTATTAAGAATCAATCTCTCACTAATCCAAAGCATTCCTGCAGGTGTTTGTCATTAATTGGAAAATAAGTGATAAATTAATTAAAGAAATACTCTGTGTTGTTTTTTTTTTCTTTTGGTTTAAGACTTGATGTGATAAGCTGTGCAAAAGCTATAAGAAAACAAAAAGACAAGTAATTTAGAAGGCCATAAATTTTGACATTTCTCCTCGCAGCATTATTAGCTGAAGGTCTTAACTAAAAAGTTATTTTAAATTCTCTAAAAATACTTGTGAAAGATGTGTTGAAGAGGTTCAAAACAGCATGATAATAATTTTTATATATGATAGCATAGCCTGGTTCCACTTTGTGCCTTTTTCAATTTATTCTCTTATCATCATGGCTGAAAGCTGTGAAAGCATTTTGAGCACAAAGCCACTGATGTATTCGTGAGAATACCTGTCTGATACACAGTTAGCAACTCCTCTTTTAGCAGTTTGGGAAGATTCAGTAGTTGCAGTCAACAATTTAGTGCTTTTGATGTAGTAAATAGACCCAAGTATATACTAAGAAAAGCCCTTTTACTATTACTTGCTCCCAGGTACCTGAGTGAAGATAGACTAGCAAGGGAAATTTTTGGTTCGTGATAAAGTGTGTGAAATCCCCACCCTGGAAACCTTTGGGAACGTATTTAGTTTTACTTTTTGGAGTCAGATTATGCTTGTGTGTTTTCAAGATTTTGCTCCAAGAATATTTTTGTTTGTTTTGATGAATTATTCTTATCCCACTGTTGCGATTTGCTATCTACCTTGCAGTATTTGAGAGTTTAAATCCCTGTTACAGGAAAAGTAGTAGTCTGAATTCTCTCTCAGTCGCTTACTTTCTCTTGCATTCAATTTTAAAAACCAAATTTGTGGCTCATAAATTCAGCTTCTATGTATTGTTGTACTGCAAGTAATCAACAGCAGCAGCAGCCACTTTCTGAAAAATAAAAATTTTCATTTAGTTTCTGTATTTTTGAAAGAAGATGTTGGAAATACACTTTAGTGCAGCATAAAGTAGACCTGTAAGGAATTTTCACCAGGAAGCATTGGTGCCAGTGTTTAAATTGAGCAAGAAAGAGAAAAATGTACGAAGTAAAGAAAAGGAAATTAGGTGATGTGCAGGGAGGGGAGGATTTGACATTTAAAGACTTCCTCTCCTTTGCAGCCTGGTGTAGGAGGTTTTTGCATATTTCAGCTAAGAAATAGTTCCATTTCTACTCTTAGTTGGTGAGCTTATGAAAATCTGCATAAAATAAAACCAGTGCCTGTTTTCCTCATAAAGTCACTTTGCCTTTGTCACCACCTGTTATTGCTGGTCAGTGTTGTGGGTGCAAATGCTGAACGGGATCTATTGACAATCTTGTGAACAGAATTAATTGCAAGGGCCGATCTGTTAAAATTTCAATATTTTTAGAGTTATATATAAGGTACATTTGTACCATATAAATATTATATTAGGGAGAACAATTCACAGTGAGTCTGCCTTTTAGAAATGCCTTTCTTGGCACCTAGTGTCAGATGGGAGTTTGGATTTTGTGGCTACACAAAGTGCTTGTGCTTATTTAATCTACTGCCCACATTTACAGAAAGGAAGGCGAAGAGCCTCTCAGGCCACTACTAAGTAGCCTTCACAGTAATGTTATCAGTCCTATTACACCTCTGCTGCCTGTTTTGCTGCAGAAATCAATATTTTAGCTCCTAAGTCCTTATTTCCAAGTGGTGAATAAGTTAAATAATTACAGATGAGCACTTTGGCACGTTCAGAAATGGAGGGGAGTGCAACCCTGACTGCAGGGGGTGGGCAGCATCACTGCAGGGAGTGAGCATGGACCATTCCCGTTGGCACAAACAGCAGTTCAGGGGCTTCATGGCACCTCCTGGAATATAATAAATACCCAGAATGACATTAAATTAGTAACCATAATGTTGAATCTTCCTAAGATGTTTTTACAGGCTCAAGCATGGGGATATGGATCTTTTGAAATGCTACGGGCAGTGAGTGCAGAGCCAGTGCACCAAGCCGAAATCATCCATGTGCAGTTTAGTTATGTCAAGGAACAGGAATGGTTGTACCTCATAAATGTTTTGCAAAGGAACATAAATTCATAATTTTTAATGTTAATTCACATAAGCAATGAGTGTGAGGCTTGCTAGAGAGAGAGCTGCTGGGTGGCTTTGAGGGTTTTCAAGAATTTTAAAGTGTTCCAATACAGATGTTAAAAAAATAATAATAAATTGGGGTTTGGAGTAGATTTCAGAGTTGCAGGAGCACATGTCAGGAGTGGTGAGGAAAGAAGGGAAACTTTGTATGGACAGAGTAGGCTGAGAAGATTGTGAGAGTGTTCAGAGGATGCCTGAGAACTGGTTAAGGATGGAGACAAAGCCACTTTATGAAATGAATGGGCAATAAAGCTGAGGCAGCCAGCGGTCACTGGCACATCACTGGGTATCCTTCTGAGATATTTACTTATCTGAAATCTGTCAAATGGAATTAGCAATGCCTGCTAACTAGTAATAACAGGATTAAAGACCTTTTTATGGTTCAGTCATAAAACAAGTAGTCCTTAATCCTGTGTTTTGACTGGCACTGATGGCTCTAAATAAAAGGTTTTCATTGCAGAGACAAGACAATGTGTTGATCTTCATCACTGAAAATACAAACAGTCTGAGAAGGGGGGAGAGAAGCAAATATGATCCTCCTGATCTTCCAAAATTAATTAGATTGATCTCATTTAATTAAAGAAGCTTAAAGAAAATAGAATCATTTGACCAAGTAGGCTTTTTTGGTAATCTCTTGAAAGCTTTTTGTTTATATAAGAAGAGATTGTCAGCTGTAAGAAATTGCTCGTTACTAACCAACAGTCATTAGAGTGGTTCCTACTATTTAGTCTGTCTGTAATGTAGTCTAATAGGAATATTTTTAGTTTATACAAAAAACAAGTACTTGGCTAAACTACTTGGATTTTCTTGGTTAAGCAATTAACCGTGCCTTGTTATTGCTTGTATTTGTTTTGTTTACTGTAGAAGAAAAAGTGCATTTTTACTGTGTGGAAGTGCAGATTTACAGGAAGTTCTCAATGATATTATTTCGAAAGCTTGATACGTCCATTCTGTAATCCTTGTTTTCTTTTGCTGTTGATGTTGGGCCACATGTCAGCTTCCCATAAATTCTCAGCTGTACCAGATAGTATTTATAAAATGATAAATGTGATTACTGCTCGGTACATTTTGGATTATTCAAACTGGATCAACTATTTTTACTTCAGTTTTGAGCTCACTGCTGAGTTTTGAGTTTCTGACCACAAAAGACTTAGTCCCAAATCACCCCTGGTTCCCAGTAATGGTTAAAATCATTGCGTTGCTCATGGTATGAAAAAAATCCTCAGCTTTATTGCTTTCTGCAGCAGAAATCGTGAAGTGGCTACTGTTAAAAATCATTAGTTTGGGGACTCATAGGGAAATCTATTTCGGATGGCAATTTAGAATCAAAGGGAACAGCAGTAATAGTGATAATAAAACTTTGCTATTTGGTTAGTATTTTCCCATAATCCATTTATCACAGAAGTATGAGAGAATGATGACTGGGCTTTTTAAATGGTCTTTGGTGGAAATATGTTTACTTCATGTTAGGCTCCCTTAGACACTGTATCAGTGTACATTGCTGAAATCATGTAACAAAAATGTCTTTTGCATATTGCTTCTGTGGTGCTGTTACCTGCATTTTCTGTATGAATCAAGATGGTGCACAATATTGCTGTAAGATTGATTCCACTGCTGTGGAAAAGCATAACATGGCCATTGTAATTTAACAAAAAAAAAAAAAAAGACGCAAAGAAAAAGGCTGCAACTCTGAGATTATTGGAGCTGAATAGAGTCTGGTCACAGGCATTGACAGCTCAGGAAAATGAGGAATGTGGGAGTACAGACAAAAAGGATTAAGAGCGATACTATAGGATATTACAGTAGTTCTGTCATTCTGGAAATGACAGTGGTTCTGACTTGTGTACCCATCTGTAGCTTTTGGCTTGTTAGTATCTTGAATGTTTGGTTTTTATTAGCCTGGTCTTGGAAAGATAGGGCCAAGGGTGAGGTTTGGGACAACACATGGCTAAACTGTGCAGCAGTGAAGCGCTCGAAGGTCTCCTGGCTGGTAGTAGGAAAGCAGCCGTACAGCCCCTTGTGGCACATGGCTGCAAACGTAAGTCATAAACCTTCTTCATCATCACTGTATTTGTCTGCTGCCCTTTTTGCCATCCCCATACTCCTCCAAAGTATTTGTAATTAATTTTATATTACTTTTCTTTTTCTCTTTTTTATTCTTTTTTTTTTTCCCCTTTGCCTTTCTTTTACTGCGCTCTGCTGGGGAGCCTGGAGCTCAGTCTCACCAAACGGGGGAACTTGATACCCTTTGCATCAAAGTGAGCAGGGAAAGAAAAGCAGACAAGGCTGAGGAGTGGCAGTGAAGAGGGAAAGGACTGCCTGTCCAATCTGTTGCTCACAGGAAAAGGAGGATGAGGAGCCTAGGCTTGAAAAATAAAGAGCATTTATATAGCACACTTGAGGTGAAATGTTTGTGTGTCAGTCAGAAGTAGTGTCAGCAAGCTGAGAAAAGTTAACTGCAGACTGCTACTTGTTTTTGCTTTTCCAGTGTGTTCTCACACCATGATATAAAGCTGTAACTTATACTTACAGTCTGTGTACTATGCTGTATGTCCTTACAGAAGTGTGTCTAATTTCACAGTTAGAAGACCAGATGGTTTTATTGGATAGAATAGAATTGATGGAAAATTTCTTTATCTATTCAGATGTTATAAAACTTCTGTATGATTTTGAGGAATGTAATAATATTTCTTAAGGTGAAAAGAAACATTCCAACTGAGAAGACCATTTCAAAGGAAGAATTAGGCTTGCCATAAGTATTAAAAGTTTGCTTAGTTTGTCCAAATTGATAATAAAAGGGAATATGAAGCTCATGTGGGTGGAAACTCATGCTGAATTATTCTGTAGACTGTTCTGAGCCTGAGGAAATTATTTATTCATTGCTGATCTTTCATTTATATCTACCAAAATGTTCTTTTTTCTCTACATCTCTCTTACCTCTTCTAGATTTATATATTTGAAAATAACATCTACTATCAGCCTGATGTAAAGAGTAGCTCATTGCGCCTGACATCCTCAGGAAAAGAAGGAATTATTTTTAATGGAATTGCAGACTGGTTATATGAAGGTAAGCTGGACGAATATATCTGTTTATTAAAACAGATGAAAGGTCCTTGTACAGACCCAACAGCACAAATCTGTTCATTTCAGGAAATGCTACGGTTAGGTTTCTTCTTTGCCTCCTCATTTTCTCGCCAGATTGCCTTTGTATTGACTGCTGGTTTGCATATAGCAATGTTTTCTGGGAAAGGTGAATTTATTTTCAACCAGAATGTATCAAATGTATGATGAAACTGGGTAGCATGAAAAGGTGTGTGGGAGAAAGGGCTCAGTTTGTTGCTTGTATGAACGACTGTGATGACCTATTTACAGTTAAAACATCCCAATAGAAGAGGACACCAAAGAACCATAGCTTAGGAGCAGAGGTGGCTACATTTTCTTTTTTATCCCTGGACACAAACTGAAAGGTGATTCCAGATAATACTACCCAGTGCCTCACTTTTTTTTTTTTTGTTTGTTTTTTTAATGGCATCTCTCCTTCAGCCTGGGTGGTGGTTGGTGTGCTCTGTGTCAGCACGATTTGAGGGAGACTCCACTCCCTCAAGCCAGGCAGCCTCATTGTGCTTAACTTTAAGAACATGCTGGAATCCTATTTGAGTGTTTTGATGAAGTCTAAAAGTGTCACACTGTTACCTCAACAGTGGCTGCTGCTTTTGCTTAAATCAACCTGTGCTAGGCTCCTGGAACACTTGCTGGCAAGCAGTGAGAAATTGGAGTAGGGGATAGATCAGCCTGTTGTAATACCCTCTGTCTTCTACACCCACCTTCTGCATGGTACCACAGAATGTTTCTCTCTGCACAAAAAAAGTTTTTAACATAATAGTAATAAATTTAAGAAAAAAATAAAAGGGGGGGAGCAGATTTTCTAGCTTGGTACAACAACTTAAAACTAATACACATTTCAATTACTCTTTCTATGGGACACATGTATTTTATAGTTAAATAGCCCGGTGTTCAATGATCAGTTACCTGAGGTATATAACTTCTTGTACATAGGGATTTTCAGAGTGCTTTTTAGGAGTGGTGTTAAAGCCATACAGCAAGGAACTTAAGCATGATCCTTAAAAATGGTCTACACATAATTCTTGGCACTTCAGTAGTTATGACAGCAGTTCACCTCAGGGTTGGTTTTTTTTTTTTAAATCTCTTCCCAAGTGAACTTAAGTTAGAATGGTAGTTTGCATCCCTCAGCCTGTGTCCGGTAGTTACTCACTTCCAAGATTTCTAATTTTTTGAAGTCTTCTAGTGTGGCAGCATATCTGAAAACATAAGGACAATGGACATTTTGGAAATGTAATGTAGTTTTATATGCACTTCATATTGTAACCATCTAACATGAGGGCATGTAAATAGAAGAATTTAAACAAATGTAGCTCATTGAAGTTGATACACTATATCGAGTTTTTGCTAAAACAAAGTGAAGTTAGTAAGAATCACAGCCACGAGAAGGAAAAGCAGAAGTTGTCTAGTTTGGGACTTAAAAGTTTCTGAAGTGTTGTGGCGATGGTGCACATCCCAGAGCCTTCCTCCCGAAGCATGTCCTAAAGCCTTCTTGAGGTGATTTTGCCCATTCTTTTCCAAGTTTTATAATCCCTGCTCCAAACAGCTCTTCCATTTCCTGACTTATAGAAAATTCATGGTGTTTCCAGGGATGCAGGCTGGCATGCATCATTAAAATCAGTGTTAAAGGCAGTTCTGTCAGTACACGTTGGAGGACCCCAGTCCATGTGCTATGGCAGGAATGAACATCCTGCTTCTTTGCCATTAACCACTGTTTAACTTTGAGCAGTGTTCTACTTTCAGCAGTGCTTTTCATAGCATCAGAAGCTGAGCAGGCTGAATAGTGTCCAGGTGAAGTTAAGGGATTTTCGGCTGAATCCAGCCCTGTTAGTCCTTTGATCTCATTTTGTTTCTTTTGTCATTTGCCTGAGTTTGTTATTAGCATTTTACCTTACAAAGCATTTGGGAATAGCTTTTCCTCGTGTGAATAACCTTGCCTAAATGCAAACAGTAATATTTTAAAACAAACACAGTTGTGATTTTTGCTATCTGATATTCACCATTCATTCTCCGCTCTTTTCCTCTGTGAAAGGTTTTAGTTATCCAGCCAGGGAGTGAAGCATGACCCAGAATATATGACTTTGAATATAGGTCTCAGCTTCATTGCACCAAACCTTAGATAACTGGTTAAGCTGCTTCAGAACATTCAGAATCTGATTAGCATCTTGGGGAGTCTCTACTGACAATTTAACTAGTTTTGCTAGATAGGCTCTCAAATTAGATATGCACTCAGGCCTTTGTTCCCCTCAGTACATTATTCTCAATCAGTTTTCCAGCCAAATTCATCAAAATTAAATACAGAATCCTTACCAAGCAAGTCAACATATCATAGGATAATGAAAAAAGTTTGTCTTTTCACAAGTGAAAACAGAACACCTGTACAGGGTGAATTTGGAATTGCTGAGGAGCTGCTTTACTGGAGTTCTGGGAGTCTGGGTGCTGCATTGTTGGCTGCTGCATGTTTCTGGTTTGTTTCTTTTGAATGTGAAATACAATGACAGTAAATGTAAGAAAACATTGCGTGGCATCTTTGAGAATTAATTTCATTTGGAAAAGAAATAAAATTCGAACAGAAAGAAACGTTTTGTTTGGATTTTCAAAGAGCTACATTGCAGAAAAACGGAGCTTCCTAAGAATTAAAGCTGTCCATTAGACTGAGACAAGAAAGTCAAAATACTGGACTCCAAAAATGGGTACATAAATATCTCTATATGTGAGGATCTGCATGATACTAGGTGCTAGAACTCAGAGAAATCAGCTATACTGAAGTTCTATATTAAGAGAAGAAAAAAAAAAGATTGACAATCAAAAAAAAACCCCAACAAGAAAAAATAAAAACAAACAAAAACAACCACAAACAAAAACCAAAACAACAGCAAAAACACCCCGCATTAAAATGGTCCAAATAATTTAAAATTTAATTAAACACATCTATTGGAATGCAACAGAACTGAACATATGGCAGTTACAATCATTTTTCATGTTTTTCATGTTTAGATGATTTATTGATGTCACTGGAAGTATTCATTTGAGCAAATGGTTCAAGCTTGGTCTTTCCATTTGCCTTGGTATTCAAACATTCAGCCCAGGATTATGTGAAATTACTGAAAATACAGCAGACACATTTCAAGTAGGCACAGGGAGAATAATTCAGTGTCAACTGAATAAACTGGAAACTATGTGGTAGTTTTTTTTATGAACCCTAAGGAAATCTGGTTTTGCAGAGGAACTTCTTCACTCTCACGTTGCCCACTGGTGGTCTCCAGACGGTGAAAGACTGGCCTTCCTGACCATAAATGACTCTTTGGTACCAAACATGGTTATTCCCCGATTTACTGGAGGCCTGTATCCAAAAGGAAAGCAGTATCCATATCCTAAGGTAAGATGACTGTGAGGGCAGCTCCCACTTCCTCTTCCATGTTCAGTGATAGTGTTCAACCATATGGAAGGAGTGTTTCCAAACAGTAACAGAGGCTGGTTTTGTTCACGCTGCTTTTCAGGAAATAATAATTACTTTTTTTCATCATTGAAATTTGGCATGATAAAATCAATCCAGCACCTTGGAGAGAAGGGTAATATGTTTAAAGGACTGCATAGAGAAAAGCTCCTGTCACAGCTGCACTGAAGTCACACACTCCAGTGTGCAGAGCCCAGAGAATGTTCCTTCACAGTGACGTCGATCTCAGTAGATTATGGTGTTATTAATAAATGTGGCAGACTGGCATTGAATAAGATAAGCCACAGTTACATATTTTCATGACATTAAAATGGGAAAAAAAAATAGAGTTATTACTGATTTTCAAAAAATTTACGGAAGGTTTTTTTAGATTTGTTTTGGAAATTGAAAGAACAGCCCAGAAATGCATAAAGTCTAAATTGCTCCTCATTTGGTGGGGATTTTTCTGGGGAGATGCCTCCCTATCTGTTGTTTTGATCTTCCAGCTGATCAGTTTATCCAGCCCTTCATTGCAGTTTCAAAGTGTCAGAATTCCTTTCTGACAGGTTATGCAGGTCCATGTGTATGGTACTCCTTTGACATTTCAGGGGAAGTTTATTGAGAGCTTTAGAAAATAGTACTGTTACTCTACTCCTGCTGCTTTATTTTGGTGATGACCCTTTATTCTTGATGGGTTAACACTTAGGTCAGGTACTACAAAACAGTAGCATGAATAGAATAATAAATAATAAATAGAATGTATTTGTGCTATGAAATAATACTATAAAATAATGAAGTAACCATAGTTTCTGAGTTAGTTTATATACTCGCATTGGAAAAAGGCCTTGAGTGACAGAGCAAAGAAAAAAAAAAAGGAATATTTTTAAAATTCAGCTTTGTAAACGAGAAAGGAGTAATTCTTTTTCATTAGCAATTCAGCATAAAAGTGATACACAATACTACTTCAGTAATCTCATTAATGAAAAAACATTATCTTTATTTAATGTCTCCATTTAATGCCAATTTAGCTACCCGTTAAACATCATTAATTGGTAATGAAGCTTGTGGTATAGCAACAGAGATTTAAAAAAAGATTTGTTCTTTGTTATAGAGTACAAAATTATAACTATAATTAAAAAATAAAATGAAGCATGTGTTTGTGAACACTGGAACATGCTCATATGTGTACATATCATACACACAGACTGTGTTCTTCAAAAAAAGAAAGAAAAAGGAAGTTTAAGCTTTGTTACATTAATCAAGAACAAAGTAGAGTTTCAATGCAGAGAGTTCTTGCACTACTGAGCAAATGTTTTGGCTGTTGTGCAAAATTTATGCTGTTTAAATTGCCATGAGAAGACCCTGAGGGGTGGAGGAGTTGAGGGAGAGATGTGGGTGTGAGAATTTTCTGCCCAGGTAGAACACCCACTTTCAGCTGCAGGAGACCTCTGCAGGCTGTGGGATCTGAGTGCCCCTGCTGCCCAGAGCTGGGGGGACAGACCTCACATCGGGCTGGAAGCCACAGCTGCAGCTGTGGAGCTGAGTCTTGGATGTATCCACACAGCAGAGCAGGGCACCCTGAGGGTGTTTGTGGCAGAGACACAGGGGCAGTTTCGGGGCAGTTTGGTCCCTTCAGGCCTAGCACAGGTCTGGCCACGTTTGCTGTGACGGTGTGCTTTGGAGTATCTCTTGGAACTCAAACTGCTGCTGCGTGGTAATTACTGATGGCAGGCCCTGCCTGTGAGAGCACTTGGACACTACTGTGCAGGCAATGTAAGGTTCAAGGGACATAAGGAGACTGCAGTGGTGTCCTAAAGACTTGATCTTTCAATGGTTTTCTTCCTCAGTTACGCATTTGTGTAAGCCGTGTTCATGCAAAGGATGCCTGCGAAGGATGACATTTCTTTTGAGGCAAATGTCAAAATTTTTATGAAGAAAAAAGAAAAGGAAGAATAATTCCAAGAGTTTAATAAAGTCCCTTTTTTAAACTTTTTTTTTTAGCGTTATTAAAAATACACAAATGCCCCTTTCTTGTCCTCCATGCCACCCAGAAAGGAGTGGATACCACATTCAGACCTTATTGAGATAAGCTCAATTTTTAAAAGGAATTTTTGGGTGTATTTCAGCCAAGCTATTTTGCATTATTGTATAACCCTGTGAAGAGCCAGATGCACAACTTTGTAGTTTATTGTGATGAAATCTGTAGAATCAGTGATTTTTACCTTTTCCTTCCAATATTAAACAAGAGTCAGCCCCGTTGAAGGACACGCTTTTCCTTCTGTGTATTCCAAGAGCATTTTATAATTTTGTGTGACTCCTGTGACTTAAATGAAACTGGAGATGATATGTTTAGAACAGAGATGTAGAACCAGAAGCATCTCCTTACAGCCCTTCAGAGCTTTACTTTCTATCAGCAGTGCTTTTTTTCTTCTCAGGAACACCCCTTAGTCACCAGGAGAAGGATGATTCCCACCTCCCTGTAGATACTCAGGATTTATCAGACTCTTCCCAGTGGATATATATCAAACTGCCCTTTTACTCCCATTTTGCAACAGGAAGTATTTTGTTCCCCTTAGAGCTGGCCTGCCAAAGCAGCTGGCTCCTTATGAGGGCCAAACACAGAGATTTTCAACTCAGCAAACCAGGGAAGAAAGACTGGGGGAAAATGGTAAAGAAAAAGAAGGGAAGAGGAGAAATGCTATCCCAGATAGAGGTAGTGCAGCTTTTTGGAAGAAGGATCAATAGTGTCTGGAAAATATTTTGCTGGAGGGTGGGTTTGGCTGGAGGTTTGGGAACTGACTGTGTTTTTGCAGCTGACTTAACTGGACTGGGCAAAGCCACTTGTAGCGTTGGTCACTTGCTCTGCACTGGAAGGTCTCCCATTAGAAAAGGCAGTGAGAGAATCTGTTAGTATTTCAAATCTTCATCTGTGTGATTCAAAAGGCTGTGAAATTAATTTTTAAAACTTAAGATATTTTAACTTCAATAACCTTTCATTATTCTGAAAATACTTAATTATGTTAATGAGTGAGTATGTTCAGTTTGTCACTGATTCAGTGCCTCTAAAGCTTCTATTTATTTTTTCTTTTCCAAAGGCAGGTCAAACAAACCCAACAGTAAAGCTGTTTGTAGTTAATCTGTACGGACCAGCACATACACTGGAACTGATGCCACCTGACAGCTTTAAATCAAGGTATATAATTTCCTTGTTTTGAAACTCATGTTTGATTTAACCTAACTGTCTCTAGGTTAATCACTGCCTTTTTACACTTATCTTGGACTGGAATTCACTTGATCTCAGTCCCCGTGGCTGAACATAATGATAAAATAAAAACAGCTGTACTGGACTGATGCTTCTCTTATAAATCACAGGGGTCTGGGATTTGCTCATGTTTGATGTCTTGAGAAGTTCCAATTTACTAGGAATATATTTAATTAAAAATCCTAAACTGTGGTCAGGGAAGGTGAAAACACTGTCCTGCTTCTGAGGTAGTTACTCATTCACTCCCAGCCATTGCTTGCTGTGTGCCAACTTGTTGCTTTCGGTTTCTGACATGAGATTGCAAAAGTGTCTTGGAAATACACACAACAGAGAATTGGGGTGTTCTCTTATTTAGAGAGAATTATTCTGAACCTTTCCTTTCATTTCTCATCCCAGCTGACAGGTGCAGTGAGGTGGCGGAAGGTGAGGAGCAATGCCACCAGATCACTCAGGCTAAGAGAGGCAGGGCTGTGTTTTTCGGGAGAAACTGCTACAGAACCACTGAGCTGATTTATCATTCCCTTTGAGGCTGAAGTAATGATGTCTGGCTGAAACTGGTGACTCTCCTGCTAAAGTTCCTGTGTTAAGCTGGAGATGCCTGAAATTTTTCTTTAAGGGCAGGAAAATTTTCATCCCTTCCCATATTTGTGTTCAAGTTTGTAGTGTTGCAGTCACCTTCCTTAAATTCCCATTGTGGTTTCAGTACATATACTAATGATATCCTAGCCCTAAAATGTTATATAATACAGGTAATAATAATAATAATAACAGCAGTTTCTACAGTCCAGATCTGGCTGCTGCCTAAGAGCCAGAGAAGTGCCACTTCCCGTATCCACTCAGGGCATTTTCAGATGGAGAGCACTGTGAAAAGGAAGGGTATGTTTCTATGTATATACACACACTACACTACATTCCTGATAAACAATTCATACTGTAGTGAAATTTGAACATATTTTTATGCATAGTTGATGGCAGAGGGAAAAAGAGGGATTATTAAGTGACCTTTTGCTTTTATTTTGGTGCTCAAGGAGTTTATGTCAGTGATAGAAAATGATGTTATAGTTTGATTTGGACTATTAACCACTATATTAGCTGGATTCTGTGTGCTAAATCTCCTGTTCCCGTCCCTCACTGGAGACTTTTTAAAATGAAACATTTCAGGGCCTGGGATTGAAGTTGCACTCTTTGGTTTGTTTCTTGGATCATTGCTTTCTTGGATGGGTCAGCTGGTGTCATGGTAGCTCTTGCTTTACTTTTGGCATACATTTTTGTGACTCCATAAGTTAAAATACTTTTAAGCCAAAAAAATGTAAATATTAGACTCAGCATACACTTGGAGTTACCATTTCTAGTTATCATTCTAGTATCCACATTTGAAAATATCTGTGTTACTAAAAGTGAAATATAAAAGCCAAAAGAAAACTGTGCATACTGGGTTGTTTGGGTCTCTTCTGGAAATACAGCACCAGACTGGGGCTGGGTGAAGTTGCAGTGAATTTCTGCCTCCTGCATCTCCTGTGTGCGGCATCAGAGCTGTACACAGCTTTGCTGTTGGTGCTTCTCAGCATCTTTGTTCAAGCAAGGAGGCTTTTGAATGTTTAATTAAATACATGTTTGTCAAAGAGTAATGAGATCTCCATCAGTTTTAGATTAAAAGCCTAATTATATTCAAACCAAACCCCTTGTTTGAAAGGGGGTCTGAGTTTTCAGACAGCTCACTCCGCTGTTGCACATAACTCAGCCGGACTGTGAAAGCTGCCAGCTGCCACGAGTGGAGAAGTGAAGCAAATAGCCTGGCTGGGATGACAGGCTGCAACAGGTCTTCTTCTGTAACATCCCCAGCCTGACAGCCTAGCAGGATTTTGTGAGGAGAGAGGCAG
Organism: Myiotriccus ornatus; assembly: GCA_036023395.1. Classification (NCBI taxonomy): domain Eukaryota; kingdom Metazoa; phylum Chordata; class Aves; order Passeriformes; family Tyrannidae; genus Myiotriccus; species Myiotriccus ornatus. The sequence continues at coordinate 7,966,866 of JAYRBT010000181.1, forward strand.
ATTTTCCACACCGTGAGTCTGTGGCTGGCAATTCTCATGTGCTCAGCCAGGGTTGTTGAGGGACAGACAGTTAACGATCTGTTTGTTAAAAGTGAAGGAGAAATACAATGATACTGAGTGGGACTTCCCTTTTATCCAGAAGTCCAGTTATAAAACACTTGTTATTTTATAACAAGTGGTATTTTAAAGTGGGGTCTGTCTGCATTCAAACATTACAAACTTACAGAACTTTTTGTTTCTTTTGGCGGTAGGACTGGATTCTTTTGCAAAAACGTATCTTCTGAAGGTACTTGGTATAGAAAAATACTGGCTTCTGTTGAAATTCAGTGTTTGTTTTTAAGCTGGCTGGAAAGTACACGGTTCATGTGTATTTGCAAACATATGTTTCACAGTTGGTAAAGTTTGTATCTATATGCAAAAATTTCCCAGGGGAACAGTACACTGAAGGACTGAGCCTTTGCAATTGTAGGAACACAGATGCTGGGCACTTGGGTTTATTTTCCCCATCCCTCAGCACTGATACTGTCATGCCATAGAAATCCAGCATTTGAATGAACTGTATATATGTTGGGTTTTTTTTTTTAAGGTCTAATCTGAAATATCAAGTATCTGAAATTTGTGTTTTCAAATGTTTACTTAGGGAATATTATATCACCATGGTGAAATGGGTAAGCAACACCAAGGCTGTGGTGAGATGGTTAAACAGAGCTCAGAATATCTCCATCCTTACAGTTTGTGAAACCACAACTGGGGCTTGTACCAGGGTAAGTTGTGTTGTTTTTTTTTTTTTTTTCCCCAAGATCTCTTTTCAAGGTTTCTTCTGGATTTTGTTTTCATAGTCAGAAAAAAGATTTTTTGTAAATGAGTTTGCAGATGCAGTAGTTGCAAGCTGAATATAATTAGTCAACAGGGAGGAAATAGATGTGAGAAGATTCCAAATGTGGTGAAATGATTTCATGCAATTAACAGCTTTGAGTGACATTTTCGGAATTACTAAGCTTTGTTCATTCATTAACTTCAGTGGAAACTGAGGTTGCTGAACATCATGTACTTGGCATATAGCTAGAGCAGTGACAAGCTTGTCTTCCCTCAGATGTTTTCAGCTGACTAGTTTCTCCTCTCCCCCTGCAGAGTTTGATTTTAGATCTTTCTGTCTCTCACAGCTTATGTATTTTTAAGGAAAAAGGTGTAAAACTCTGATAATTCCTTCAAACTCGATAACAGAAATAAATAACTTCAGGAAAAAAAAACTCTGAAAGGCAAAAGGGAGACTTCATTTTTGAAAGTTAGCCAAGCTGAAATACATTTTTCTATTTGAATCCAGCTGCATCTCATCCCTTGACCCTGAATTTGACTTCTGACACTCGTGCATTACATCTCCCCATTTTCACAGTCAATCTTGCATCTTGAATAAAATTGGCTGCTTTCCCATTCTGAGTCACGATCTCTTCCCAGAACCAGCTAAAAGTATAAGTATTTTCTATACATGCTAATATCAGTACCAGCAGATCCTCCAAAGTAGAGGGTATAATTTGGCAGAGTAAATGGTTATGAGTGATAAATGTTGGCCTCTGAGTCAAAAGGCTCCCATCAGTGTCTGCTACTGAAGTCAGTCATGTTGAAGTGTTAGAAATGATTTCTGACCTCATCTACTTCCATAGCTACACAGTGCAGGTTGCTTTTCCTGTCTCAGAAACTATGAATAAATCCCCAAAATATGGATTAAGAGTGTGACCATGGAGATTTGTTGATGGGGTTGCTTTTTTACGTGGTTCCTACAAGCCTTGTGCCTTTTATTAAGAAAGCTGGTCATAAACCACTGTGAGCAGTCGCTTCTGAAAGGGAAACCTTTATGTGCTCCAAGGTCAATTGGACTTGTTTGAAGTAGGTATCCAGGGAGCTGTAATCCAGGATATAATGTCAGAGAGAGAGAGACTGAGAAGTCCCACTCCAGAAAACTTAGAGTGCAGCAAAGGACATTTCTAGGTGGGTGAGGAAGGAGAGCAGTGCACTGTCACTGTAGTAAGCTCAGCTCAGGCTCATGCCTGTACCCCTGGATGGTTCTATTCTGCACCCACTGGGGTAAGGTGAAGCTCTAGAAATCACTAATGGAAGAGGAAAGGCCTTATTGTGACAATTTAGCATTGTATCACACCATTTGATTTCAAATATAAACCTTTTTTTCCCCCCTAGCATTTTGCACACGTTCTCAGTTTTAAAAAGTACTGTATCAAACCAGCTGGTGTAACAGCTACAGATTTTCATTTCTCAGGCCATATATTTAAAGACACTTCAGTAGCTAATAAATTTTCATTACTTCATTGTGACTATGACAATTTGCAACAATTGATGTATATTTCTTTTTTTTTTTTTTTTGCAACAATGTGTGTGTGGTATTTGGGTTTTTTTCTTCCAGTTGGCATGATGTGAAATATGAGTAGGAACAATAGAAAAGAATCATTTGTATTTATTTTTTCTTCTCATCACTAATGCCAGACTACAACCCATTAAAACAAGGGATTGCGATTTGAAAAGGTCTCACAATTTGAGCTTGATGCTGGCTGTTTGCCCAGTGTTGATGAAGGACCTAAAATATCCAGTTGTCAGATGATGCCTAGAGGTAAAAAACAAATAGAACTGCCTGTGTAAAGCTTGATAGCTAATCAGAAAGGACTGAAAACGGCATTCTTAGGTCCCCTGTGGTGTTCTACCAGAAACTCTGGATAAAGCAGCTGACTTAGTAATTAAATTATTGTTTGTTTCTATGGAAGTGCCAGCAAAGGGACGTGAAGATTGTAGCACAGTAGGAAAAAAAAAAAAAAATAACTAGCGACCTTTTGCTGAATGTGGGAGATATTTTTGATCTATAGCTATTCCATAAAAGGAATTTTTCTTTTCTTTTCTCTTTTTTTCAGAAATATGAAATGCAGTCAGACCTGTGGCTTCCTAAACAGGTACAGTATGAGTGCCGTTTCTGGGTGTATAATGTATCATTGTTTCATTGTCATTTTATTTAATCATGTGGTATTTTATAAGCTAATAAAATCCTGAGACACCTGTGTGGGTTTTGGAGGCAATATTCCCTTCAGTTTCCAATCTGTCTGCATTCAGTTCAGTAAGCACTTAGATGACCAGCTGATTAACTACCTAACTCTTGGATGGTTAAAGACAGATCAGATGAATTTCATTCCAGGCATGTCCTGTATACTGTGCTGATTTTTTTCTGATTAAAAAATAACCTCACTAAATTACACCCAAAGGAGTTCAAGGATTAGAGGTCATATGGGCTGTAATTGGAATGCGTAAGTATAATATTTCTGAATTCACACCCAGAACAGTATGTTGAACTAATATGCCAGCAAATTATTCCATTTTCATAGCTTCAGAAGAACTGTCCAATAAATGGATGAAACACATTCTATTTAAAATACATTTCAGGCTTCATTTTGCAACGTGCAAATGAGAAATCGTTTTAGCAAAAAACTATGCTTTTATAGCAAGCCATTTCCATTTAATATTTCTGTGTAAAGTTAGACATGAAGAGATGGTATCACATCATGCTACAGTTTGTGGTACGACCCTGATTCAGAATATCACTTCACTGTGCTTATTTTTTCCATACAACTTCATCGAAATCAGTGATTGTTAAGCATGTACTCAGGGATGTTTTGCTGGGTCCAGACCACTGAACCTTTTTTTTTCCCTCATCATTTGTAGGCCTTGTCTCTGTCAATAATTGTAGTCTGTAAAGGGAAGTGTCCTGGAAAGTCCCCCTGCATTAGGGATGAGATTACCAGACCTTTCACTGTGAGGGAGTTTAACAAGGGCCGTAACCAGTGCTTTAGGACAAGACTGCACATGGCACAAACTCCATTTAGCTTTAGCCACCACATTTTTGTTAATCTTAGCAGAATAGATTTAAAACCTAAGGATTTTTTCCAGTTGACTCATGAGCACAGCAACTACCAAAACCAAGGAGGGAAAGAACTTAAGCTGGTCTTTTGTTTAGAAGTCTAATGATAAGTGTGACAAATTGACACAGTCTTACATTTATAGAACGAAGAACCAGTTTTCTCCAAGGACGGCAGTAAGTTCTTCATGACTGTGCCAGTGAAGCAGGGAGGCCGGGGCGAATTTCACCACATAGCCATGTTCATTGTGCAGGTAAGGTTTTGGTTCTGGCTGTTTTCAATATCTTAGTGGTCATTTAGGACTTTTACTGAGGACACAAGACCCGAGCATTTCATCGGAGTCCGAACACTTGTGTCATCATTTGTCCTCTCCAGGTTGTCCCTTGGTGCAGAAGGGACATATTTGTAACTTCTTCCAGAATAAGTGGAGATTTCTCTCTTTCCTTAGACCTCTTCTGTGGTAGCACATGTGTTCACTAAAAGGAAGGTACTTCCCAAGTACTTTCTCTGGAAGATTTCATGTTTTCTCTGTACCTCTGTAGGCAAGCAGAGATGTTTTCTTGTTAAACCCTTCTGTCAGCAGTAATGTTTTATGGCCACAGAAATTCAAGAAGCCTACAGAATCACTATTTTTACCCTCTCTATATACACTGTACATGCATAAGTATAATTTTAAATGTCTGTTCAGAATCTGGCCTTACACAGAACAGTAAAGGCAGGAAATACCCTAACTTAAAATTCTGGAGAAGTTAGGACTCTTTATTACCCTTTGCAACATTTTTCAGTGGCTTCCATTTCCCAGGGTCATTACTTTTTCCAAAGAAGAATCTGAAAGAAGATAAATTTGCACTATGACTTTGAAGGTCACCAATATGAAGTTGGGATGAACTAATAAAAGAAATTATGCCCTGAACAGAACACTCCAAGGCATCTATTTAAATCAGCAGAGCATTAATCCAGGTACTTTAGCAGAGCCATATGAGATAGGAGGGATTATCAAGATACCCAAAACATCAAAATAGCAGACTTGGCACCAGCCACTCTATTATCTGCCTTTATGACAGTGTTCTGGTATGGACATTATCTAGTCTGAAATATGTTCACAGTGTACTGCAAACAGAACAAGAGCAAAAGAACTTTAATGAATATTTAACCTTAAGAAGCAAGAACGAAGATACCCATTCACTAGAGTAAATATATCAAGAAAGAGTCAGTGAAGATAAAAGGGATCAAAGACCTGTCAAATTCCATCTTCTAAAGAAAACAGAAACTCAGATGACAGTCTGGTAAAGGTGTATTAGTACAGCAACCACAGAAAAATTTACACCAGAGCAAAAATATTTAGTCAGTCAAGTCTTATTTTGGTATCTTTCCCCCTATGAATAAATATCTTTAAAATATATGAAACAGTAACAGTCTAGATCTGAAAGTTAACTTGCAGCACTCTCAAGGATGTTACAGATACAATCAAATTTGCCTGTAGGCTCTGGCATTTCTCACTGCTAAAAAGCCCAGGAAACTTGATCCACATTCAGGAAAATATTTAAGCAAAAATTAAGCCCACTCTTATTCAATAAGGTGATTAAATATATACCTACTTTTAAACACATCTTCACGAAATTTAACCAGAATAACGTTTAAAGTCGAGATGATGATTCAGAGTTTTGTCCCTTTTTTGGCAGGATCAGAGGCCTGGGTACTGCACAGCTCCAAAAATAAAAAATATTTCTATTTTCACTGCCATCAGCATGAATAAACAAATTTGAATGGTATAACCAATGACAAATTTGGCTTTTAGTATGTAGTTGCTCCTAAGAAGAAGGCAATGTAATAACACATGTATCAAGCATTATTCATCAGTAAGCAACATTCTGCATGGTAATGGGGCTGACACAGAGCAGTAAAGGACAGGAAATGCGTTTATGTGATGTGTTTTACACACTGCATTAATCTGATTGTCCATTATTTCTAAAGCAAACATGGAGGCATAAAAAGTATATTAACCATTGCACATAAAGTCTTTTGTCACATTAGATGTTTGTCACACCTTGTGAGAGCCACAGTGGCATAGCAGGTTCCCTGCAGAATTTAAAGCAGTTGGGACCCAGATGATCACAGCTTTTCCATGACGGAGCTCGGGTAACACTGGAATTTGGCATTTGGATTCCCACTACTTCCCTGTGCTACTCAGTACAGATATTTATTAAGGGAGATCAGCCTCTGCATGCAGAAAAGTTAAAACACAGAACCAAGGTGAACTTGCAGGAACAAAGAAATACATTTTAATGGCTCACTTTAATTCAATCACTGAGGCTGATTTGTCAGTCTTAAAATGAAGTGCTGACAAATGGTGGTCTTTCTCAGGCTACATTTCTTTGACTGAACTTCAGAAAAGCATGTGGCAATGACACAATCAAAGCAGGTTAGCAGAAGCTTCTAATTAAAGATTTAATTAGGGAAGTGACTGCAATGGGAAGTGACTGTCTAAAAGATTACTGTCTATCATAGATTATTTACTGTCTGGATGTAGAGGGATAGATGTGTGGTTTATTGTTTACAAATGCTTTTAGTAACTTATGAAATATTTAAAACAAACTAATCCAAAATGGGATTGATTCATGTCTTATGTGTCTAGAAATTTCTTTCATGGAGTTTTGCAACTCTAGAAAGTCTCTTTTTTTCCACCCACAAAATAAGAATTATAAAGTTACTTTAATGGATCAAGGCGATAACTTCCTGCAAGCTTCATAAATTATGTATTATGGCTGTAACCTTGAAAAATAACCATGTTTATTAACGCTTGGCTGGGCTTTTTATTGCTGTTTCTTGTTAGATCCTGTGATCTTAATATTTAAATATCTCTTTCGATTGTTGCAGCTTTTTTCTCTTGAGAGAAGAAGTAGTCGCTTAGAATAAATCACTGATTTGTATTTTAATCATTCTTGGAGTCAGCACTGAATATCGTAATCTTCCTGAATGGGGGACCCTCGTCACAGACATATGTACAGCTTCTAGCACAATGTCCTGGTTTTGTTTGGTACTTGCAAGACTTGTCATAGAGTTACTACATCATTCTTTCCATGTGGATCTGTTAGAAAACAGATCAGTTCTAAGGGACTTGGTTCTACCTTGCCAGTTCCCAGCATTTCTCATAGGTATCCTTGAGCATTTTCTGCTGTCTAGTTATTGCTGCTGTTGATGCAGAACTTAGGGTACAGTTCAGAAATACATGGATTGAAAAAAGCAAAGCCTTTTTGCCTTTATAACTTTTTGTAGGCTACATAACCACTGAGGCCACAGCGATTAGGCATGGACTGGTGCTGCAGGTTCACAAGCCCCAAGGCCAGAAAGCACCATTAGATCCTCCATCTGACCTGCTTTATAACTCCTGCTGCTCGGTTTTGCCCACTAAAGATGAAATATAAGCTGAAGTATCACCTCTTTTCTTTACAAAGTTTTTCTTGAATTTGAAAACTTAAGAATTTGTATATCCAGGCCAAGCATCATAACCCAAATACAGATAAGAACGCTCTGTTCAAGTAGTGAGGGTTGAAGTTTTAATCTTCGATAGCCTAAGCCAAGATTTTACCTTTCGCAGTAGGAGCTTCTTAGTCTTCATGTTCTGTTGTTTTTAACCTGTGTCTGATGAGCAGCCTACTCCAAAGTTGATTTCCAGCCAAAGAGCTGGTTTTACCTTCACTGCATCCTGATGTTTCCTAATTCAGTTCCTGGTGCATTGGCTGAGAAAAGTGCCACCGCGTTCTTTGAAAGGATGTTTTGAATGTCCCCTTGTAGCAGTTATTCTTCTGGGCTCACTGGGGTAGAAACTGCTTCTGAAAGCAAACAACACGTGCTCCCCAGCTTGTAAGCATTTGGTTCAGTTGCCCGAATTTGAAGCTACTCTTAGCCTCTTACAGGTGCTGGATAAAGAGAGGCTTCTCTGTGGTGCACAGTGGAGCAGGGGAAAGATTCCCTGGAATGCCCCTGTGAAGGAAAAGAAACCCTAAGAAAAACAAAGCATGTGGAATGGCAAGGCCCTTAGCTGAAGTATTGAACTTAGATTGTTTGTTGGCGTCTGGGCAACTGAAAGAAAAACTGTGTTGAAAATCAACATTCTTTAATGATTTTGAAAAGTTTATGTACCGGGGGGGGGG
>JAYRBT010000181.1:7975030-8014740 GCA_036023395.1 Myiotriccus ornatus
CCCCCCCCAAGATACTGGAAGGTGAGCCCTGTCAAAATGTGAGGTTTGTGATTTAAAGATGTTCTGTTGCATATTTAAGTTTTAAAAGCTGTAATCAATAATGACATGTGCAGACCATCCCTGTGGACAAAGAAAAATATATCAAGTAAGGTGAAAGTCAATGTTTTCCATCTCTCTCCAGGCTAAAAGTGAACAAATCAGTGTGAGACACCTTACATCGGGAAACTGGGAAGTTATCAAAATACTGGCATATGATGAAAATACTCAAAAGATGTAAGCACTATTCTCTGTATTTGTTCATGAAAATATCTGAGTTATTAAAGTGGAATCCATTTAACTGGAAATAGCATATCTCAAATTAAACAACAATATTCTTTCAGTTTTGAGCATTACCATAACTCTGACACACCTGAGTGCATAAAGTGCAGTTCTAAGACAATTTATCTGCCATTCTGTTGTTGTGTGTGTTTTTAAGCAGAGGGAAAAGAAGCACACCGTGATATCACTTACTGCATTTTTCTGAACAAAAGAATTCAACACACAATGCAGCAGTAGTAACATTTTGGTGACTTCTTTCCCGGAATCCAGATAAAGAGTCATAGTAAATTTTTAGTACTTGATAAAACATCAAATCTTTCATTTTTATCCTTGGTTACTGCATGAGGCCTCAGAGTTTTGGTGATCTGGTTCAATCTCATAAATTCAAATTATTTATAGAGATTATCAGAACTCCTGATTCTAACCCAGCTTACAGAGAAATCTTTCTGAAGCCCATCTTAGTGCTTTAGTAGAAGGAAATGCAGCACATACTTGGTGCTTTTGGGGGGCAGTATAGAACTGACACAAACTGTCTGAAGGCTCCACATAACTTCAGTGGAACTTCCCTAGTTTTCAATTTTATCTGCCCATGGCAAAAAATAGACATTTTCATTTTCTTTAAAATAAATGATGTTTCAGCAAGCACCTTTTTGAGCCTACAACAAGACCCATCTTCTACACTAGTACTGGAGAACATCCTTTTTGACCAGTCCTTCTGCGGGTTCTGAAAATATATCCATGGATAATTTCTAGATACTTCTGCAAGGTTCAGGTGAAAAAAATGAGGTCTGGATGCACTCAGCCTGCAGAGAGACGACAGACCTCACGTGGGTTGTCTCAGCCTCTTGAGAGGATTTCCTCGCCCTTCTTCTGCCTATCAAGCAGAAGCTTTTGGTGATCTCACCTGGGAAACACCAAGGGCTTGTCTTGGTATTCTTGCAGCAGCTTTACTACCCAGTCTCTTTCCACCTGTGCAAACTAGATAGAAGAAAAAGTTTTCCTACAGCTCAAAAAGGCTTTTGGGTATCATAAGACTTATTGTAATAGGTGATGTACTTTCATTGTGACCTTTATCTACCACTTGGATTTATATTGGAAACTCTGGAGTGAAGGAGAAGCTTTTTCCTCTGTATTTGTAATGTGCAAAAAGGCATCCTGGTTGCTGCTGGAGCTCCCTGGGCATTACAGGAATTAAACAGAAACCATAAAACACTGTGTTTGTCACTGTTAAAATATGAAATCGTATGCCTTCTGAAATAACTGCTCTGTCTACTGGCTCTAAGTTTAATCTTGGAAAGTAGGTTATTACATAAGTATTTTATCTTCATGGATATTTGGGAATTTTTAATTTAAAAAAAATGTTATTGATGGTGCCACTCATTTCCCTAAACACTACCCACATCAGACAGTTTACCAAACGGAGTTTAACTTTTAACTTTGTTCATCTTTTGGGCACAGTTATTTCTTAAGTACTGAAGAATCCCCAAGAGGAAGACAGCTGCATAGGTAAGAACTATATGGGGCTGTGTTAACAGCTTCTTCATCCAAGCTGTAAGTGCAATGGTGCTTGGGTAATGATTTATACTGTGTAAAAATTAGTATGCTTGAGCTGTAACAAGGAAAGAATCACAGCTTTTCTAAGTTAAAAATTTCAATGATATTTTGAAGTTCCTAAAAAATGGAAAAAATTTTAACACAAAATGTTTTTACCAAATGCATCTTTACTAGTCCTCTATAAGCATCTAAAAAGCTAAACCTAAATGCAAGCATTTAACATGACTGTGTTTTAAAAGTAAAAAAAGTCTTCTAAATAAATATATTTATAGGGTTTAATCGTGTAACTTACAGTGTGTGGGCAAAGCACCTCATCCTTGCACAAACCTCAGTGCTTGAATCTGAAGTTAATGAGGCTTTTCATTGTGTACTACCAATACTGTTACCCCACAGCACTGCTACTTATTGGATCCCCAGTCTTGCTTTGGGCAGGTTTTGGATCATGTCCACATTGCCCAGTTTACAGAACATTAGTCCACTGAGTCATCTGAGGACAGTTTCCCTCAGGAAAATGAGACAGTGGTATTTAAGCAAGTTTGGGGACTGAAACAAATTTTGTCACTCCAATGAGCTAATTCTCGGTTTATTGTATTTTATTACAATGTAAAATGTTTCTGATTAATTTTTTTTCACAGTGTATCAACAGTGGGGTCATTGAATCGTCAGTGTCTCTCATGTAACTTCTTGAAAGACCGGTGCACATACTTCAGTGCAAAGTTTAGCCCCATGAATAGGCATTTTCTACTGCACTGTAAAGGTAAGTCAGACACACAGTGTATAAAAGTGCATGTTTGCTTCTGAATTAATGTTTACTCTTGAGAAGGGCATGAGGCTGGAGTCTAACAGTTGGCTCAGTAGTGGATTACTCAAAGTTCTGTACAGAGCCTGTTCCAAGACTAAGTGAAGATGTTCTGTGTAATAGCTAAATAACAAGTGATACCAGAAAGCTAACATCCAATCCTAACCCTTCTGTCCAAGTAAAGGACATTGACTTAAAGTCAACCTAAATAAAAATCCTTCACCAAAAAAATTGGAATTTATGGTGATGGTACTGTGGTTTGTATCATCTTCATTATTTATATGTATAGGGTTTGATTTTGTGTGATTATACCTAGATAAAAAATGAGGGCCTTCTTTCTGTAACAGTTTCTCTATGTGTGTACACATGTATGTTCACAGTGTATCTGTACACACTCCCATATGTTTGCGTGTATCTTCCAAAAACCAGGTGTGGTTTAATCTGCAGATCCTCTCTATCAGAATAATTGCAATAAGTAAGTCCTTGTGTTTTATTTTTAGCCATGTTCCAGTAGCCCTAAATGGCACCAGTTGGGTCAGAGTTTCTCTATAAACGGAAAAATAGAACACTGTGAAATTTATAACCTACACCCAGGAAATAAACACTGAGAAATAAGTAAGATTATAAAAAAAAAGGTTCAGAAAAGCATGAGACAATCAATAATAAAGTGTATAGCTAGACCTGTTGTCCTTGAAACTTGTAGTATTTTACACTGTCCAACCAGTACTTTTGCATAGTTAGAATCAGGCTGAAAAGAGTAGATCACAATTCATCTGAAATACATATGAATAGCCCATTTTATTTGCATGCATTTTTCTATTTCTTTTGCAACTCCACTTTTATTTTTGCACAAAAATAAAATATCTGCCAGCTTGAACATTGAATCCATCCAAACAAACAAACTATGAATATATATTGGCTAAAATAAGGGGTCTGGTTTTATTTTTTGTTGGTTGTTTTTTTGTGGAAATACACCTACAATGCATAGCTGATTAGAAAAAAAAAATTACAAACTGTATGGTTTATACATGGTTAAATCTGCAGCATGATGTTACAGAGCTAATCCTGAGATCCATATCTGAGTAAAGACTGCACTAGTAATGACTTTCTCATGTTTTAAGCAGAATTTTCCCTTGTTCTTAACATAGTCCCTATGGGGTAAGTCTCAGATTCCTGCAAGAGGCAGGATTGGTAAATTGGGAAGTTTTTTTACCTGAATCAGCAATGTTCCAGGGTCCAAAAGGACAGCTTCTTGTTATTATTTTAGCAAAGTATATTCAGCCTGTATTTTTTAATGTGTTCCTTTGATATAAAAACGTGGATGCCAGCAGGAAGTTGTGCATGGAATTACTCACAGGCTCATGACTTTCGGTGACTTTGGAGGTGGCAGTTGTCTGTTTGAGCTGATAAGGCTGTAGATCATCCTCCCAGGATTAAACCTACACTCCGCTGAGTTACAGGCACTAGACTGCCCTAAGCTACAGGTCGTGGGCACAGATGATAAACCACTGTCACTAAGTTTTTCCTACCTCTGACATTAATGCACAGCTGTCACCTTGGAGCTACTCAGTGGCCTTCTCTTGTGTTTCGTCAGAGCTTGGCCGTGGTGTGGCCCTCACACACGGCCACGGCTCTGTGGTGCATTGGGTGTTTGGGAGTATCAAAGGTGATGGCAACATCACCACAGAACAGGTGTGCTGCTTGTAGGAGTGTGATGTAAACTGCTTCGAGGAGACAAATGACACTGCATCTACTTGCATACACACTCGTTTTCCCACCACAAAAAGCCTTTGCTGAATTGTTACAAAAGCAATTTACCCGGAAAAATTGTTGAGGGACTTTGAACTAGTTTGATCTATACAAGTTTCAGTTCTTCCACCTCCTGTTTACCCGTGAGCACCTTTATTAGGATAGTTTTTCCTTCTTAGTTTTCCTCAGCCAGGAGATCTGTCTCAGTATATCCATCTCCAGAGACTCTCCTGAATGAGGAGTTATTTGTAGCCTGGTAGGTGGAGGAGACTTTACAGCCTCTCAGTTTTGGCAAGTGCATCCTTTGCACTTATTTTCAACACTCCTTGCAGATTTTTTCCTTTAGCACTTCATAAACCCTAACAGATATTAATCTCTCCACTCAAATAAAATACTTCACAAAGAGATTAATTGTTTCTCCCCTTTTATACAACAGAAAATAAGCTCTGGGTTTAGGGTTAGTAATAGGAGGTCAATGGGAAATCTAAGTGCTGTGCTTAGTTCTAATGTGCTGTAACACAATGCCTATAAGACAAGTCTGCCTCTTTTTATTCTGATTAGCTTTTTAATCTACTGCAATCTCCCTTTTTTCAAAATCTGTCATCATCCTTCCATCTTTTACTGTGAAAATAGAGCTGACCTGGAAAATGTCAATGCTTTCCGGTCAAAAATGGTCTTTCTTAAATAATAGTTTAAAGCAAAATGACAAATTCAGAGGAATTTGTCTGTAAAAAGAGCTGGGGAAATAAAAAGGGCTGGGGGAAAAGAAAAAAAAACAAACAAAAGAAAAAGAGACACCTGAAGAAATTACCTTCTTCAAGAGCTAAGGCAAAAAACTGTGATTTCTCAGCAATCTACCTGTAAGATTTTTGTCCATAATTCCTCTTGAGACTAAATGAAATTGGTAAAAATCTTCAGTGGAGGCCATGAGTGGCATTATGCTTATTTCAGATATTTACATTTCCCTAGGCTCATGCCATAATTAATTGAGAGAGGCAACCTCTCGATACACATAAATTATGCTCTGTCTCCGAAGTGCTCTCAGAAGGAATTGTTTTTTCTCAAAAAAAGAGAAGTTGTAACTCCTAATTTCAGAGGGTCCATGTGTTCATCTGCCGTGGGGTCCTCAGGGACGTCAGCTTTTCTGCATCATTCTTCCTAGCACAATTCTGACTGACTGCTTATAATTTAAACTCTTGTCTCATTAAACTAAGCTTCTTGTGTGAAAATTCCATGTTGGGGGTGGGAACACAATATTTTCTTTTGCAAGTTTACGCTAGGAGGGTCCTCAGAGCAGCTACAGCAAACTCAGCTCTGCTTCTGAGTACGTTGAATGCTTGGTCATCCCAGTTTCACATACCATCTTGTGCATTTGCACAGCAGTTGTTGACATGAAGAATTATTCCTGGTGCACTTAGTTTCTTAGTGGTAAAGTAAAAATATAGTATCTGAAGTGGGATTGGATTACATTACACCGAGATTTAACTGTGATGCTGCTGGTTTTGCTGAGCTGGCATATCAAAGGTGCTGCTTAAACAGATAACTAAGTAACATATGTGAAAATTTTTCAGCACCTCAGTAGCTTTTCCATAGAAAATATAAGTGCATATCATCATTAATTCAACTCTCAGCCTAAACTTACTGTTTCTGAATGTCAAACTGCTATATTTTAGACAGTATTATTAAGAGCCTCCATAATTCTTTTATTCTTCCCTTAAAACTAAAACATGGAGCTTATAAAGTAAAAAAAGGATGCTGCTTCTGGCTGTGGGTGCAGGGTGTGGGTACAGGGTCTGGACTGCTTGCTGAACAGGCAGGAGGCCTCTGTTTCCCACTTTGTTGGTGCTGTAGTCTAACCTGTGTCCTTCCCAGGGGAGTTAGTGCTGCGTTTGAAGGGAGGTGTTCGTACGGAGCTTCCAGGATCCCGTCTTGTGGTAACTGGTGCTCTCGTCCTTTGTTACTGAATAACTACCCTGTATTGCCTCTGTTTTTCTTCTCTCCTTGAAACAGGACCAGGTGTTCCAGTTGTTAGTGTGCACAGTACAAGTAATACCGCAAGTGAGTATTCCTTATGAAATAGTTAAATTTTATTATCATCCCTGATTGTTTTGGAGGGTTTGGGAGAGGGGAAAGGCCATTACAAGTATCTGAACACTAATAGATGGCTTATTCATATAAAGTTCTATTAATCACCTCTTAGCAGCATCCACATCAACAAATGATAAGGAAAGAAGTTAATCAAAGGACTAAATCTTTCTCAGGCTTTTCAGATATATTTTATGCTAAATGCATATAACTCATCTTCTGTTTACACTTGAGTAAATTAGGTGGCAGGCTTGTCTTCATCCTCTTCACTTTGTATGTAAATCATGCTGCCACTACAGTACAACTTCTGTATTTTTAGAGATATTTTTAAAGTTACAGTCCAATTATGTTGAAGTAAGGTACAGTCCTTGGACAATTGTTCCTAAAAGCTGACCTACGTATGATGAACTTAGTCCTTATCTTATATTTCTCAAATCAGAACAACTCCACTGACATTTTCAGTTAAGACTTTTTAGGAGGATATTCCATATCTCTCTTTGCAAGTTTTATACATTATTTTCTGTATATTGACACCAAATCTATTGCTGTTTCATGGCTGCTTGAGGTGCTTTGTAACAGAAGACTGTCCTTCAGCAGTAGAATTTTCCCCCCCTAGGTATTCCTGTGGTGCAGCAGAGGTGACAGCTTTGCTACCTCCAGCTCCACTGTGACCCACTGTCATGAAGGTGTGGATTACAGGAATGGGGAACTTTATGGCTTCTTTTTTTTTTTTTTTTCCATGTCATATTTTTGCAAAGCTCAGGGCAATAACACACCGAAGGCACGGAGATCTGTCCAGCTCAATAAGGTGCAGGTGCTGCTCAAAGCAAATTCATTGACTTCTGTAGAGCTCCTCAATCCTACAGATTGAAGGCAAACTTTCACTCCCTATTACCTGCATCTAAAATACTCTTGGTAGTGAAACACTGAAATAGAGATT
The DNA here is from genome assembly GCA_036023395.1 of Myiotriccus ornatus. NCBI lineage: Eukaryota > Metazoa > Chordata > Aves > Passeriformes > Tyrannidae > Myiotriccus > Myiotriccus ornatus. The sequence goes on from JAYRBT010000181.1 coordinate 7,982,476, forward strand.
TATGTGCAACATCACAGAATAAGGCAAAGCAAGTCAGGATAGAGGGACATTGTTTCTTGTAACAACAAGAAGCCAAATAATAAGAGATATAATTTACATTAATGTTTTAGTGCAAGATTAGATTATCCTCTTCAACTCATAAAAGAATGATTAAGGACTACTTCAATTATTCCATCCCCAGACTATAATTATTTCATTTTGGTTGACTGCCCAGAACAAACATTCTCCTTAGATTATCCAGTTTTGGCCCTAAGCGAAGAGTTTATTATTTAATTAAAGAATCTAAATTTTTGTAAGCAAGATCTGTAATTTGATTAAAAAAAATAAAAAAAGGAGAACAAATTAGTCATCATTCTTTCATGTGTAAAAGGATCTCTTCAAATGTGTCTGCAGCTTTAAACCAAGCTGATGTCCTGTTGTTGGTTGAAGTGCAGAAGACACATAAGGACCTGCAGTGACCACATAGAGCTGTGCAGGCTAAATACTGCCTTGGAATAGGTAGCTTGAAAAGGATGCCTACATGAGGCTTAGGGTATTGCCCAGCAGAGTAACCTTTTGCTGTAACAGCCCCTGTTAGTATTTATCAGAGATACTGGTTTTCCTTTGGCCATCAGCAATTTCGTTGCTTAGTGAAAGCAAAGCCTGCTGAAGCCGGAAAATGCACTAGATGTATATCTTTTGAATTAGATGTTTGCTCAGCTCCTGAATTGTAAAGTAGTTGCATTATTAAAAAAGGCATTTACAGAAGGTATTCATTTACAGGATTTATCATTGCACGTTTGTCTCTTTTTCTTAAATTTTTTTGAATCTTGATTTATGTCTGGTGCTATGTCTGATGCCTTTCAAAATGCTTTTTCTTCCTGTTTCTAGAGTTTTATATTTTGGAAAATAATGCTGTGTTGAAGGAAGCTGTTTTTAAGAAAAAGAATTACAAGACTGAAATCAAAATGCTTCACATTGAGGATTACGGTAAATCTGGCAAAATGTTATTTTAGCAAACCAAAAGCCTTCTTACAACGTCACTGTTTTTCATCTGTGTAACTACCAGCCTTTAATGTTTTTCTCTTTTCTTAAAAGAATTCCCTTTACAGTTGTCACTGCCAAAAGATTTCACAGATCGAAACCAGTATGCCCTTCTATTAATAATGTAAGTATCTGTGTAGAGTCACTGAAAAAAATAATTAAAAAAATACACAATAGAAAACATTTAACTCTTTAATTAGAAAATGGTTTATTCTTTACCTTGTGTAGGAAAATTACCTCATATATTTGAGTTGATAAATCAAAAGGTTTGTTCTTGAGAAGACTTTGTGATAGGTGCTGCCTGGTACATATGCCTGGGGTTTTTTTCAGCTCGTCAAACCTAACTCTGCTTCTCTGTACTTTTATGTACATGAGGCACCGGCACTTCTGATGGTGTAGCTGTGAGTAGTTCTGCAGTCTTTCCTGGACCCATACTGATCCTACCCACAGAGTGTCTCATTCAGAGCATGTGCTTCTTTTTATCCCTGCTAGAAACGGGTAGAGCTTCTGAGAGGGGCTCAGTTAAGATGCATAAAGCAAAATCTGCTTTTAGGAACACTGGAAAGAAGAAAAAAATGTTTTTGAGCATCATTGGCTGAAGGCATTATAGACATGATCCAAAGTCTGTTGATGTTTGTCAAAAACCTCTGTGGGAGGAAGGTGGTACTCCGTGGCAACCTGTCCTGCTCCATAAAAAAGAAATAGGGTGCATGTTTCTTGCAGAGACAGTCAGCCTTTAAGTCACATGTCTACACAATGTGAGCAGAGGAAAAGAGCAGAGTCATGAGCGTGCCTGCAGCCTACCTGGAAAAACTGGTGATGGCCACTTCTTTCTCTCCACCTGGTCTCAGAAGGGGTGTAGAGGGCTTTCCTGTACCTACAGATCTTCTTCCAGTCCCATCTGGAAGGAGTTGATGTGAATTTCAGTAACAGAGGTCTAGGAATGCACTGCTAAATTGATGAAAATGCCATGTTGCTGAGCTGTTATCAGCTGCAGCAGACCTCCCCTTAATGACAGCAGAGATCCTTATTGTTGGTGTGAGGTCAAATTTACAAGCTTGAGCTCCTGAATGTTCCCAAATTCCTCTACTCAGATCAGATCTTAGATAATAGGACAGAGTGGCATAAAACTGCTATTTCTAAGCCAAGTTTGTGTTTAAAAATTCGGATTTTTCAGGTTGCATTTATATGAAGTTGGGGAGACTCTCTGCTTTAATTGGTTCATGAACACGTTTTTGTTTTCTTGTGGAGAAACATGACACATTGATATTATTTCATCTTTGCAGTATTTGCTAGCATGATCTTGGAAGCATGATTATATTTTAAGCAGCTCTTGTAAGTGTGCCAAAGGCAAACAGACTCTGTGAATTGACCCCAGCAGAACTGCAGGGACTTGAAAACATTTGTGCTTATTCCTTTCTCTGAGAGTAAGGAAACAATAAGGTGTTGGTGGTCTAATCTTTCCCTTTTTAAGTATCCTAGTAAATACATAATCTGCCATATACAGGTATGGTAAAATATGAGGTTTTATACTCATGTAGAACTACAGAAGACAGAAGGGAAGGATCAGAAAACTGAGAAGCCCAAGGTCAGAAATTACAGGCAAATGAAAATAGAAAAGCTAAGGAAATACTATTTTGAAATATATTTTGATACCGAGTGGTGAAAGAACTGAGAACAGTATTGAGGCAAGGTCTGAATTTAATCTTAACAAAGTTGTGGGTACCCAATAAGTGAATAATGTGGGCAACTCACAATATGTGGATATGTTTTATAATTGTTTTATTTTTTTTATTATGGGCATGTTGGATAAAAAGGAAATTCATCAACTTATGAATACAGATTGTTGTATTTACAGCATGGAGACTTTGCTTCTTTTCGGTCAAATACCTTTGCAATGTCAAATTCTCAATGTTAGCTTTAGCAGGAGTTAGTTTTAGAAAACTTTGTACAGTAATGAAAGTATGAAACTGGAAATTTGAAATCTGTCCTGTCTCATGTAATGCAGCATATTTTGTGTCCTCCTATTCCCTAGAAGAGAAAGCAGTTATATTTCTTCAATAGCTTTTTATAGACTTTAAACTAAGGTTGCCAGCAGTCCCTTTTTCTATTAAAGAGGTCCCCAAATGAAATATAAAACTGAAAACTGTCACTGAAGTTATGGGAAGTTCCCTTGTGGGATGATTATTTGAGCCTAGTAAATTCTGCCTAGCACTTGAGAAAGAACGATTGGATATCTGTGGGCATGTAGGGGGTAATTTCTTGACCCACATAGCTCCAAATTGATGTCTTAATGTTTATTTCATGATCAGAAATACTACTGAAAAAAAAAAAAAGGAAAAAAAGAAAAAGTATTCAGGTCCAAGGGGAACATGTAGCTTTTATAGGGAACATTAGTTGTATAGGTGGTATAATTTCCCAGATATTTGACTTTCCTGGATCCCAGAGTGGTACTGTTGGAACTGATTGAGAGACCTGCTGTTCCTACTGCTAGAAAGGTTAGACAAGAATTAGTGGCTGATAAGAAGTGCTGCCTTTCATATTGTTCAGCTGCACCTTTCTTTCTTACATTCTCAGTCATGATACAATTATCATTATAGTCCATCTACTGAAAGTTTGAAAAAGAATGCTTACCAGTGTCCCTGTAAGAGTGTTGGTTTAATTGTATGTCCATTTTTTGGAGAGGAGATTCTATATAACATCTTGATCCAGGCAACATGAACTTAGATGTATATAAAGAGAAAATATACATCTGAAAAAGTGGAGTATTAGCAGATAAGAGGTGGGTTTTGCTTTCCACCTCAGTAGCAGGGCACTTTGACAAGGGCTTAAGAAGGGAGGGAGGGAGGGAAGAAAGGAAGGTGAGGAAAAGACAATGTGATTTTAAACCTGAAATTCGCCTAATAGGTCTTTGTAGTGCAAATTAAATGTTTAGTTAAGTGCATATAAGTTTTTAAGTGTATGTAGGCTTTGTCTCCTTAGCTGGAGGGTAGATGTGGCATATAAGATCTAACATGCTGTTTGGCTGAAGTCACTGCTCCAGAGTCACTCCAAGACTCTGGTGAAAAGTGATCTTTCCTGTGTCACATTTTGCCTGAGTCTGGTTTATCTGTGTGGTCTTGTCTCTGCAGAACTTTTGTGCTGGTGGCTGGTTCACTGCATCAGAATAAAGTAGGTTTTTGATGAGTGGGGTTCATAATGTTGCTATAAATTTTCATCACCAGTGACTACTTTGGTATGATGTTAATGTGCTCTCTGGATCAATAGGATTACAGCAGCATTAACAGAATTTGGAAATAGGTAAAGCAGAGGAAGCTTGGTGCTATCTGGTTTGGGTTTTTTTCAGACCACTGGAAGCTAGTAGCTATTTCAAAGGAGCATGGCTATAATAAGGCTCCTGTATTCATCCAGGGATGTCCACAGGTAAATGTGAACCTCCAGCACATGGCCCTTGTTGTGCCTGAGTGTTAGGGCTGAATCCTGGAAGGGGACCAGTCACTACTCTCGTCCTGGTGTGAAACCTGGGTGTGAACTAAGTACAGTTCCTTGTAGACACAAGCTCAAGTTAAGAACCAGGCCCTGAATATCCTGTAACCTTCATCACAGGGATTTTGTGAACATTCATCCATTAACAGTTGCAAAGTCTTCTGCAGTGGTCAAATAGTAGATGTTTGTATTGCTGTGTTAAAGTTTACATCCCTCTGCATGGCTGGACTATCTAACAGATAGTTCTTGTGTAGAAAACAGTTATGTCAGGTAGCACCATTTTTCTTTCCAGAATTGTGATGCGTACCCCATAAAATCTTGAAAGATTCAAACACTTTCCTTTTTTTTTTTTTCATTTGTTCTCCTAAACCACTAATACATTTCACACTCAGTTTCCTTCTGATGTAATGCATACACTGTAGCTATAGACTAGAGGCCTCTGCGGTAATTGCCTGAAAGAGTGATTATCATCTTTTTTTCTATATAATTAAGATCAAAGTTTAAATTTCAGATCCTTGATTTTCTCATTATGGTTCACCTTACTCATTAAAAAAGTTGGAAGATACACTTCTTGGTAATACACAGGAAATTATTAAGTAAAGACATTTAATCTGGGTAATAAAATCAGAGAGATAATCATTCTTTATTTTGCCTTGAACATAATTAACCTCATTTCTTCAAATCTGTAGATAATGTATCTTAAATGTCAGTATCTATTATTTAGCACCATTTAAAATTGTCCAATATTGTGGATATTGTAAAACTGAATCAGTGGAAAGCTTGTTCTGATATTTGAGGGGAAAAAAACCCAGGTATTCTCCAATGTAACAGTGAATTGTCTCCAAGAGGTTTCTTTTTGTTTGTTTGTTTCCTTGTTTTCTTATATATTGGTAATAAAAAGGAACTGGTTTACCTGTTGTTGAAATTAGGAAAGTTTTAGGCCTTCCACAGGCAATCAAACCTGTTTATGCCTCCAATGAATACACTCTTGGGACTGATTGCAAGATAAGACAGTAGAGTGAAGTGAATTTTTTTTGCAGCTTTGAGAACAAGTCATTAAAGGCTAGAAGAAATATAGAGAGGCTTAATGCAAGTGTTGGGAAATATTCAAGATCTGAGGTATGGTAACACTGTCAATTAATAGCTGTCTTGTGTACCTTTCTCTTGTTGTAAAGGATATTGTTCATTTTAACTGGCAGCTGTTGCAAGAGAAGGAACAATGCTTGGCTGCATGGTGAAGTGTAAGAATATTTTGTGAAAACTTTACTTTTTAGGGGATCCCTAAGTCAGGTGAATAATTCACGAATTGCCATCTATCCATTTCACGCCTGTATTCATCCTGCCTCTGCAGAGCATGCCAGTATTTCACTGATCTTTTGTGTTTCTGCTACATCAAAGTATATGATGAACAGTCTTTTCTTTTTTACTCTTTTAGATTTCTTCCCCATTCTTTGAACTTTGTAATAATTCTCAAGGCCTAGAGGGAGGATTCATTTAGTTTGGTTTAGAAGAGAAATAGACTGGAGGCTCATTCTAACTCTTTCATTGGCAGTAGCAGTCCTGGTGCTGTGGGCAGTGATGGATCTGTTCTCTCCCTTTCTCTTCAGTCTTGTCCACGCAAAAGTCTTGAGGGATCATTGAGCTAAGATCCATCCTCTTTCAGCTTCCCCTATTTCCACTTCCCCCACAGCAGTATATATCTTGCTAGATGAATAAAATGCTCATTTAATCTTCCACAGCAAAAAAAGGCAAGAGGAGATTCAAAACTTCACCTCCTTTTCCTATGACACAAGGCAGGGTTACATCTCTTGTTCTCAAAATTGTATTTTTAAAGTCTTCAGCCCTAAGGGTTTCAGAAAGATGTTTTAAGAATAAAAACTTTATTTTTCATAACATACTCTCTGCACGTTTTCTACCCTCGTAATTGAATCTCTTCTGGTCACCTCTTTTAATTTGTTTAGCCATATCTCAGACAGGAGTTGTAAACATGATCTGTCTTTAGTTGCAGTCTGCTGTATCTAAAACTGGCATATGAAAAGAGAGAAAGCATTTGGGATTTTTTGTTCTCAATGTTTGAGACTATTCAAGTTACCTGATTTTTGACCAGTAATGGTGTATGTGCTTGGAAGATGATGCTTGTTGAAGAGATCCTTATAAAATCTGAAAATGAAGTGGATCTTTCTATTATTTGCACCAGTTTTGCGAAATGATCTTTCCCCACTCAATTTCACCATAAAAAAAATATGACTTTTATCAATAACATTTCTTTACATAATTTTATTCTTTCAGTTGCAGTCTTTCTCACATATTTTCTGTCAAGTTACCTTTTCCATATGCTGCATCAAATCCACCATTTTTGCAGAAATAGAAAGAAATATACTGGATATTAAGCAGTCATGACAGCAGTTATTTGGCATGCATCTTTTAAAATTGTCTTCCCTCTTGCTTGGTCAGTTCTATAACTTCTAGAATCCCTGTTCAAAATCTTGTCATTTAGCTTTTAAATGATGCAAAATGTGGAACAAATTTGGCTGCAGTCATGATAGCAGAGTGGCAGTATTGCACAGAGTACAATACAACAGTGTTAGCCTCTCTGCTAACACTGCATTATTCCCTGTAGGCTGGAACTCAAATCATGAACAGAGACTTGAGTTTAAGCTTTTGGTTATAGAATTTGAAAGAACAGGTTCCTCTCTTTTCAGCAGTCTATGAACTTATAATGAGCTGCCCCTTTTACCAGGCAGCCTTGCAAGAAGCATACAAATTACCCACTGAGGTCAGTGATATTGGTATATTATTGATGGCTTCTGTCTATTTAAATGGTGCCTCGGTGGTGAACTCCAGCGGTGTGCCCCAGCCATCGGCACTTGTGCTGCCACAGTGGACTCCTGATCCGAGTGCAGTCACTGTTGAAGACACACACTGGGCCGCTCTGAACCTTGAAATTGAGGAGAAAAAAGAAAAAAGGGGAAAGTGCAAGTGCTGTCATTTACAAGCAAGAAAAACTAATCAGGAGAAACAAGGCATAGTCTTCATTTGGATCATTCTGCTCTTGTTTGACTCTGGAAATGATGGTCCTTAAGGAACTCCTGAGGGATGTTGAAGAGCCTGTAGCTTTTCTTTGCCCTTTTGGTGTTGGCTTTGATTTGGCTGCAGTGCTTTGGCCAGTCCATGATTCCCTTAGGACCATCGGGTGGGAAGGAGACTTCTCTGTTTGTCTTACACCCAAGCGTAAATGGCACAGACATTCTTGCAGTCTTAACAGTGGGGTCAAGAAATAATTCTCTGACGAGTGTACCACTGAACAGCAGTTAATTATAATTAGTCTGTGAATGGTGATAAGCATAAAACAAAACCTGAGCTTTGACATAACTCTTAGCCCAGGACAAACTTCCCAAATCAGACTTTGCATCAGTATCAATCTTACTTTGTTACAGAGCCCTCAGGATGATGTTCAAACTTGCATAAAAAATTAATACCTTGCAGAAGCCCCATTTAAAAGGTTAGCAATGGGGTCTAAATGGTGCATAGAATATATGTTGTCTTTCTATGGAGGACAGAAGCACACCCCAGATAATCAGCATCATTTTATAGTAGCAGCTGAAGAGATAAGAGACCTCTTGGTGCTAATGGGAATTTTGATATGTACCTCAATGGAAATAGCTTTAAATGCCTGTCACAGGCTACTTATATGGACGTTCTTGAAACAAACTAGCCACTGGAAAATTGCTTCCAAAAGCGATATGTCAAACAACCCATCATGCAGGACTGCAAGATGTATAGTGTTTAAAGTCTGAATCTGAAAGTAGCCCAGCTTTGCCCTCCAAAATGGAGCTTGGGAAACCCTCACTGTCAGTTCTCACCCACTGAGAATCCTGCTGAGGCTCTGTTTGTTGTTCCTTTCTTAACAGAAGAAATTCTCTGCGGGTATCATTTTTTATTTAAAACACCTTTTGTTTTTAAGTGCTTTCTGGTTTAGAGAAAGGCTTACAAATATAATGGTTTTTCCCCTATTTATAAGTGTCTAGACGTATGGCATATAACATATATATATAGATAGATATCTATATGTAAACACACCAGTTGTATATATAACCTAGATATATAATGTGTATAAAACAAATTAGTTTTAGTTTAGTATATTAGTTTTGTTCCTATATTAGATGGAAGGGAAGCAGGCTCACTCATGATATTTTCACTTGTGTGGGGTGCATTAAGCTGTTGGAAAGTTACCTAGTCAAACATGGATGTTTCTGACATTATCTTATTGTGGAAAGTTGGAAGAACTTGAAAGTAATTATATCTGGTCTGAGGCTGCTTCTATTGGAAGGAATGATAAATGCTTTGTGAAAACAGCTGCGTCAATGTGTAGTGCTTCTGAAAACTTTGCTCTCTGCAATAAGCAGAAATTGGAAGTATTGTTCTGCTCCTGATTGTAAATAATAATGATTATGTACTTTCTGAATCGTGTCTTCTGCAGAGTTAACTTGACAGTATTTCCAAATATTGCTCTATATCATGAGCAGTGAAATGTAATCACAAATGAATTGGTTAAGGAAACAAAAAAATGTCCGTTCTTTCTTTTATAAAGCCAAATATAAACCTGATGCACAAGATAATGGTAAATCAAGCATAACATATTGTGGCTGAGTCCATAACCAAGTAATCCTGATTTCAGTACATGATATAGCAACTGCATAGGTAGGTCTGACTGAATTTGAGAACATATGTGTTCATCATATGCTTGCTAATTAATTAGAAGATTACCTTGGAGACAGTCTGTGTTATCCACAGCCAAAACCAGATATTGAATCAGCATGTTATTGTACATGTAAGACAGTAGTTATTGCAGGATATTTTTATCTCTCTTTCCTCCCCCTGGTTTACATAAGTCTCTTTGGCAAAATAATAATTTCTGTCTTCATCTTTCTTTTACCTTAGACAGGATATTCCCACAGACTGTCCAATCTAATTTCCATACAGCCAGCACAGACACTTTTACATTTTAATTTGCAGTCAACTGGCAGATGTAGCCTGCACAGAGCAATTTCATATTTTGTACAACTTCATGGTAGCCTGCTCTTTTATTCTGTGTTTATCTTGGGGGAAAAATAATGACAAGCATCCCTTTTAAAACTGACATTTTATTTTCTTTGTAAGGAAAACAGTATATTTGGCTTCAATGGCACATCTTATTGTTCCTCTAGAAAATGTATTCTCCCATTCTATTCCACCTTTTCTGATGTAAAACACCTTTTTTTTTTTTTTATGTCATAAAATAAACTTACCACTCCTGCCTGCATCCATTTCTTGCCATGAATTTGGATGGAGAAAATATAATTTTCTCCAGTGTATATTTCAGTCTTCTTTTTACTCTATTTCAAAAAATCCATTCAAGGGTACAGTAATGCAATTATTTTTGTTTTCTAAGATAACATGCTTCTTAATAGTATTATATATCCTACAAATGGTAATCAGGGTTACAAAATGAATTCTCCTTTTTGTGTGTTTAGTGCAGCTTAACCAATTCTGCATGACCCTTCTCAGAACTGAGCCATTAGTGATGATGTGTTGAGTTTTTTTCACTGTATTATAAGCAGCACTAGTTTTCTGTTTCTTTCAACGAAGTATATTCAGGTATCGGCAGCACTGCGACATGGTGGTTATATAGTTAAAGAAATTATTTTGTTTGCTGCTGCTGCTGCAGGGATAGCAGCACTAGCTAATGGGATGGTATCGATGGAAGTGACAGTAATTCAGCAGGATTGCATAACCGACTGAACTCTGCCATCTAGGCTGAATAAAATATCGGAGATCGGCACAGTGCATCACATTGTCAATAGTCTTCGTTTGTGTCTGGTGTGTTGGTATTTGCAGTGATGAAGCTCCAGGCAGCCAGTTGGTTACAGATAAGTTTCACATTGACTGGGACTCAGTGCTTGTCAACTCTGATAATGTCATCGTAGCTCGATTTGATGGCAGAGGGAGTGGATTTCAAGGCCTCAAGATTCTACAGGAGGTCCACCGAGGCTTAGGATCAGTGGAAGTGAAGGACCAAATAGCAGCTGTAGAGTACGTATGTGCAAACTTTTCTTCTTTTTTACCCTTCTTACACCTTGATGAACAAGCATTTTCAGCTGAAACTGCCCAGAATGTTTTCTTTGCATATTGAATGTTGTTAATGTTTATTATAATGCCTTTTCAAATTTTGAAGCAATGATGTTTTCGTTACAAACAACAAATAGGAGATCAAAGAGGTGCATTTTTGTGTTAATGCTTCTCTTTGATAAAGCTGACCCTGCTCTGTGCAATCTTAATATGCCATCTGAGCTAATTTGTTTTTGTCTACATCCCTTAGGAAAAATTCTTGTTGTACATGTGTTAATGATTAAATGCATTTGTGTTACAGTATTTTAGGCCTATATGATGGGATACTGCTCTCATTTTCACTACAGAGATCTGGAGTAACAGCACAAAGCAAAGGGAGTTATAATGGTATAATGAGAGCAAAATTTGGGCAAGTGCCTGTTACTTCTAATTTACATTATCACTGTTAAACTGATATAAATCCACCAGCTGCAGACAAGAGTAATTTCCATCTATGAAGTAATCACATATAGCTTTGACAACACTCTTTACTCAGGGGGACACTTGTCTAAATGGCAGATACCAAGGTCTGGATGGACTTTTTGTAGGGTTTCCCAGGGAAAGACAGATGTAAAGCCAGATATTTTTGTCTTCTTCTTTTGAAAGCGGTGGATGCTTCAACCATGGCATGAGTAGGCATCTCTGTCTGCTGCCTGGGCAATAGGGCTCCTGGTGTTCACGTTGATCAGGAATGGGCTGCACTGAGCAGAGCAATTCAAGGTGACCCTCCTGGAAGGGCAACTGGAAGCAGCCCACAAAGCGTGCAGTGAGACCTGATCTCTCTGCTCAAATCCCAAGATGTTTTAGGCTAAATTTAATCTGGCCCCTCATGGGATGCACTGCGTGGGAAAAAGGGAGGATGCCCCTGGCTGATAGGAGGTGCTGCAGCTGGTTTTGTCTCCTCGAAAGCTAGTTGGATTTTTCCTCTCAGGTTATTCTGTCCTTTCTGTAAAAAATTCACCATAGCTGGTTAATGGCCTTGGTGAGAGAATTAATTATTTGTTTAATTATCTAGATTCAAGAAGTTCCATTCATCTTACCTTCCTTCAGCTGTCAAAAAGCCAGTCAAAGCCAGTCATTTAAGCTCTAGTCAGTGGAAAATCCTGGCATTTCTGGAGGGTTATTTTCCCCAGAGTGAGAGAGGTTTCCAACATGGTTGGGAAAGAATGGCTGTTCTGACAGTGTCTCTCTTCTGTCCTTTAAACGAAAAGCAGATGTAAATGGGTAATTTAGGCAAGATGCTGAAATTCAGGTATCTAAATTAGATGAGATGAGCCTAACACCAACTGTTTGTCATATAGAGAAGGAATTAGGAAGCAAATCACATTTCACAGTGCAGTACTACTTGTATGGATGTAATTTGTTCTTCTACCTGACCTGCATGTATGATGAATCCATACTGTACAAATAATTTTCTTTAAATAGTATATTCAGCAAGTAAAATTCAACATTTTACTTTACCAAAGTAAAAAAAAAACAACACCAAAACCAACAACTTTTTTTCTTTCAGATCACTATTGAAACAGCCCTTCATTGATCCTAAGAGACTGAGTATATTTGGAAAGGTAACGTGCAAAAATAGCAGGATATATCATCATAATTCTTTAAGAAAATAGTGTCAGTTCATAAATAAATATATTTCTCTATTTTCCTAAGACAATTTCAGTTATTAAAAGAGGGGGGGAAACCTTCCATAATTTACTGTCTCTTCTGTATATTGTCTTTTTCTCAGAATGGGTATTTAATTCAATAACATCAGTTTTATAGTACAGCAGTATTTCTGCTTCAGAATCTGAAGGAGAAAGTATTTGTTAAAAAACCTTGCTTTAGAAATTTTTAATGTGGGCTTGGTTTTTGTGAAAGCTTGTTTCTTAAAGTTTTATACTGGGGCTGAATTTAAATTGGCAAAGTCACCCTAAACCAGCTTTTGTATTTGAATGTTTCACTGACCCTTGAGCTCAGCTGTGGTACTGTCAACAACTTCCTTGTTGCACCAGTGAAAAGTCTTGCCTTTGCTATTTTATCAGCTGTCCTTGCTCTGTGGCCTGTCATTGCCCTTAGCATGGGATAGAACGAGGCAAGGGCTTAACTTTTAGTAGCAAACTAAATAGCATTTCACTGATGTCTGTTAAAAAGCAGCCAGTAGAAACACCACGCAACTGCTGCTTCATCTCTGAGCTGGTATGTGCAACCTCTTAATTTTTTAGAAGCTTTTTGATGAAAAATGAAGCTGGTTTGTGCCTTTGAGCTCAAAGCAATAACAAACCACGATCAAGCACCCCCCCCAGTCATCAGTTATAAGAGCAGCATGCATTTCACCATGAAATGCCTTAGTTTCCATCCCCACGCTGCATGGCCGTGGGCAGGTCATTTAACCTGCTTGTCTCAGTCTGTCTGAACGCAGGATGAGGATATTGACATTTACCTCCTGCATGGTAGCATTTTGGGGACTGGCTAATGTTTTGGCTGTTATTAGCATTTCACATGAACATGACCTTCCTCAAAGATTTGAGCTGCTGCCGCACTCCTTGGAGCTAAAGAAACTGTTACTGCAAGAATTTCAGGAGGCAGGATTTGGTTTGTAGGGTGGCAACCAGAGATTTTTAAGCTGAGGATGTATAAGCTGGGCTGATTTCATCTATCAGAAGATTGTGGCCACGTTTCTCTTCAGGTTTTAATACCTGTTACCAATGTATATGAAAGTGCACATGCATAGAACCATCAACATTTCTCCATATCCTCTTCTCAAATGATTAAAAATACTGTTTCTGAAATTAAATCACTAAGCACCCTGAATTGCTCACTTGTTTCTGACTTCAGAAATTATTTCCAGTGCTACTTGAAAATTCTCACTTGTTTTCTGTCAGAGGTTCATCAGTATCCTGTTTCCTAAGAGTGATGCGATGAGGCAGTTGCCACAGAGCATAGACATAACTATGGCTTTACATATCTGCCAAGACCTACCCCTGATTTTTTTTTCTTTCACAAAATATTATTGATGACCATGTTCCCGTGCTTATTTTCTGATAGAAGTATTGAGGAATGAAGAGTGGAAATGTGAGAAAGCAAAGAGCAAAAACTCAGAAATTTGATAGCCTTTCAACACTGCTTTGAAGTCAGGGAAATATCCCCTTTCCAAGCTAACCTTCCAGAGTTGTTTTGTACTGTCAAACAAAAATTCATAAAATTTAAAAGTCAGTTTTAGAATTAATTAAAAAAATCTATTTAACAGCTTCCTAGGGTTAATTGTATTTTCCTCTTCTCTGCTTGTTTTAGAGTCAATTAAAAATCTACTTTAAAAATCATTTACTTTTTACTATGTACAACGTGATAGGGAAAATATCTTTTTTTTCTTCTATGCATTAAATTTGCCTCACTGATGGAAGCAGAATATGCACTTTGCTTGAAAATAAGATGGCTTTGAAATGGTTTAATACTGATCTCATAAAGCTGGACTCATGCACAATGTCAGGCAGCTCTTTAAGCGGTTCCAGAACTACACAGAAATAAAGTCCTAGTCACAATCAGTGATGTAAATGAGGCACAAGAGTAACAAGACTGTCCAGAAGGGCACATTGTGGAAAATACCTACTTCTGACTGCCCCATTGCTTATCTCTGTGAGGGGTGCAAGCCCAAGTGATACATCATCCAAGGGCCTTTCTGAACTGTTAGACAGCAAATTTTGGTTCCATATAGTTTGTGGATTTATTAATGGAAGTGAAAAGCGAGTTATTAAAAATGAGTTGCAATTCCACAGCCAACACCCTTCTTGAAAATATGGCAATTAGGTTACACCCACAGAAACCCAGCCCACGAGTGGGGCACCACATGTTCTTGCACCAGGATGTGTGGACTATTTTCTGCATTGTCATTGTGAAATGCTTCGGAAAATGTGATATCACTCTCCAGTGTTTTTGTCCTGGAAAGCCTGGCTGGAAGCAAGGGCACAAGCACAAAGGAAAGAAATTCCCAGGAGAACTAAACAAACTCTTAATGAAAACGTGGCGTAAATAATAAATAACCGGGCAATACCTATCTAGGACTAAAACTGTGCTGTTGGGAAAGACACAAACAGAATATTAAACAAAAGTAAAAGAAGAGAAAACCCGGAGGCAGAGGAAAGTTGCTGTCTTCTTAAACTCTTTGAATTATACAAGTTACTGTTGCCCACTCAGAAATTCTTTCTTAGGTGAAATCTACTCCTGCACATGGACAGATCCAGGCAGCTCTTTTCCTTCTGGGCTGGAGTTTCCATGGGAAAGGAATAACTCAGTTCTTCACACTCCCTTGAAAACTCAGCCCTTATTTTGTATTTCCTTCAGCGTGTCCATTCACATGTACCGTGGATTGGTTACAAAGAATGTTTATCTCTGCTTATTTTTTCTTAAGTAAAGTTAAAGGATTTTCAAATATTCCCATTCTTCCGTAGAAATCATCTATTCATTAAATATTTAGTCATGAAGAACAGGCAGCATTCATAAAAGTCCATGAGAAAACTTTAACCATTTGATGCATAATATTCTTTTTTTGGTGTCAGCTGGTGTTTTGTATTTCATTTTCCCTGATATGGGATAATTTTTTCTTTCTGAAATGTTTTGTGCCAACACAAAACAACAACAACAAAAAAAATACCTGAAAAAAATCTTTTCAGCACTGATGAAGGGAAAACAAAAATGGCAAATAGAGAAATTGGAGGAGCCCATAATATATGAGACAATCATTGATCCCAGATGCCACAATTCAGAATTTCATTTTCTGTGGGTCTAGAGTGATTACAGGTATAAAGAAATGGATTGCCAGTGTCATTCGAAGGAAAACTGTGGTCTCAAGTTAAAGCTTTCCCAAAGCTTTCATGACTCTTTGTGTCACAGCTTTTCCTGGAAAGGTCTATTATAGACTTTGCAGGAGAGATGGTGAAGAAATAGGGACAGACAAACATGGTGAGGCAAGGACAGACCTCCCCAATTCTACCCTGTCTCTTTTAACTTCTTCTTGCCGTCTGTGCTCCCTGCTTTGTAGCAAAGGAGCCTCATGGATGCTGTTGTGGCTAGAAAGGACGTCCAGAGATCAGCATAATACTGAACAATGTGCTTACGTACAGCTCTTATTTCTGCAAATCAGTGCAGGGTCTGTATCTCTCTGTGGGATCTTTGACATGCAGAAACCTCTTTAATAGCAATAGAATTCAATCTACAAAGGTTCAGGTGTCAGGAAGAGGACATAATGCACTCAATTCACAGGTTACCTCCCCTTTTCTGCCAGCAAAATGCTCAGTGTCTCTTGCTACTTTGCAAGTATCTATATCAAACATATTAAAAACTGAGTACAAATCTTCCTGTTTAGGCTGTGTTCCACAAAACCTCACCTTTGGGGTTTGCTTTGTAGGTTTCTGTAGTTTTGTTGTTTCTGTAGTTTTCAAATCAACTAACTGTAGGCTAGACTGTCGTGATGGAATAGTGGAGCTTGAACCAAAATATACTTGTCATTATTAATTGCATAGTTTAAAGATCATGACCGGGTCAAAGTGATCTCCATTCACTCTTAAACTGAAGTTTTACATTTCCTTTAAAAGTAATTCTCGCAGATATAGCTGCACACTGTAAAATGATACCGTCACATTAGCACAATGGCCTTTATTGTTGCTAAAGAGAAATGAATCACCAAAAATCTCTATCCCATTGTTAGGGATATGGTGGCTACATTACATCAATGATCCTGAAATCCAGTGAACGGCTCTTCAAGTGTGGAGCTGTGGTGGCACCAATCACAGATATGAAGTTATATGGTGAGTATTCCCTACCCTGCACCTCTGTGATAGTCTATTCAAAATGTCTTTTATTCTTGGAGGTGTTATTTATTTTAATTAAGGGCAGATAATGTAGCAACATCAGTGAGATTTCACCTCACTGCCTCATTCTCTTCTTTAAATGAAAGTGAAGCTAACACTGGGACAGTTTACCAAAGCACACAGCAGATGCATTATTATTAACACCACTGATTTTTTCAAAGGAGTTGATTCCTGTTCTCCACTGAAACTCATTTCCTAAGGACCCTTTAGGTATATCAGCATGAATCAGGACTTATATGAGGAATGATTCTTTTAAGGTTAGCAGTCAATTCCCTACAATATCAACCATGTTTTCATTCAATCACAGGATATTTTGGTTATGTTTATAAAGTTTAGGGCACAGGCTCTGGACTGTGGTACAAGGGAAATCTGGGCACTTTACTGGTCTGTTAAACTTTTCAGTGCGTTTTGGTTTTGGTTTGAGGTTTTTTGGTATTGGTTGTGTGCTTGGGGGTTTTTTTGGGAAGGGGAGTTGGTGGAATTTTGTTTGGTTTCTTTTTTTAACCATTTAAAGATGATATTCAGTGGTACAATAAAATGATACATTTTGGTTCTAAATGAACATCTCTGTTGACTTCATGGCATAAATAGCATCTCCTGACTCTCGGTCAATTTTTGAAGAGGAGTAACTTTGAATTCACAAGTTTTTGTTTTACTTCTACAGCATCAGCTTTTTCAGAAAGATACCTTGGGATTCCATCGAAAGAGGAAATCACCTATCAGGTAAATTAGCTTAAAAATGTAACTTAAAATGACCGTTTTACTCTCAAAATGCAACTGAGTTACACTTGTGTGTGTTTGTTTGCCAGGCATCCAGTGTATTACACAATCTTCATGGTTTAAAAGAAGCAAATTTGCTAATAGTTCATGGAACAGCTGATGGTAAGTATTTAGAGTTGCAATTAATTGAGAGTCAGAACTTCCAATAGACAGGTGTTCAAGGACTGATGAGACACACGTCTAGAAAGTACTTTTTCAGTTTTACTATCCCTCTGATAGGATTTTTTTCTTTTGTTTCAGCTTCTAACTCTAAACTGGTGACATATTTCTTTGCTGAATATTTGCACCTTTTAGGTGCTGTATGTTCTAATTTTGTTTAAATCTTGGGGACCACTGTCTTGCTAGTGAAAGGTATTACATGAATTATTAATAGAATTACATACATTTTTAATGTTGTTTTAAACTCACAGAAATTCTGCAGAATTATTAGTACAGTTGGTGAAGTACATCACCACATGGAAAGCTAATCTTTTCAGCTAATTAATTACAAGATAGTGTGAAAGCATTTGAAGCTGAAGCTATACATAACCTTTTAATAGCACCAATACTTTTAGCAGTAGTTTAAGACAGAAAATGAGTAGAACAGGGTAAGTTCTAGCACTTTAAATGGAATCACAAGATGTGTCAAATGAGATAATTTGTAATTACAGATTTAAATTTAACTGCAGTGTATTTTTTTGAACTTTCTTAACTGATGTAAGTCTGAAGAACAAGCTTTGATGCAGGCACAAATTACAGTGCTGCAACCAGCTCCTCTGAACAGATTCACATGCCTACTTCTTTCCCCAGCATTTTTCTGGTGAATGTGGGATAATGGAAGGTTTCTTACTCCTCATTCTGGAGGCATGAGTACCTCACAGTGATGGGTTGAGGTGAGAGTGCCCATGCACAACTGGCACAGTGAGAATGGCACCTGCCAACCTGTCACCCCAGTGTGAAAGCACCAAACCTCTGTTATGGATCCAGAGTGCAGTCAAAGGGGTACAAACACTGTCCAGTGTTTCTTCCCAGAGCACAGGGGACAGGGGTGGAGAAGATATACTGGGTGACTGAGCAGGCATGAGAGTCTCAGGCTTTGCTGATTGTAACAGCCAGCAGCAGTTTCTGCCCCTCTGAACTTAGTCCTGGCAGGAATTGGGACTTCAGTAGGTATCTGACCAATGCAGTGTGCTCAAGGCTAGGACTCTGATTGCCTGCAGCCCTTGTTTAATATCACATCCAGTGACACCACCCAGCCCACTTGCAGCCCAAGCCCTGCAGGGTTAGGACATCATAATAAAGCTGCCTGGTTTTACCACACAAAGCTTAAGTTACTGATGGGTTGGAGAAACTCCATTTCCTTAAGAAGCGTGGGCTGTAATAACCCTGTGCAAGGAGCAGAAAATCCAATGTGCTTTCCTTCAACACAATTATAAAATGCCTAGGTGTTCAAACAGAATGGTTTTACAGACCTCTAAACTATCGCAGTGGGTGTAAATGAATGGTAAAGACAGGAGCCCTCAGAGAGTACGTGGAAAGTATAACTTCCCTTGAGGCTTCCAGCTCCTTCTCCAAAAGCTCTGTTGTAACACCCTGTATTGCTGTTTCTGATGGGGCTGGGCACTTCTGACCTTAAAGATAGTCAGCTTCTGATCCCGTAATTACAGAGGTTGGAAATGTTTCCAGCCAAAGCTGTTTAGCAGATAAGTATTTCATATTAGTGTAGCTTTTTATAATAATATCAAATCTTGTCTTGCAGCTAAAGTCCACTTCCAGCATTCAGCAGAACTAATTAAACATCTAATAAAAGCTGGGGCTAATTACACTATGCAGGTATGTGCACTGTGGCTTTTCCTGTGAACATAGTTGAACATTTAACCTCCTATTGCTGTTTCTTCCTTGAGAAGGACCCTCCCTACCACAACGCAGCAGCATTACCTCAGTTTGCAGAATGTTTAATCCCATTTTCCTCACTGTTAGTATAGAAGTCAAGAGCTATAGCATCTTGTTGTTCTCCTAGGCTCTCTCTCATCTTTCTGTTTTTCTACCTGTATATCTTACAACGCTGTACAAAGTGCTCTGGAATCCATATCCACTATTTGTCGAAGGGAGATATCACTACTTTAGTCCCTTTTTACTTAAAAAAGCGACACGTGAGAGTAATTTACCCTTATTTTCAGGATTTAGATTTACTAAAAGGCAGCTAACAGGCCAGAGCAGTGTTCCCTCTCTGCACTGCCTTGCAGAGGAGGAGGATGTTGTGAGAGCAAGATGGGAAGAGCAGGACAGGGCTGCTGCCAGTGCACGGACCTGCACAGGACCC
Source organism: Myiotriccus ornatus (assembly GCA_036023395.1). NCBI lineage: Eukaryota > Metazoa > Chordata > Aves > Passeriformes > Tyrannidae > Myiotriccus > Myiotriccus ornatus. The sequence continues at coordinate 8,002,063 of JAYRBT010000181.1, forward strand.
ACCCAGAGCACGTGGATGTTGCTGGCAAGGGCTCTGATTGCATCAAACCTTCCTGGATATCTGACACGACGTTGTTCTGGGTCACTCCTCCAAATATCTCTGATGTTACACATTGCAAGCCTCGACCTTGCTGAACCGTGGGTGATCCTGTAGCGATCCTTTCCACTGAAGCATGTTAGCTCCTCTCAGGGAGGAGGTGTCAACAAGGGGGTTAGTGTCACTCAGGAAAGGAAAAGGACTTTATATGTACAATCTGTTCCTGATGTCCTTGTGATTTCAGCTGAGGTGATTTGAAGGCCTATGGAGAGAGGAAGAAGCAGGAATGACAAGAGTTGTCTCAGGAGAGCCCTCTTGAGCCCTTCTGATGCAACCTTGTGATGAGTCTGAGCAAGCAGCTGAAGCCTTTTGCCTCAGGCCACCTCAGGTCTCTTGTCTCCTAGTCTGGGTTTCTTCATTCAGACTGGAAACATTTGCTCAGCCTCACTTGGGAGAGATTCCCAGGGGGGTTTGATTTAGGAGATAAAAATGCCCGCATCCACCCTAGGAGAAAAAGAGAAGATGGGCTTTAGATAAGATAGCAAGATAGTTAAAAATATGAATAAAAAGGTTTTTTGCTGAACACTTAGAAGCTGAGATATTGAGAGGTCCCTAAAAGCACGAGGTAATTAATCCTCATTGATGTTAATGGGTTTTGGATGCCTAGGCACCATTGAAAATGCCAGCTAAGTAAACTGTTGTAAGCACAATGGCTGAGAATACAAATTTTTTCACTTCTGCAGATCCCACTGCAGTGGTTGTTTTATGTAAGTTCAAATTCCAAGAGAATGAGTTTTAGTTTGAGTTTTATTAGCTTTCCTTGATGCCATATAACTAATGTTATCATCCTGTTGTCATCTAAAACATTTTGAAGATCAGAGAAAGAAAATTAGAGCCCTAAATATTTGAAAAGCCTATAAAAACTATTTACTTTTTTCCTTTCTCCTCTGCTAGATCTACCCGGATGAAGGTCATAACATTGCTTCTGAGAAAAGCAAATATCACCTTTACAGCACAATCCTTGGGTTTTTTAGTGCTTGTTTAAAGGAGGAGACACCAATTTTACCACAGGAACCTGAAGAGGATGAATAAGGAAGCCTATTTGTGTAGTACTGAAGGGGACTTACTCTGCAGCTCAATAAACCCTTAAATAAAAGTGACTGTAAGATTGCAGATTCTGCAGAAGCTCAAGGGCAGCTAAAGGATATCACAGTGGAACAGCACATTTACAGACAATGAGCTAATAAACTGGAATTCGACTGCAAAGTCCAAACATATTACCAAGGGACAAAACCTTTACCTTTGTGGAAGGTCAACAGTTGGTTACAGTTTCCTGGAAGAACTTAGTTTTGCATAAGTGTAGGGTTAGTGCATGTTTGTTATGTTAAGCCTCACTGTTGGTTCTGTAAGTGGTTGCTCGTTTTTTAATTTAAATGCACATCTTTATTCATCTCTGCATAAGGCACAACCTATCATAAGTATTATGACCACTAATACTCTAAAAGGTGAACTGCAATCTAACACTCTACTGTAATGTTACGATAAGTGCAATTCTTCTGCTGTCTATTACACGTAAGAAACCACAGAGATAATAAAGGGCACGATATTTTCTCTAGTTTCTGCTCAAGGGGATACTGTCTAGTGCATCGTATAACATTGATATTGAAAATTATTTCCCCACACACAATTTCAGCATTTACAATTATTACTGTACCTACTAGTAACCAATAAGGGATTTTTTGGTGGTGTGCTCTTGGTCTTTATGTATATACCCAGGATTCCCTAAGCAGAAAATCTTTCTGAGGTTGAAGAATTTCTTTCGAGATGTAATTGACAGCTGTATTTAAAACAATATCTGCAATTGAAATCATTCCCCAGTCCAAAATGTATCTATTGTTTCCTTAAAATATGTTTGAGTTGTGTTTTGGTATTGTTTATAGTAGTTAATAGTTTGCTGGTTACACTCTAATTTTAGAATATGCTACTTTGTCACATGTAAATTAGATACATAAATATTAAATTATAGTTTCAGATAAAGAAAGTTTATTAACAATATATAATGCCACTGAGTAATACTTTACTCCTCAAATGAAGACATATTTTGTATAGTGCATCTTCCTTTTCTTCCGTCGGGTCTCAGATGTAATTCTGATGTGCATCAAGGTGGTGACGTAGCTGGAACACACCGTTAGTTTTTATTCCAAGACTGCTCATTAAGTCTCTTGCAATACGATTTAGCTTCAACAGCAATCACAAAGAAATGAAATGTTTTTCTTTCAAGGCAAAGGAAGATCCTGAGAAGTTAAACTTTATTATTTTTCAGCCCCTCATACATCTATTTATTTGCCAGGGTGAATTACAGCAATAGAAATTGAAACTCTGAAATAAACAAGGCAGCCAGTTTGGATTTGCAGAATATTAACTCTAATAGTGAAAATCAAGTACAGTGTTGGCTTAATTTTAGATATCTTTCAAACGTATGTGAAAACTCTTGACAGATGCTGTGCCACTTACAATAGCTGTAGTTTTTTTTATTTCTGGATATATTCCAAATACTTTCTTACCCAATTAAGGTTTAATTTCTTGCAAAATTAAAAAGAAAGTAATTTTTTGAAGGTAAATATGCTGTTTAAGATGTAAAGTTTGCATATTTTATGAGAATGGAAATTGTTTTTAATGTAATCAAAAAGCACCTGGAGCTTTTTTACTCATCAATTCCTTTTGGAATATTTTCTTTCACACTTAGGATTTTTTTATGATGCAAATAATTAATTTGTCTGAAAGGTGTGGTTTTATGGAACACTGGAAAGTCTCTGTCTTTTTAATGTTTAGTATTTATCTTGTTTTATTAGCAATGTTTAACTATTTTTCAATTAGTTTAATACAGTTTTAATGTGCAATGATATCTTGTTTGGGTCCCAGTGTCACCACAGAGTATGGCTTTGCTTTGTGGCAGTTATAGTACATATGGAGTACATATCTGTAGTATAGGTACAGTGTATATTTATGGAGGCTACTGTGTGCACTACAGTAAGATGATACAAAACAACAGAAAACAACAACAAAAAAAGTAAGAGCAGAATTCAAACAACGTTTTGCAAATCCTGTTTTCTATAGAGAGCAACGTTTTCAGGTCTTCTGTTGTCTGGGACTGCTAGTTTGTGATTTTATAAATTACACCCATCACTTAATAAACGCTCACCTGACAATACTGATGCCTTTCCTAAACAAACACAGTAAACAAGGTCCTAATCCAGTTGAATTCAGTGAGATGTTTTCCCTGATTGGAGCCAAATGCTCCTGAAGAAAGCACAAGCTGTGTGCACGTGTTGAGGTTGCTGCACGGACTGGGTGTGCGGGGGATACGCGAAAAGGTGATTCCCGCAATATGTGCTGGCTGTTCATCTGGGACACAGCCGCTCTGTGCTCATGTTTTCTGTGCTTCACCCTGAGTTGCATTTGGCTACCTGCAAAAGAAAACAAACAAGACTTGTGTCTCAGCAATAGGATTGTGCATGTGCTCAGGAAAAACGTTATCCCAGCTCTGTGGATCCACACCGTGTTTCCTCCTTTTCCCATAGTTCTGTTTCAGGTCCCCATTACCTACTTTTTCTACCTCAACATCTCACCTCCAATTTACCTGAATTTGAATGTGTCATGAGGACATGGCCTTCTGTAAGAATGCCCTTGGCATAACTGGTATGTTTAAAAAGTGTGTTGTCTGAAATGTGGTTTATCTGCGTGGAAATGTGGTATGCTTTAAATGATTTTATTATCTCTTACACCATCCTAGAAATACAGGTATTTTTATATAAATGTGTATACAAGGGTGAACATCAGACCCAGATTAATAGCTTTTAGTGACATTTTTATGTATGTGTCGAATTCAGATATTGCAAAAGTGTTTGCAGGTGCAAGCTCAGATTCTAGTTAGACTAAAGAATTTGGTGTAAGGCATCCCTTTACTTTTGCTAATAATTCTTCCACTTACAGCACAGCTGAACAGTGTTATACATCAGATGCTACATATGTAACTAATGGCAATCATTAATTAACCCATGTGGTCTATAGTATTGATCCAAAATTGGTACACATTGCACCAAAATAGCATGAAAAGCATAGACTTTTTGTAGCTTATCATTTGTTAAGCACCATGATGACATTTTAGGTCTGAAAAATTACTATTTGATTCACCTGTCCTTAAAATATGACACTTACTAGACTAGACCTATTAATTTATGGAAAGCTAGGGAATCAGCATATCCATTTACTGCTTACTAGAGCTTATCTCTACCTTCTTGATTTCCTCTCTCCTTTTTCTGCTATTACAACTTGCAAAATCTGTGAAACGTGTAGGTCATACTGAGATTTCAACTATATTACAAAATCGGGAGTAACTGCATGCCAACTGGAATATTTTCCCCAGATTGTGGAGTACAAAGAAAGGCTGATTATTTTTAAAATTAATTTATTTAATCTTTTTGCAGCAAGGACAGAATTATTTATTACCTGAACAACGTCTACTATGATTTTTTATTACCAACTGTTCACTGTTCCTCAGTTTTTGGCGTATGGTAGATCTCCATGTGTCTGAAAATGAAGATGATTGCCTCTGTTCTCTCAGATCTGGCACAGTATGGAGTTAGTTAGCTTCATTTAGTTGAGGAATTGTTCCTTTTAAGACAGAAGAGCTTGTATTTGATCTGAAGCCAAAGATTCTCCATGGAAACTTGGAATGTTGAGTGTTGGCTCCTTTAATAAAACACAGAGGATACAAGGTGTGACCTGGTATCCCTCCTTGCAGGTTTATTAGACGCTGCTGAAGAAACTGAAGCAAGAGGAAGATTGACCCAAAGATACTGAGCACCACTTCCTTTTGCACAGTCTAGAAGCACACAGGCAAGGTGCAGCAGTCCAGGCATTTTGTATTTACTTTGAATAACTCCTTCTGGCAAGTCAGTTGCCTCTGGGAAAGAAGAACCTCACCGGCATTGATTACTGGTGCATCTTCTGCAAAATGTCTTTCTGTGCCGTTAAGATTGCTTCTCTTTATCCTCCTAATGAATTCAAGAGTGCTTCAGAGAATGAGGAGCTCATGGGATGTGGCTAAGGGGAGTCACAACTTCCAAGGTGCCTGGAGCTTTGAAAAGAAAAGAAAGGATTTAGTTAAACTTCTGTCTGTTGAATTTCGTACATGAAAGTCGAGAAGGAGCCTGGCATCAAGGAGGTAGGTGGATGGCAAGTGTTAGTGATTCACTCACCAGGCAGGTAAAATAACATGCATCTTATAAAATAAGTGCTTGTCTTCCAATGTCTGGAAATTACAGTGTTGCTTGATAAAGCTGATCAGGCATTTCGGTGGAATTAAGGAAATTAAACCACCTGAGTATATGCAGTCCAAAGTTTCCATTAAAGGGGACCAGACTTCTTTCTTTTATAATTAGTTTAGAAATCCAATATCCTACTTTTACGTAAGTAGAACTTGAAAACAACAGAATTGATTTAATAATGCCCATACCCCATGAGAACACAAATGATATAGATACAATTCTTTTTAATTAAAATATCCCATAAAGTGCTAACAGTCCTTTTTTAGATTTCATGACCGAAGACAAAACAAAAACAAAACCAAAAAAGCTCCTGATTGATAAAACCAGCAGAGGGAATATAATTGGTAGGGAGATGCTCAGGAAATATTTCCCTAAGGAAAATCATGTTTTCTACTGTAGCGTATTTTTGTGTCATAAGTGAGCTGAGGGTTCAGCTGTCAGAGATGCTTCTAAGGGAATGTAGATGCTGACACACAGGTGATGTTCAGAGGCTCAGGTGGGAAGCAAGTACCTGCACAGGCAGGTGTTCCCATCCTGCAGACAGTGCAGAACCTTCATAGCTCTGTGAAGGGGAGTTACAGTTTGAGATTTTAGTCCATCAGGCAACACAATTGATAGGCTAAGGCATGAAACTGTTACCTCGGGAATAAGAAGAATATTGTTAAAAAGTGACTAAGCAATATGGTCATGGTGCTGTTCTCCAGTTTGTCAGAGGTGAGGATGGGGAGCTTGGCCAGGGCACACGGTGACCGACTCCACACATCCAGCTGAGAGACCAGCTGGCAGCAATTACAGCTCTGGTGGTGTCTGTAAATGCTCTGACATTGCTGTGAATAAAAAAGGAGAGGGTATATAATGCATGGACAGAATATCTTGTCTCTCTGATAGTGTTTCAGAAGACCTGCTTTAGTAAAATGGGCTGATGATTCCAAAATCCTAATGAAGAACAAAGCACTCCTGAAGAACTGTCTTAGTTTGTTCCACCTCTCAGCGTTTTCCTGGAACATAAATTTGACAAATCAAATGATGTGTAGAATCCATTCTTAGGGAGGTTTTCAGCACCATTAGGAGAGTGGTAAGAAAGAAGAGTGTTCTGAGGAGACAAGCAAAGAGGCATTTTGTTGCTCTATTCAGAGCTGTTGCTCTATTTTAAAGTGATGCAGTGGTAACCTTAGAGACAAATGTAGGCAATGCTTGATTCAATAAACTTTCAACTAAGGCAGGAGAGCCGGATCATTCAGTTATTTACACAAAAGAATGATTAATTACATGGTTTCTTATGGATTCTCCTGTGTTTGATTTGTATCCTACATTTCAGACAGTCATTAAAAGGTAGAAATTGTTAAATATAATTCCATGTTTGAAATAAGCAGTTACAGTAAAACATTTCGTTTTCCAAAACAGTGCAAATTGTTGCATTTAAAGGTATTTACATTGACAAGTTAACTGTTCTTCCTTTTAGGTTTTAGTGGACACTGAATTTGTTGGACTGATGGGTTTTTAAATTGAAGTGGAAATTGTACTGAACTTGGACAGAGGGGCTTATCTGTTTTTGTAGGAATTGCTTGTGGAAATACAGTGAATCTGAATACCCGTGATATATTTGAAGGAGGTTTTATAGAACATCATATGAAAAGTATAAAACATCATATGAAAAAACCTAGGAAGTTGAGGAGCACAAAGGAAAAGTACAGTCATTTGGCAGTGTAATCAGAATTAAGCAAGGCAAAAGAAAAGGCAGTGTGGAAAATTGATTTAGGTAGGACTTTCAGGCTTAAAGGGAGCACTGTGAGAGAACATATCAAATTTTGCAGCTTTGCTTTATCCTACATTTTTTTTGTTCAGTAAGTTGTTTCTGAGGTGGGGTTGGAAGCAAGTGTGGGGAGATTTTTCCAAGGACCCAAGTGCCTACTGGTACATTTCCTTTAAAAGAAAACCAAAAATAAAACACAAAACCAAAACCACCACACTTAAAAAGTCAAAGCCCAGAGTATAAGCTAGGAGGTTAGCAATAACAAATTGGAAGAGCAGGAGATTCAGCTGCTTGCAAGGAGTGGCACAGTGCTTCATGAAGAGGCCTCAGCATAGTGGGGAAAACAGAGCAAGGTGCTGTGTTTACCCCAAGTGAAGAAATTGAAATGTGGTTCATAAACAACACTGGGACGAGACTCTTTCTGTCTTATCATGACGTGATGAGAAGTTCTAATTCCTTTGTTATGCTAATGATTATTCACTCATTATAGCAGAGACCAGACTGGAGAGGCTGAGTGCCAGACGCATCTGGTGCTATGTAGGTGCACAACACTGCATCTGACAAGAAGAATATGTCAGTCTTCTCCTAATGTTTGACTTGTTTTCCCATGCCACTAGAGAAGGGTTTAAGAGCAGCCACGGCAGGGGGAACAGTGGCAGTGGCAGCAGCCTAAAAGCCTCCTTGGGAGCAAGGCAGGAGAGAAAGGGAGCTGTGTGGTTGAAAATAAAACCTTCTCTCCTTGCCCTTCTTGGGGAAAGGGGTTATGTCCAGGGAAGGGTTTGAGGTGATATTTGAGGCTGGAAGAAGCTGGTTCTCAGGTCTCCTCTTGTTGCCCCTGCAGTGTTTTTCTGGAGACAGTGGGTGATGAAATCCTTCTTTTCCAAGGGAAAAAGTTTCCAAAAATGGCTCTTGGAAACTGCTCATGACCCTAAAGTATTTAGGAAGTAGATGGTAGAGCTTGACTGTGGGAGAAGCCAGCACCTCCAGTCCTTCACACACTTTGTGCTCAGCAGAGAAAGTAACCTTAGTGGAATCTACACAGGAGCAGTGCTTCTCTGCCCTGTATTGTAAGGCAGAACTTGAGCTTAGCTAACCATGGATCAGTTATGGTTTTCTCCCTCACTTCTAATACTATTTTATTGTCAATAATTATGTCTTTCTCTTAAGACGCATCACAACTTTACATGTATCAAACTAGTTGTACATTTTAACTGCATTTCTGTTAAGAATTGGTTTCCTGGCATGCTCAAAGTCTATATACACACTGCCATAGCTGGGATCTCCATTTTCCCAAAGAAACCCTTCTGCTGCTCTGCTCAAAACCTTGTTTATGTGCAAGGAAGAATCACCTCATGTACAAAGACAAGGTACTGTTACCAAACAGTAATACATACTTTCTCCTGCTCATGACACTTATTAAGCCTTTGGGACTCTGGCATCATCATCTGGCTAGAGCAAATCTGGACAGTGTCCAGAACAAAGAGGGGCTGTGATTTTGATGGGGTGCTGGGGTGGCTGGGGCTGCCAGGAGCAGGGAGCCGAGGGGAGGTCAGGGTTTTGCCTCTCCTGGCACTGGCCCTTCACTTCTGTGGAACCCTGCAGCACTCAAGAGTTCCCAGGTGCTGCAAATCAAGAGCCTCTACCCATTCCCATCTGCTTCAAACACCTTTTGGCTCTCCCAAGACTTGGGTGCAGTGCTTGCCTCTTGTGCTGCATTGGTGGGTCCGCTCCCAGTCAGAGTCTCTTTTGCTCTTTTGTCACAACCCCAGGTTGTGACACCCAGTTATCCCATGCACGTGCCTGCCATGAGCTTGTGAAATGCTTTTGCCACATTTTGGCATGAATCTCCATTGCTCTCTCTACTTCATCTGTGCCTGCAGAGTAGTCCCTATAGGTGATGCCTTCCTGCCTACACCACACTTACCTTCTGTGCCACAGCTCATTGCATTTTTCCTTAATTGAATTTGTAAACCTTCTGGAGGGGTTTGCAGACAAACACCAGGTGTGACAGGGTTTGCATTGGGCTGAGTGTGCTGCTGAGGCACATATTTACGTATTTAATGCAAACCTGCAATCACCCTATGGGGTAGGAATGTCTAGTGTGTTTGGGCAAAGGGTGGCAAATACTCTGCACAGTTACCCACTATTGGATATGATGCAAAACCCATAGCTCTTATTTATTTATTTTGAGTGTCTTCACAGAATGCAAATTGCAAATACATTGTGACAGAACCGTAACATTGCAAATCCTCTGTGAGAGGGCTGTTGACCTGCAAGCGGGGTTGTTGCCTATGCCTTCTGTGAGGATTTTTTCCAGCTGAAGTGGTACAAAGTGAAGAGTCATTAAATCCTGCTGGTAAGGACCTGTCTGTGTCAGCTACTTGATACTGGAGGGGATGAACCACTCCTCACTTCTGCTGAGGGGATGGATCAAGGATATCTGCCATATCTTGCCCCTTCAGTCTGCGAAAGAGGGAAAAAAAGAAGCAAACCAAATCTCTTCTGGTAGTTCAGTTTAGGATTATAGGTTTGACGAAAAAATAATAAGTCAACCTGGGTATTTCAGAAATAGATTCAGTGATAAGTATCCACTTTTTTGCAAACCAGTATTTTTTATAGTTTAATCCATCTGCAGAGCTAACTTTGACGGTCAATTAGCATTTTTCATCATATCAGTCTTAGTTGCTCCGTAACTGTCATGGTGTGAGTACAGCACTCTGGGAAGGGAAGAGAGCATATCTCTGAAATACTAATACACAAACTGCATTATAAAATATGGCTGGTGATCAATTTGAAAGATTTAAGAGTACTTCTCTAGCATCCCAGCTGAAGCTTGTAATTTCTACAGATAAATATTGACGTTGTTGCTATAGAAGCCTTCAATTCTCCACCAGTCCCTGATTTGGGTTTTTCTCTGTGACAGGCTTTGGGGGTGAGGGGAAATACATGAGTATACATTAATAGGAAACAAAGGACTGCTGTGTAACACACACTTAGGGTGTGTCACACTATCGGGTGTTGCCCCTGTAATACTGGTTTCAGGTTCCATTAGTTTAAATTTTTCTGAAACCAACTATTGAATCCAAGGAAAACATCTGCACTTCATCCAGCTACTGCAGTGGGAGTCTGGAGCTACAAACATTTTGTTTGTAGATGAAGAAAAACAACTTGATGCCTGCTGAGATATCCTGAGATATATTTTCATATAAATGTATGAAAACATATTGGTGCTAATTCAAGATATCTGAGTATTCTGAATATTAGTTTAAGGGGGCATGTCTGGAAGGAGTGGAAACAGGGTTTCAGTTTTTTTCCCTTTTTTATGTTACTTGTACAGGCTGCTTATTATGGATGCTGTACTGCATTTTGTTCTGTCCTAATTAACCTGCCACCTTCTCTAAATGAAGCTTGTACAAATGTTGCCGTGCATGACCACCAAATGTCACTGCACCTCAGCAAACTCGACAGAGGGTTGGCTGTTTTATGTTTTCTTTATTACAGCACTAAATTGATTATTTATACATTGATTGTTAGAGCAAGTTCATCAATTTAATGCTGTAATAAACTTGGCATTGAGTATAGTTTTAAACATGTCAAAGTATAAAAATGTGCATATGACTGGACCTTTCTGAATTACAAGAATGTGAACCAGACAGAGAGCAAAAACTGTAAGGTATTTGTGACATTTAATGGCCATATTAAAATCCCTAATAATAAATGACAAGATAATTAAGGTGGAAAAAATATCCCAACAAAAGTGGTTTAAGCAATTACAATAATGTCATGGAAGTAAAAGAACACATCCAACTTGAGCAGGATCTCAGATTGTCCAAGTAAATTGATTATTCAGATTATCAGTGTCTCATTTAAGTGTCTCCATCTGTATAATGTAATGTATGAACTGGCACGTCTGACCATTTTAAGAGACGCAGAGAATTATAAACTCCCCTGGGTGATGCAGAAATGTATCTACAGGTGATGCAAGTAGCATGGATACAGAATAGATTAACACGGATGAGGAAAAAAGGGAATGAGGCTTTATACAGTTGCTGCTTTGTGGGAAATCTGGGCCATACCCAGATTACTGGAGAATCTAAACCCACACCTAAGGGGTTTATGTATAGATAGGAAAGGTTATATTGACATAATTGTGTATTTGTAAGATAAAAAAATTTTAGGAATCATTTATCTCACTCACCTTACTGCTGCTCCCCCTTCTGTTTTCTTCTGTATTTTAATTACTCTGTTATTTTATATTCATGTTGTTCCTTAACTTGCATCATACTTCTTTTCAGACAGACAAATGCGATACTGCCCATCTTTATGGGTGAAAGCATTTGCACAAAGTTTTTCAGAAGAACATGGCTACACCAAACTTCTAATTCTCTCCAGGTGAATGCAGTAACACTTTATTACACATCTCAAAATGCCTACAGTGGGAAACTAAAATTCTGCTGGAGATCATAAACTTTAAAACCCCTGCTTTTATGATGAACTACAGTGCCCAGAGGAAAATATCCAGAGAACTGACCTGTTCTCTTCCTCTTCCCTCCCTGCACATGTACATTCTTTTTGTCCTTCAAAACCAGAGGCCTCACATGTGAGTTCCTTACCTGGTTAAAATGCAAGAGATATACAGCACAAAGGCTTTTGATGGATAGCTCAGGAAAGAGGTAATATGGGCACTTAATTTGTTTCTATAGCAATTAGTTTTTAAAACTGCATAAAGCATTAAGGCTAAATTTTTCTGAATATAATTGCTCTTAAAACATTTTCAAGCAAAACATTACCCTGCCTGGCTGATTGTCTTAACATCTTTGCAGTTGGATTCCTGTGCATTAATAACACTTAGGTTTCCTTTCTGAGTCTCTCATTCAGCATAACACTTCAATTTAGAGCAGCTAAAGATAGGAGTATGGAAGTAATCCTCTTGCTCCCTCCCCATTAACCCTCCTCAGTCTTGCAGCACCCACCATCAGTCCTGCAGCCCAGAGCTCTGTGGTGGGATTTTGGCAAGCATGAATCCTGCTATGTTTGTGGCTCTGTAAGAAGTCTTGTAACAGTGCCAGTGATTCTCGAAGAGTTGGAGTCAAAGCCCCATGAAGTCAGCAGGTACCTTGCAATTGCCTTCAAGGGTTTGGATCAGACCTGTCCTGCTCTCTTGCCCTAAATTCCCTGCCCTAGTCTGGTGCAAATTTTTCAGTGACAACAAGGAACTGCATTTGCTTTTGTCTGATTACAAAATACTGGAAAAATACTACTGAAGAATCCTTTTATTTCCTTTGAGAGAAGAAAATCACCTATTGTGTGTGCTAAGGTACTTTCCTCTGTGTGCTCGAGGAGACTAGAAGTTTCTAGATTTGAGCTCAGGTGAAGCCAGTGCAAACTCCAGTGGAGATTGATAGACTCAGTATTGTTCTCTTCTGCAGATACCTTATGTGAGGCAATGACTTCTAGCATGGCCTGTTCTGTCCTGCAACAGGGGAGATCTTTTGCTGTGTGCTGTGTGCATGCTCCTTCTGCCAGAATGAAACTATTTAAATGTGGAACTTTAAGTCT
>JAYRBT010000181.1:8030341-8132430 GCA_036023395.1 Myiotriccus ornatus
ATATTTTTAAAGCTAACATAGCTCCATCTCTGAGTATCCAGGACTTTCTGCCTCACAAACTACATATAAAGATGTATGTCCTTAGGAGACAGTAAGTAAAGTAGTAGTGAAGCTTTTATCTCTCCAAACCATTAAACACAATGACAAAAATAAGTGTTATTCACATAAAATCTTACAAATGGAAGACGGATGACCACTTAAAATGATGCTGTGGAATATATTCATCCTGTATGCTAAACCTATGACATTAAATTTACCACTTTTGATTGCTAATTTAACCAATCAGGTGTAATCAGCTTAATTATCAGAAATTCCTGAAGTGTTTTGGTGTTTTTGTGGATTGATATGATGAATAATATTTTCAAAGGTTGGCTTGTTAACATTAAAGATGCTCTCAAAGAGCAACAAAAGAGCATCTTTGGTTGAACTACTTGTTTTGTGATACTGAGGTGAATCTGCCCCAAATGGCTTTATCACCCCAGAGTTTTTAAATTAGGCAGTAGATTATCATGATGAAAAACAGAGCGTGCCAAGGAAAAGCTATTAAAGAATTTATCATATGAACAGCCAAGTTTATTCTCTCTCACAGGGCACCTGCTTTTGGATTCTTGTGGAAAACCCTAACAATAGTTTTTGACTATCATACAACTTGTTTGAAAGGGTCAGCCCAAGGAAGGAGATCACAGGAATGTAAGCTTGCCTTTCATAACCAGAATGGACAGCTGCTGGGCAATATTAGGCTAGTTTGTTATGAACCCCTGAAAGCCCACTGTGGCTGACCCATTACTCACCACCAGATGGTCTGCATATGCTGCAGTCCCCCCTGATAAAGGACTAAGGGAGACCAATAGATTTCACCAATTGAAATTTAATGAGGAGTGAAAAGAACGAGGTACTGATTTGAAAGATGCTTGCCTGGTTTTTTCCATCTTCAAAATGACTTTGCATTTTTAATGGCTGCAGATTAACACTACTAATGAATCCCAAGTGTCTAATGCACATCAAGACCGGGTTCAGAAAACATTAAGGGACACCTAGGAAGAGTCATAGATTTTACACAGAGTATAGTAATGATCTTGAGGATGAAAAGTTAATGATTTAAGAAAAAGCAGAAATGTTGTGCTCATTCCCAAGGTTAAGGAAAATAAATCAGAACTGATTGCTTTCCCCTGTTACTTGTCTTGGGATAAGAAACTTGACATAGCTTTAATGATAAAACATGGAAGGACTTGGGACCTACATCAACACTCATGAAATTCAGTGATAATGGCTTATGCCAGCAGGGTGCCTTGGCTGCGTTTTATAGCCAATTCCTGATGGAATGCTTATGCCTTTAGAGAATTATTGGGGAATATTGAATTATTAATATGGAAACAGAGATTTGTCTGTTGTGATGACACGCTATTCTTCAAGCTCCGCTGAACAAAATGTTTGAGGAGTTTCCCACAGTTGAGAGGGAGCTGTGACTCAGAGTCTCAGTCTGGGGCTGTTGCTTACAAGGCTGTGATACCTGAAGACATTCCTTACATCTTGTCACCAGAAATGAGATGAAACTTTGGAAGACTTATGTGCTTGCAGCTACTTTTACCTTCTCCTCTTACCCCTTTCCTAATTAAAGATTAACCCTGAAAATTTTCCTCACAATACACGCTCATTTCAGATCAAATCCTACAAAATGCTGAGGAATTGAGCTAGTGGAGACTCAGGCTTTAATGCCAAGCAGACAGGAGTTAACACATGGCTGTTCACAAGGAGCTTAATTTGAAGGTGCTGATACCCAATAAATTGAGATGGAAGGATGCTCACTGGAATGAATGACCTTAACAAGAAACCCAGTCCAGCCAAATGAAGACAGAGGTGGTAGCCAAGAGGAAAATTACCCAAAAGAAACTTAAGAAGCACTGGGAGGTGCAACTCAGAATATTTTTTTTAAATTTCAGAGGAAAGATTCTTTAGAAGCTCCAAAAATAGATCTCTTTGAAACAAACAAGTTTAAAGAAAACAAATTATTTTGCTATGAAAATTATAGACAAATTATAAGAAAGATGGCAAGAGAGATCAAAGAGTAATGAAATATGATGGAGGTCCCATCTTCTGGACTTTTTCAGATTGTTAAAAATAAAATATTTTAGGAAATGTTATAATTTCTAATGAAACTATTTATTACATCTATAATTGCAAGTAAAATGATTGTTTGGATAAATTTTAAAGAATGTGAATGTTGATCCACAGGTCTGATCCCATCCATATGTGCTGTTCACCCCAGTTTCTGTTGCATGAACTTCCTGGTCTGAAGAGGAGAATGGCAAAAGCGTGGGGCCAGGTCCCACTGCATCCCAGGCAGGTCAGAAGGCAGGTTTAGACTATTATCCAAACGAATCTGGAGGTCTTTGTGTTCAGATCTCTGTGCCAATATTAGGTGTATAATAAATGTGTGTTCAAAAGCTGTCAAGTGTCCAACTGCCCCCTTAGCACAACCTGCCTGACTGTGGCTGAGTGCAGAGTTGAATCTGGAATGTCACTTCATGTAGATTTATCCATTTTCTTATATATTGCTTCATATCTACTGGTTATCATTTTCCATCATTCTTTTGGCTGGAGAATTCTTTTTCCCATATGGTTCCAGTCATCAGCAGCACAACATGTTCAGTCCATGGTATATTTCCATTTTCATGTTTGCCTTCCCAGTCTGTGCATCCTCCTCAGTACATCACCACCCATGGACCTTTGTTAACATTATGGTCGACTATGACACATTGTTTTTTAGTGTTTAAACAGTTCTGTCTCTCATATTCCCCACTACTGCAGTGTTACACAGTAATAATAGTTATGTTTGGCATTTTTCACAATACTTACGCACGAAGTGAACCTCAGGCAGCTTTGGATAGGTGATAAGTTTAATTCTTTTGTGTGCGTTAACAGACTACGTATGAAATGTCATTTCTCAGCGACAGGATACTGAATTATAAAGCTTTCTGGTCTGGCCCAGGAGGACCATTCCTTTTTCTCAGTGGCATGAAAAGGGACACAGATGCCCAGTCCTAACTTAAATTCATGAAAATCACATTTTAGCTATTTAGTCTGATCAAGATCATATGAATTGTTTGAATATTCCTTGCATATAATCTTATATCAGTCAAGAAAACCACTAAAATTTGTGTTTGTAGCCAGTGGAATATGTTGGATCAAAAGATTTCTAGTGCACTTTTTGGATTCTTTTTGTCACCTACAGTTTATACTTGACTCATCAGTGCCATAACTGAGAAAATGTTAGCTCAGATTGTACAGCCAGGCCTTGATACTGTCCTCATTCTTCCTCTTGATCCCTCCCCTAATGACCTGACATTGTATTTTTTATGGGAGGCATTGAGTGAATAATAATAATAATAGTAAATAAATTCTAGGATGGCTACAGTTAAAAGATTAGAAAGTGCTAGAATTTTACATAGGCAAAAATAAATTATTGAGGCTGATGTGTAGTCATATTGGAAAAGACTCATTTTCTTCCAATTTAATGTACTAATAAAAGATAATAATACATCTTAGAAAGAGTTCTCAAGTAGAGCAGGAGGTTGTTTATTCTTTTGTGACAGGCAGTGCATGCCCAAGCCTGGGAATATTGCATAAATGTTGTTAGCATCAAACATATCTCAGAGAAGCAGCTAGATGATGAATCATCCAGTTGGAAAGGTCCCAAGCCACCATTTATCTTTATTTACCTGCATTTTTTACAGACATTTGGTGTTTTGCCTCGCTGAGAAAACTTTATTATGTGTAATCTGTCTTCTTCTTTTTTTTTTCTTCTTCTTCTTTTTTAATATGTCAACAGGAGAGAGAGACAGAGAGACTGAAAAGGACATGGCAGGTGTGGGAAAATAGACATCTCCAAGACAGAAATTCTGTTCTACAAACAGAGTTAGAGAAATTGTCTAAAAAAAAAAAAAAAAAGGAATTGTATTATTTTAAAGCACGAGGGATAACAGATAACAATTTAGATGCTGTCTAATTTTTTTTTTTTATTTCCTTGCTCAAGCCCTGAGAGAGTTTTGGAAGCCACATATACTTACTGAAATTTGGAGCAGCATCTCCTGGACACTTTGACATAGGAGTTGGGAAACACCCTGGGTGGCAAGGGATGTAATAAGTTGCCTAATAGCTTGGAGTATCAAATTAACACAGGGAAAGACATTTTGTCCATATAAAACCCCATTAATCCCAAATAAGTCATCATGGATTTATGAATGGCAGCAGGAGGCCGTAAGTGTCCGGTGAGGAGAAGATGTAGTTACATTTGAATGAAAATACCAAGACTACTGCATCAGCCTGACCTCCAGAATTCAAACTGACATCCCAGCTTAAAAGTGTTCAAAATCTGGATCATAAAACTAAATGTTTCTGAGTCAAAATCCTTCATCGGACTGATATTACCGAGAAAGCCTCTGAAATATCAGCCAAGAGAGCAGATGATAACAAAAGCTCCTCTCAGTGCTCAGTTCTGAATTTAAACAGGTGTCACTGAATGATGAAAGACTTGAGGCACAGCTCAGAGCATGATACTGTCACCCACATTTAAGAAAGATGCAAGAAGGAAAAAAAATCCAGGTTTTCAAGTGTTGTCTCTCCTTTTGTGGGGCAAAAGTGATTTCTTGAGAAAATAACCATCTGCCATCTCCTTACTGTTATACTGTGACCTGGGGGGTATCTTTCATATTATTCTGTGTCACCTTCTTTCTGGAAACAGCTAAAGATATGGGAGATGGAGACATTTTCACCTGTTCAGATGTGCGAAGATGGAATCAGGTGTAAACCAGAAAAAAGTCTGTTGTGTGTTTGAGGACAAAATACCATTAAAGAAGAACTCTTGGTTCCCTTATGGTATTTCCAGAATTAAATTATCTCATAGTATAGCTCATGGACTTCTTCCAGTACTACCACATGAACGCAGAGCACCCCTTTGTAGATCAATTCAGTTATTCTGAGAGCAGAATATAACCCCTTAGGAACAATTTTAATACAACTGAAATCATATTTTTTTCTTTTTTAGCTGAAGGTTTCATTCCCCTAAGGTAAAGCTGAAGTCAAGAAAGCCTCTTATCCTAGCCCTCAAACTGCAGGAGATTAGCATTAAAATGCAGATCATCTTCTTCTAAATCTGTAACTGAAAGAACTCCTGATGCACTAAAAATGAAGTTCAGGTAGATGAAGAAATGTGGGGGGAATTGGTAGTACAATCCTTCAAAATGCAGAAAGGCTGATCTGTTTTCTGCCTGTAGCTTAAACCCAGAGTCGAGACAGTCAGTGTTAGGTGAGTGCACTAATGATGGCTGGTTTAGGTTGGGCCTGAGCTGTGTATGGCATTGGTGATGTGCAAGCAGTGATGAGTCAAGCAATTCTGGGCAAAAACCACCCTGATGAAATCAAGTCCCAAAACTAAGCACCAACAGCTTGTGTCACTTTTGAAGTCAGGTGATCAGTGACAAAGTCTTTCGCTAAGTGTGGCGTGTGGAGACTCAGCTCTGTCTTTAAATATGTGTTTTGATGCTTTGATGCATTGAATGCAAACAAATACTTCACAGACTGTGACAGTGACAGTGCTGATCTTCTGTCTCAGAAGTTATCTAGAAAGGAGGCTGTACTTGTACTGGCACACTTTTTAGTTTTAGAAGTTGATATGCTTTTCTCTGCTTTTTTTACCATTGGGTGAGCCAAACAATACTCATTGATTAAGACAATTGATTTTACATTCAGAAAAATTTAATGTATATAAGGATTTAAAGTTTGTTTTCTGCTTTTGCTAAATGACAAGTTACTTTCTGTCATTGCATTTAGGTCTATATTCCCAACAGGTTTACTCACTGATGTAGTGACTGTTGCAGCATCCATTTTTCAGTTATTTATCTCTCAGAATTAAACACAGAAATGGGTTGTAAGTAGCTGTACACTCTGGGTAGTGCACAAGAGGAACTAATCTCTTTGGTGTGGGATCCAGAGCCATCAGGGTGAATAAACCATAATGAAACATGCAGGATGAGAGAAGCTCCTTGCCTTTCTCCTTGCCTTATGTGTCTTATGAACAATGAAACTCAGTCTCCCTTGTTCTGGATGAGTGCTCAGAACATTGATCTTCCTTCTTTGTAGTGGCTTTTCTGAGTGCTGTGGTCAGAGCTGTGCTCTATGTCAGGGTCATTCATGTTGAGCAGGCAGAGGGAAGGTCTGAGAGATGAACTCCTTAGGGAAAATAGGAAGCGAAATTCCAGATAACTTGGACCTTGAACATGTCAGCCATTAGTTTTCCAGGATTTGTGGCCTGATTTCCAGAACTGTAGGCAGACATATGTAATATTTTTTATGTCCATGTAATGCCAGGCCATGTAAGAGTGCGTCTCCAAGCTGTCCTCCTGTCCCTGCAGAGCCCTGCTGACTTAGCATTGGGGAAGATGAGTACTCACATTTTTAAAGGCAGCTGGGATACTGTAGTGAAATAGAACATCTGACAGCTGGCCTGGTCATAGCCTTTCTGTCTAAAGCAGTTCCATTTTTAGTATAAACTACACACACTTCTGCACACAGCACACGTTTTTTAAACACTGCTGGAAAATGGAGAGGTGGCACAGAACAGCCACAAAGACATTATTTGCAATGTTTGGCAGCAAAAGATAACAGGACCCCACTCTGTTGTACTGACTACCGCTGACTTGGTACTGAAAGGCAGAAAAAGAACCTATATTTATATGAGAAACATAAGTTACACTTTAGGCAAAGATGAAACCCCTAAATTAGACATAAGCAGCAGAGGGGTGGGGGTGGGTGTTTGCAGAGGTGGAGGGAAAGAAGGGTAAAATAATTGAGTGTGTGTGGAGGGCATTAACCATCACAACAGAATTTACAGGTGATGATGGGTACCAGAGCTCCTCCTTTCTTCAGACAACAACTGGATAACTACCAGGAAGATCAACATTAACCAAGAATGGGTTACACTGAAGAAAAGTAAGTTGTTGTGTTCAATACACAGCTGGTATATAGTAGTCAGTCTCACAGAGAAGGTCATCTTTGGTGATTTTATGGCCCTATCAGGTCTTAAATCCCTTAAGTATATTTACCTGTGAGAAGCTCTGCCCTGCTATTACTTCCTTGGCCAGAACAGACTCCTCTTATGGTGGAGTTTCTGCCATGAAGGCCTTGTGCCAGGACTTCTTCCAGCAAAAGCAAGCACAAAACAAAGCCAGATCTATCTAAGGCTGTGCAAATAAAAAAAAGCAAACAAGTAACTAGCAGTATGTTAAAGACTTCTCAATATTTACCAGTAGTAGGCATTGGAATATCTGAGTACAGATCTTGAAATGAAAGAGGGGGTACTACTTCCAAATATCCCTGAGGAATACAACCCTCATTCTGCCTGCAGAAAGATGGCAAGAAAGTAAACTCCTGCAGCTGCAGTGAGACAAGTGGAAGGGAATGCTGAGATTTCCAACACTAAATAGGATTCTTGCAACACTAAATAGGGAAGAACTGGTGCCAGTCATCCCAATACCATCAAACCTTAATCATAGAGCAAACCTAGAGAGTCACCTTTTATCATACTGCAGCAAAGAAACTTGTGAGCCTGATCTATGGCCGGGGAGATCAGAAGAAATATTCCTGTCGTGTCCTGGGGCTAGGAGACGATTCAGTCTTCCAGTAAGGTCAGATTCTCTCTGGTGCATCAGGCATAACACAAATGAAGTGGTATCAAAGATGTTACACAAGCCTTAAGCAAAATAAATATTTTTCTTGTATGTAAGAGAAAACCAAATCTGTCACTTGGTGTTTCTATAGAAATTATTTTATGCATTAGAATCTGTCAGCCTTTATCATGTCCCTTTGGGTTGGTCTGTGCAAACCCTTAAGCTAAATATTGACTTTTTACATAAAGCATATGGTGATATACGTAGGAGATGGGTCATCAGGCCAAGAAGGAATGCAGTCTGGGCAGCAAATCAACGGTGAGCTTCAGTTCTTCAGGGCACAGGATGAAGCCAGGAGTTTTGCTTGTGCAATTATTTGCTTTGCAGTCTAGAGATGTGCAGAAATTCACTATTACTCCAAATGTGGTCATCCTGCCTGAGTGCTGTTGATTTAAATCCTTTAATGTCCATTATCCTGAACTGCTGAAATCAATGCATTTTAGTATCAAAGAATGAAAAATTAAGCCTTTAGATGAAAACTATTCCTCTACTTTTTTCCTTCTTCCCCCCCCCCCCTTAGCAATACATATACTTTTAAGCAGCTAAATTTCTGGAATGTATTTCTTCTCATATTCTTGGATCCTTCTCAAATTCTCTTCCAGTCTCTGCTTGGAAACAAATGTCATCTTAACTTTCCTTGAAATAGTCTTTATTCAGCTCTAGGTATGTGTGCATACATATATGTACATATATATATATATATAAAATCTATTTGTATTTGTACAAAAAATTCTTTAAAATAATATCTCATACTAAAAATCCACTCTGGGTGTTTGCCTAATGTGCTAACACAATAGAAACATATTGGGATAATGCATTTATAGACAGTACTGCTAAAGGCCAATTACAGGCCTTTATAATGAGAATAGCAATCCGAAGAATTTTCTTTCATGTGTCCATGATTTTGGCAGAACAACACAAAGTATATATTGTAAATCTGTGGGAGTCAGAGCTCTTTGCTAGAGTCTAGCACAGATTCTTCAATTTCTCATTACATATTTCTCTTTTATCTACTCAAAAAGCCATGCCCCTTGTTTCCAGGTGGTGAGGAATTTAAATTTTATCTCCACTGTCCTTTTCCATTTTTGATGCTCAGATAGAAAAATCACCATTTGACCTCATGCATTTTACTTCATCCTACTTAAAAAATATAAGGTAATTGCAAAAGTCAAT
Source organism: Myiotriccus ornatus (assembly GCA_036023395.1). Lineage (NCBI taxonomy): Eukaryota > Metazoa > Chordata > Aves > Passeriformes > Tyrannidae > Myiotriccus > Myiotriccus ornatus. The sequence continues at coordinate 8,039,239 of JAYRBT010000181.1, forward strand.
TAAATTTATTTTCCCAATGCACTAATGGGGAAGTAATAAATTAATGGCTTTTTCACAAGGCAAAATGAATCTTGAATGGTTTGGATTTAGATTAGCGTCCTGTACAGCACTTTCCAGAGCAGATTTAAACACTTGCTCTTCCTGGAGCTCAGAACACTGTGTTTTCTCCAGGGATATGTGGGAGACAGAGGGGCTGAGGGATAAAAGGCAAGGCTTGATCCTTTCGCAGGGTTCAGTCCTGCAGCAGCCACAGAGCTCCTTGTGCTGTGCACAGCCACAGGCTTTGGAGAGGAGCAATTCCTCCTTTCCCAGGGACAGAGGAGAAACAGAGATACCTGAATGTTAAGCAATTGGGTAAATGTCTGTGTAGTTGTTGCTGTTACGTGCACCATTTAGAATGTTATGGTCATACCCAGAACATACAGCTGAGCAAGCACGTGTGGACAAGAATCTGCACCTCACCATCAACCTCCCTTAGCACAATATTACCTGGAAGAAACTTCCCAGGCCACAGTGGTTCTGCTGATTGAGCAATGCATGGAGATTTTCCTGACCCTTGGGCTGCTGAAACCCACCTGGGGTGAGCACTGGGGGTGCCAGAGCGGTGAGTGAGAGGCTGCCTGGGGTTTTTATAGCTGGGCAGTTTGGGAGGAGCCCATTTACCTTCAAGCATCCTGGAGCGGGTGCTAGTCCTGGGTGTGCCAGGGATGGTTAAGGGATGGCCACAGGAGTGCACAGCCCTGGTCACTGGCTCCGTGGCTGTAGAAGGAGGTCTGAGCCTAGTCTGGAGCTGCCAAGTGGAGAGGCTGGGAAGTCAGCCTGAAGCCAGGCAGTGAGTGAGAAGGAGGTATTTAATTACCTTCTACTTCGCAAAGACCCTCAACATTCAGGCTTTATGAGTCTACTAGTGTTTTCCACTCAGAAGTGAGGAAAGTAATTTTTATAGATATGCACAGCCCAGGGAAGTAATTAAGTACCAGCCTTATTTTAATCACTGTGCTTAAGTAGTTTTCTTACTCAAAATCATAATAGCCATCTCCATATGCAAACTAAGCATTAATTCCCTTTTTACGTAGTAGTTATAAGTTCAAGAACTGTTATTAGAACCCTTTCTTCATAAACATGTTTATTTAATTTTGAATCAGTTGTTGCCTTGTGTCCTACTAATTTTGAATCTCTCAGCTATAAATACATGGGAATAATACTGCAAAGTAAATTCACTGTGATTATCCTTGATAATTAATTAAACTAAAAAATTTCCTAACATGGTTTGTATTTTTAAGTATAGTTTTTTAGGAGTGGCATTCTTTATCTATATTTTATTTAAGATGTGATAATTTTCCAACTGTAGTTAAGCTTCCAATTACCTGATTTAGTTAACATTATAACCATCAAAAAGCATATGTGGTATAATTAGAGCCATTTTAGAGTTATTGCAAAGATAGGGTAATAAATTATCCTCTGTGTCTGCTTAGAACAGTATAAGAAATAAAAGGAATAATTTTCAGCGAGTGAGATTTAGGTCAGGCTTTAAAAAGGACTTTGTAATACTGAGCATAGTTAGCAGTAAAAAAAGTCTCTGGACTTTCGATCACTGGAGATGCCAGGTTAGACAAACACCTGTCCCTAGCAGATGAGATGTAGCCCAGCCTCTCTTAAGGGATGACACCTTATACCTCTAGAAATCACTTTCACCCCATGTTCAGTTCTTTTCTATTTTTGCTTTGAATTTTCAATGCAGTTTTTATCTTTTTACAGCTGTTTTTTAAAGATGTTTTAGGAAGGTTCATTGTGCTTTTCCTTTATTAAGGATTTTCTCAAAACATGTATTTATGATTAGCAACAGATTCTTGAGAACAGGACAGGTGGTGTTTTGGTTTCATTTATGTGGAAATTTTGAGAATGGAAATCTTCAGTGGTGTTCCTGCTTAGAGAAAGATGTTTCCTAGAAATACCATTTTAATGGAGAGTTTCAGCTGATCTTTTAATCTTTTTACCTCAGTGATATGCAAAAATATGGAGAGCTTTTACCCTTAATGTGGTTGACATTGTGTTTACTCAGGACCATCCCACTGACACCAAAAGCTTCAGAGTGAGAGCACTTAAAAAATCAGACAGTGGCCAAAATGTTTACACTTTATTATTAAAGACATTGATATGTCCAGACCATCGCTTTCCAGGTTGCTTATTGCTTATGTTCCCCAGGCAGTATTTTTCACAAGAAATAGATTGTCCTATCATTTCTTTTTTCTTCTCTTAGATAGGTATTACAATGTTAAGGATGTAATTATAGACCAGAAGCGACGGGGGAAAAAAAGGAAGATTAATTTCCACTTAGGTAAATTGTGATTCTTTGGCAGTTTCCTGAAAGATTTTGAGGGTTTGCATTATGTAAGTAATTCAGAAAAAAACAAAAAAACCAAAAACAACAGGACTTGATAAGTTTCTTTTGTGTGGTGCTGGCATCTATTTGCTGCAGTTACCAACATGTGCCAAAACCGGTTGCAATGAATAGTTGCTTTCTCATAAGACAAAGAGTAAGAATAAGACTGTATTAGTATGCAAGTGCTTTCCATTTATTCATTATACACTTTCTGATATTTGTGTCTCTAGAGATTCTTCTGTGTTTAGGGCAGAGGAAACTTAGATGTTTTAAAGATGTGCAAATTCTTTATGAAGTGGACTCAAAACACCAAATGACTTCTGAAATATCTTGTAGTCTATTTGAAGCCTGTAAGTATGGGATTATACTGCATCTATTGCAGGAAGTAATGTAGACTTCAAAAAGGCTTGTGTTCTTTAAAAATGAATAAATAAATAAATATGTAAGGATCTCAAAATACCTTCCCAATAGATAAGCTATTTATGATTAAGTCTAGAATCTCCCAGGACTTGTGGTGTACCAGCAGGTTAATCAAGACAGCTTTAAACACACAGAAACATTCAGAGGTTGATAGTGATGTATTTCCATATTGCTGCCAAAGTACAGGGGTAATAAAAGGAAATACTATATGCTTCAGCAATTATGATTAGAGAATAACTGAACATTTTACAACAATAATAGTTTTAATCCAAGGTGAAAAAACACCCTACAGAAGTGGGATTTTTTCTGTAGATGACATTTACCACAGGATATATTTTCAGTGTAATTAGGAGTCTCCAGTTTGCAAGACAACCTCTCATTTGCTATGAGTGGGGCAAGGCTGAGAAGCAAATTCACCCCTTGATGTAGCTGACGGAAAAATAGAATGATTAAAAGAAACCCACCTAAATTAGACTGAATAAATCTCTTCTTTGAGGCCCAGCAGGGTCTGAACCACTTATATCCAGTGATACCAAGCAGCATCTTGTTGCATAAGTTTTGGATTCAATGCAGAGAAGCACATTGAGATCTGGCCCACTCCGTCACTTGTTACTTTGTTTACTGGGTTTCAGAGCTCCAAGGTCTGGTTAACCTAATTGCACTTAAATTCCTTTTGATCCCGAAAGAGCCTCAGCTACAAAGAAAGCAAAATAATGTTGTTAGGGAACATTCGTGCTCGTAAGGAAATGGGTGCAATTGCATTACCTGGATGATATGAAAGAAAACCACTCAAAGTAATACAGATTGCATTTTCTTTCAAATGTGAGTGCACAGGCAGGAACATGAGAGACAAGGAAAGTAGAGCCATTTGTTTGATTTTCCATACAAGTAGTGAAGATTTCTCAATCCTGTGTGAGTCACCCAGAAAGCCGGGGATGGGGGTTGGACGTGAGCAGCCACGGCTGCTTTGCTGGAGGCATCAGGGACAGTAGTTAAGCAGTGTGTGATATCCTGGCACTTTCCTGCCAAACCTGCTGCTTTCAGGTCAGACTGTGCTTCTCTATGACTATATTAGCCCTGCTCTCATTTCTTGATCATTTCATTTTGGGGAATGAAAATAAATGAATGAAAATAGAGAAAAAAAAAATGGATGATGATGATGATACATCTTTTTGAGGCTGGTGTGGATGAACCACACTCTGTGTTCAAGGGCGAGTTGGATGGGGCTGTGAGCAATCTGATCTAGTGCAAGATGTCCCTGCCCATGGCAGAGAGGTTGGAATGAGATGGCCTTTGAAGATCTCCTCCAACCCAAACCATTCTGTGATTCTATGGGCGAGGCACAGAAGAAGAGCACAGCTATGTCCCACTGCATCCCAACGCTTATACTTCCTACGGAGACTCTGTCTTGCTAGTATCTTGTAAGGTTTTAACAATGTTTTCTCTCTGTCCCTTTCCTAAAGGCAAATTTATGGGAGCTTTTTCCTCTTTGGATTATCTGATTTTGTCCTTTTCTCCTTTCCCGTCTGTCTTGCTCAGCTCACAGCAGCACAGCTCTGTCAACGGGTTCTTCCTCCCTGAAGCTCTTCAAGAACTACTTCTTCCCTAAATGATACTTCATTGAATCTGGCAAACTGCTGCAGAGTGTCTCTGTTTATGAACTGACATTTGTGCCTCAGAAAATACTTCTCTGTAAAATCTCCACCCAGCTATAGATACAATAGTCCTTTATATTTTGTTTTCAAGCTCCGATCCTGCTTCCAGGCCTTTGTCTGAGGAGGCTGGGGGAGAAAAGGAGAAATGACAAAGTTATCTTTGTTATTTATTTTTTTGCTAGCAGAGAAAAATCTAACAAAGGCAAAAGAAACCCCACTGAGGCCATTTTAACAGTCGTGTGTCAGGATGTATTGCAGGGCAATACATCCCTAGCTGGTGTAAATAAAGGAGGAAAATGTGAATCAATCAGCATGGCGTGGTTCCAATTTATAGCAATATAACTTCTGCAGCATTAATGAAAATTATTTCCAGCAATGTTCACTTGTGAGAAGTCATCCCATGCAAGGTTGGTCTTTTATAAGACTGAGCCCAACAACCAGAAGGCTTGTCACAGTTATATTAGATTGGCTTTTAAAGTCAGTGTTTGCTGTCTTTCTTCAAGTGCTGCATGGTGTGAGGAAGTAAAACTTTGACATCACCTGCAGCAAACTATCTTCCTTGAGATGAGCTGAGTAACTGTAAAATCATGAGGATAATCTCACCTGACATGCAAATTGTGCAGCCTAATCAGGGGGGAAAGCCAGCTCATCATTTACTCTGGGAAAATGCGATTTGGGCTGCTGTAGCTGGAGCTTTCCAGGAGATAAATTTCTCAAAATGATTAATATCTCTTGCAGAAAATTATATCAGTAATGTATGTAGAACACAAAGGAGGCTTGGAGTAATGTAATTCTGCTCAAAATTTTATTTTTTTTTCATAAAAGAGAAGGGTAGATTATGCCATCTAGTTAAGCCTTTACATATTCTAAAGTGAAGCAGTATATTCAAATTCTAAACTCTGCTTAAAAAGGAATAAATTTGCATCCACAGGTTTACAGACCCTCAAGGTAGTGGTTTAAATGAAAAAGTGACATTTTGTAATGGGGTGAAATTTTAAAATCCCAGCCAAAAGATTCTGAGTTCTTAAAATTGCATTTTGCCCTGAAAACCCTGTCAATATTGCCGAAAGCCTAGAGGAAAGGTATGGATGGTTTCTTTTCTTCTTTTTTTTTTTTTTTTTTCAAAGAACAGACTTTGCTCATCCTAAACTTTTCATACTGATGTAAGGGTTTAGAGAAAATCAGAAATTATGTATTTGTAAATAACATGGTTAGTTCAAAATTAATTCCCATGAAAGTGTAGCTAGATCTACTTCAGCACTATTCAGAGTGGAGTTTCTCCTGAATCCAGATATATGACCTGGACTTAGGTTTTTTCATATGTTTTTTAAATGAAAGAAAGGATTATTGCATCAGACATGGGAGGTTGAAGGCCAGGTGTCTGTGGGATATTCTCTGTTTCACCTGAGTTAATTAGCTATAGTACATATTTGTCAAAGAGCAGGTAGATATTCTTTGCCAATTATTTAACACCATTAACAAATGATGAGATAATAGGGCTGTATCACTTTCTTCCAGGTTATTGGTTTTTGCTTCATAATTAATTACAGACATGTAAATTCAAAAGAGGGTGTACACTGCATAATGATGTCTCTCATACATAAGAAACATAAAAGTAAAACTAAACAATTGCATGTGCTCAGGAGAGATGTTTATGTCAGTTTATGTGCTGGCTGAAGGAGAGCTTTCCCATCATCCATGAACCAGCTAACCAGAAATTTTGATTGACATGAAGGAAGGCTGTCCTTCTGCTCAGTTTCATTTACTGGATGGATTTTATTTTTTTTTTTTTTTGTGCTACACATAAAATGCAGGGGGATAAAAATTGTGTTGCTGTGAGTGGCTCACTGCCCCAGTGAGAGTAACCAGGACATGAAGGGAACTGCTTTACTCATGACACCCTCCAGGAGCAGCACTGAGTTACCTCTGGCCTTGCCTAGGCTGGAATAACCGTGCATTCTCCATCCTCCTTCTGAACACAAGTGGAAATGGCGGCAACAATCTGCAGCTAGTGTTACATGTGTTAGGTTGGTATTATCTTCCACTTCATGGCAGAATAACTGATTCAACTGCAAAAAGTACCAAGAAAATGTATTTTAAATTGAGGGATAGACAACTGGTGCAGAATAATACTGCTCTTCAAGCGTGTCATTTCAGAAACCACTCCTTTAAGTTAAATGAGAGCAGCTATATATACACACACACACAGAGCAGTGTGGAAGACCCAAATGTTTGCAGCCACATGGCAAAGGGAGGCTGAAGTGAGAAAACTGGGCCTCAAAACATCATATAAATGTCTAAGCATAAAACCTGACTGTGTTCAGAAGGATCCTTCAGTCACCCTGTGACACTGGTGATGCCACACATAGAATTCTGTTTTCAGTTTTGGGCCCTTCACTTCAAGAAAGACATTGAGGTGCTGGAGTGAGTCCAGAGAAGGGCGGTGGAGCTGAGTAAAGGTTTGGAGCACAAGTATTACGAGGAGCAGCTGAGGGAGCTGTTTAGCCTGGAGAAAAGGAGGCTCAGGGAAGACCTCATTGCTCTCTGCAGCTACTTGAAAGGAGGTTGCACTGAGGCAGGTGTCAGTCTCTTCACAGGTAACAAGCAATAGCACAAGAGGAAATCGCTTCAGGTTGCATCAGGGAAGGTTAAGATTGGATATTAGGAAAGATTTCTTCCCTGAAAGGATAGTCAAACACGACAACAGGCTGCCCAGGGAAGTGCTGGAATCACCATCCCTGTAAGTGTTCAAAAAATACGTAAATGTTGTACTTAGAGATGTGGTTTAGTAGTGGACTCGGCACTGTTGGGTTAGTGGTTGGATCTTAGAGGTTTTTTCTAACCTAAATGGTTCTATGATTCAGTGATTTTCCTGCAGAACAACGAGCAGCATTGCTGCAGGACCACAGGAAAGCTGCTGTGCTGTGGTTTTATGCTCACTGAGAAATAGAAAAGAAAAAAAGTAATCTTTTCATCATCTTTTGCTGTGCACTTCTCCTCATTTCACTAAATCCGGTGGCAGATTTGCAAATCAGTATTGGATCAAAACTTTAGCAACTGCTTAATTTTTATCTATTTTTGAAAGTTTTTTCCCACTAAGTATTTTAGTTGAGGCAGCTGTTACCAGGTACAGCAGTAACTATTTGGGGTGTACCGTATTTGACATGGATTTTGGAGACAATCATGTCTGGGCTGCAGAAAGGAACATGGGGCTCTTTGATGGTGGGGGAAGCAAGAGGCTCTCCTGTGGTTTTGTGCAGCACAGAGGGTCACAGCTGGGCCTGGGTACCAAACCAAACAACCACACTGCTGAGGTGTTTCAGAAGGGCTGGAGATGGGAATTCACTCACTATGGGCTCCAGGAGAGAGGCAGAGCTCCTCTGTGACTCCTCCACCACGACACAGGGTACAACCAGCTAATGAGGACCTGTGGGATCTGTCGCAGTTACTCCTTGGAAAGGATGATGTCTGTGATTTCATTACACCATTTACCTTTAGCATTCGCCTACTGTTGTATCCTGCTTTTTTAAAACCCAGCCTTTCAGGGTGAGGGCTCTGTTACGAACAGGACTTGGTGCAGCAGAGTTTATCCTGACTCACCACTGGTGGTTGCCACTGTGTCATGGTGATAAAGACACTACTGTTATGTAAGACATAACAGCCAGTGAGTCATTTTAATTCTTCAACTGGTCCATATATCCAAGCAGAGCTGTACAGGAGTTTGCAGACTTCTTCCCCCTTCACAGTTCCCCTACAGCCAAAGGGATGATGCTTCTGTAGGTCTTTGCTGCATGGAGCAGAACTGAGGCAAGGCGAGGATCATGTTTATGAAGGTGTTCATGAGTCTTGAAAGGCAGAGATTTGCAATGGGCATAAGTAGATAATTATGATAAATGCTCTCAAAGTATCTTGAAAACTGCCAAGTTGACCCAAAAAAGGAATGGGATAAATAAACAAGTGCTTTGTAACAGCTTTACCCATGACCAGAGACGTGGCATACTTTCAGGGGCAGTCTCATTTCTGTCAGGGCTGATGAGGTTTCTACCTCTTCAAAACTGAAAACTAAGATTGGGAGATGTCTAAAAAAAAGGTGTCCTCATTACTTTGCATGCAAAGTTTTCGCTACGTGAACAAAATTGCACTGTAAATCCTTACCCAGAGTGATTCTGATTTATACTGGTGGGTGAGCAAGAAGAGTCAGGCCTGACACTGGATTACTGAGGTGCATTACTTTCACTTCTTTCATACAGAGAGTGTTTCAAAATACTTCTAATAAGAAGCTAATGCTCTGTTTTACTACCTCAAGCATCGTGGAGAAGCCTTGAATGACAATTGTAATGATTGTGGTCCTTCTCTGCCACAGGTCTGGTCAATCTCTTTCTTCTTATTTTCCTTCAAGGGCCTATGGGAACTATTCTGCCTTTCCAAAAAAAAATTAAATTTTTTCAGTAAATATTAACATTATAATGTTTTTAAACAGCACCTAATTGCTAAAAACTAAATCCAGAGCAGATGCCAACCAGGTAAAGATCCACATTTGTTTGTTCCATGCTAATAAGTCAAAAGAATCAAGAAAGGACAGATCATTGTATCTTCATTTCTGCCCATCTGAATTCAACAGTGATTTCTGCTTCTGCACAACAAGTTACAGCAGTTCCATTTTTAGGCAAGCAGAGCCTAATGAGCTGAGTGTGAGATTAGAAAGCTGGTTGTTAAAACTTGTGAGTAACTGGCTAGATTTTTCTGCTGGTGCAATTTGTCCCAGCTCTACCGAAGTGCTATCATCTTCAGTGTATCAAAAGTAGTATAGAGTTCCCCTGAACTTTTAGTATAAAAATTGGTATGAACCATTAATACTTTGGACAAAAAGATTTGCCATAGGGGAAAAGACATGGGATTAAGAAACTTGAAGATTGGGGAATTGCCATAGAGTATTGTCCTTGCACCTTCAGCTACAGACAACCAGCTTACTAATGGAAATAACCTTTGTCTGTATGGAGAAAGGATATCTTCACATTTCCACCTGGCTCCTGTGGCCAGTCATTAGACAGCGTGTGTCATCTTCATCTGTAAGTTTTGCTCCCTTTTATATTTGGCTTTTTCAAAGAGCAGAATCTCCTGCAACATCTCGGATTGATTTGCAAAGCATGGCAGTACAGTCGTGTTGACTGGAATGACCTCTGCTTTGAAAGGGAAGGAGGTAATTGGGTTTCCAAATTCAGTGCTGCATCTGACATCAATCAGCTGTCAAATTTCATTAACTCTCACACCCCAGGTTCCAAGAAGATTGACTGTACATGCCTTTATGGTTGGGAAAGCACTGAAACTCTGACAAGCCTTGATAACCAAAGTTGCTCGAGAGAACGTCTTTAATAAATGCTGGCTCACTTTCCTGTGTGGCCCAGAATTATTCAGATAAAGGCTAGTATCCAAAGGTATAAATATGAATATATATAAAATAAATAAATATGTGTACTTAGGTGTATATGGAGAGCTATTCATCACACTCTAGATAGACATATATATGTAATATGTATATTATATGTATATATGTTATATATAAACACGTGTATGTACTTGAATACAGGTCTGTATACCTGCTTTTTAAAAAAATCCAGTCCAATCCAAATCCAATCCAAATGCACTGTAAGTTCCCCTGAAAGGGAAGTCTGCTATTACTTGCCAGAGGAATGAACCCAGGACACTGCATCGTGGAGCAACAGTGTTCTGGTGTTCCTGCTTAAGGACACAGAAAGAGCCAGAGGCAGGGATGGGTTAAAAACATGCTAAAAACACTCCTGAGTTTAAAAGTGTGCATTGCAGGTGCATAAAGATTCAAAAAGCCACTTGCTGTCAATCTAAAGAGGAAATTTTTTGACTTTAAACTCTTGAACTGATGTAAAGGATCTAACTGGAGCACATACATAAATTACTACAATATGGTAGCATTTCCTACTTTCTATGTTGGTTTATACACAACTGCTTGAAGAAACTCCTCCTGGCGATGTTTTGCACTGGGGTGAGCAAACACCCTGGAGTAGATTTACCTGTAGAGAGAAGAGCAGTAATGGTGACAGCAACGTGGCACTTGCTGTGATGTCTTTCTAAGCTGTGCTGAACACAGCCACACATCTCTTACAATGAAATGGATTGCTGAGTCTTCTCACATGTTCCAGGCCTTAGGATGACCTCTGCTAGTAATGTTAACACAGCAAGATCTTTTACAAACAGGAAAGCCTTCCTCAGGTTTCTTATTACTCTTTCAATATAACTCCCATTTCCATGATAGCTTTTTGCATGGTGGATACAGTGAAATGTATTTCCTAGACACAGGTTTTTTCCCACTGAAATTGTGGAACAAGATACCTTGGGCCAGGAATAAAAATAATTAAGGATTTAGGAAACAGAACACCAATGCCAACTTCAGAATTTGTATTGGTTACCATTTTTCTAACTGTGCAAATAATCTGCCATCGCTCTGAATCTTTGTTCTGAAAAAGATAATCAAACAAAAATTTAGTAAAGGGTAAATATTATCAAATAAAAAAAAAAAAGACAGGATGTTTTCTGGTTCCTACTGCTTCAGTGCTGCTATCCAAACTCAGATAGCTCTCTTCTTGGAGGAGTGCTGGGCTCCAGCAAGACATACTACTTATGCTGGACATCTGCTGTCCTCAAAGAACTGCTAAAGTTCTGGGTGTGGAAATTAGGTGAGCAGAAAATATGGCTTTTAACTTCCTAAAACAAGAACTACCCAATTATGGAATCTTAGGCCCTGTTCAGTATCTTTGGATAACTTGGTAGGAATCTAAAAATCGAAGTATATATCTGTGGACTTGGTAGCCTACCAAAATTCCCACTGGAATGAATCCTGCAATGAATCCCAGGTTTGTCTGATGTGATATGTTTTGTAAACATATGACTTCCTCTATTTTTTATTAATTATCGTATTCTTATCTCCAGAGTTAACTTGCTATTATACCAACTGCAGCTGTTACTTGTTCATTCTCCTTCACCTCCACAAGAATCTGAAGTCAAACATCCTGTCACAAACCTTCTTCACATAAGTAGCCGGTTGGAACAGTAGAGTCGTAATTTTTATGTGCTCCATTTGTGTCACCAAAAATCTTAGAAACTCAAGTAGTATACATTGTATACTCAGTTGTTTACATGCCAGCAGCCCAGAACTCATTTTAGATTATATTTATTTATGCTTATTTATGGCAACGAGTGCCTTTTTTTCCCTCCTGTCATCCATTCTTCACCAAAAGTTGTGATTCTATTTTTGATTCCCTGGTTGTTACTTCTAGAAATATTTTGAAGGCTCGTGTGAGCTAGAGTACATTTGAAACAATCAATCCAGTTAAAAACATGGCAAATAGCATTTTTCCAGTAATTGCTTTACTGCATTACCTTTCTCCTTCAGCCTTTTAAATGCCAAGATCTTCTTACAAGAAAAAAAACTGGTAACTTTAAAAAAGTAGATACTCATTATGAATTCCACTCACATTGGTTGTTTGCAATGATTTTGTTTTTCCACTTGTTCCTCAGGCAGTAACAGTAAATTTATGTGTTTGTGGCATTTCTGCAGTTCCAACTTTGAATGAGACTCATACCATATATCGCATTATAAATACTGACTTACATTAAGTCCCATGTGTGCCTCTCATGTAGAAATGAAATAGACAGTGTAGTCATTATTCAGCTTAATTTGCAACATTTATTACCCTTGGTGGATATGAATGTATTCGTTACATTCACAAAAAATGACCTCTGGGTTTCAGAGATGTATTGTGTTAGGAAAGACTAGCAAAGAGTAAATAATACTCTCTCTTTTCTCTCTCTATGAAGCCTTTATTTCTGCAGTGCCACTATTGTGTCCTGTATCTAAATTTATTTATGCTAAGCTGAAGGAGCTCTTGCTCATGCCATAGTGTGAAACAAGGGTAACATTTGTGTAAATGCAGTGGAAAAGAAAAGCAACTGCATGACTTGCCCCGGTGACATTCAGAGAAAAATGCCTATGAGGACCAGAGGTAGAGTAAACGTGACATGATTTTGGGTAGTATAAATGCTGACTTGTCCTTAGGACATGGAAGAAGCAACAGAATTCATTATCACTCACAGGCAGGTGGTTTGTCTATGCTGTTGGCTGATACACTGAAAAAAGTGAACTGCATAAGCATGACTGTAACATCAGACTGTCAGGTCCTTTATCATCATGAACTGGAAACCACAGGAGGAGCAGGAGCAGCAGTAGAGTGAGGGTTAGGCACCCCAAAAATAGGCATCTTTGGTGTTTCACACATTCTAGTGGTTTCATGTTGTTGAGAGCTGTTTTCTTCTAGGGCTCAGAGCTTTAATACTTTAATACTTTAATATTTTAAGTTTAGACTGAGAATGTCAGATAATTAGATTATGTGTAAAACTTTGTACTCAACATTCACGATCCATAGACTAGCATGTCTAGTACCAAGCTTCCCAGTAAATGTCAAGAGAAAGAAAATATTATTTTCATTTTAAAGCTGAAAATGGGGTGATAAAGTGACTCACTTGAGGTCCCATGGGAAGTCTGTATTCCCAACTAACCTGCATACACCACGGAAAACCCCTAATCATGGTCACTATCATTGCAATGCACCTGTCCTTAAATTCTTGTCCTTCCTGAGTGCTGAGGTACAATCAGAGCACTTTAAAAGGCCTTTCTACTATTTTGAAATGCTTGACCACTTTTGTTTTTTCTCTGAACTATCTATGCTAACTTTCCCCACTTTTCTTTGTAGTAAGCTTAATTTTTTTACTTTTTCTCACCCTTTAAAACCCCTTCCTTACAGTCAAAGGGCAAGTATCAGTTGCAGGTACAGACTTCAGAAGGTACAGTCCCCACTGAGTATTTTGTACGAGCTAATACAGGGCAAAGGTTCTGGCAAACAGGGTTACTAATTCAATCATATGAAAAGGAGCCTCATTTAAGAACTGACAGCGAAGTTGGATTTGAGATTTTGAGAGTATTTTAAACTAAACATTAATAACCTGGAAGTCAAGATAGGATGGAAAGGGAATTTCCATGTTAAAAACAAAATAGGAAAAAAAGTGTCATTCTTGAAAGAAATATCTTAGGATACACTTCATAATTCCTGATGTTTTTCAGCAAAAAAGAAAATCTCAATCTCATAGAAATTCATGTGGCAGGAAGTAATTTTATTCAATTCATAAATCCTTATAACAAAGATTTTTGCTTTGCCAATTATCCAGATATTCATTTCACAGAAGATAATGAAGTATGTGGTATATGTTTCAGCTGATCTTATTTTAACATTTCACCATTCATGTGACAAAATGCCACACATAAAATCTTACATTGAGTTTTTTATTGGTGTAAAAAAATGATACCTCAAAACATTATGCATGCTCATGAATGGGAGTCTAAAATCAAAACCCATAAAACGTGTTATCAGAGGTTGTGTTTCTCAGAAATGGCACCTGTGCTCTCCTCCAGTAATGTCACTGCCAAAGCAAAGTGAGATAATAAACCCCATTTTTCTTTGGCTCATTTTCTTTATAAATGATATAAGAAGAAGTCATACATTTATTACCGTATTGAAATGCTTTTTAACATTTGATACTTGCAGACAATTACAAAATGTCCTTTCTGTCTAAGACTCACAATGGCTCACTGAAATGGATCCACAGCCTTGTCTGCTTGTCTTTGACTGTTAGACTGTATTACTTGCTTTAAATTCAAAATATAGATATTGTAATTATCTGAGGATATTATAGATATTGTAATTATCTGAAGCAGTTATGCAGCGTAATTTAAAAAGAAGAGCAAAGTCCTGTAATTCTAAACAACACAACTGTGTAACTACGCAGTTATATTTAGACATAGAAAGCATTGCTTTATCACAGAAGTCAGTGTAAAAAATAAATAGGAAAATGAGTGATAAGTGTCTATTAAATCAACCTCAGAATAGTTAAATAAAGCTACTTTCTCTGACTGTGGATTGCTGATAGGATCTTTGCAGAACACAGATAAAAATCCCTCCAGTTCTGGCTCACCTGACTGCATTTTGGAGCATATTCAGTGCTATATTTTCTATTTCTGTGCTGTCACATGAAAAAATAGAGACTTTGTTTAAACTCTCACAAGTCCTAACCGTTTGCTTCTGATGAATTTTTTTTTTGTGGGAAATATCCTATAGAGAAACAACTTCCACAGCATTTGTAACCCTTGAAATTTGTGTGTAATCACTCCAGTGAAATGCCCAGCTGCTGCTTCACCATGGCCAAGTGTAAGAACTCAGTGAGCTCACTGTGGAACTCCACACAGCTCTTTTTAGAGAGATCAAGTTCAGAGCAAGAAATCCTGCTATGTTTATATAGTGAGTACAGGTACAAGCATCATTTTACACTCATTCTTGTGGTTTTCTGGAGGGACTTGTTCCTGGTGGCTCTTTACTTTCTCACTGTTCTCCTTTTCAGCTTTTCTGACCTGTTTTTCTCTCTTTTGTGGTTCTCATTCCAGGAGCAGAACGTGGCTGCAGAAAGACTGAGGTCTGGGTTGGAACTGCATTAACAACAGTGACAGGATTATGGCCTGGCTGTCTCTGCAAATGTCTCTTTTGATCTTTACTAACAAAAAAACTCACTTGAACTGAGTTTAGTACACATTTCCAGTGAACAGGAGCAGATGTGTATTAAAGAGGCCATCCTTGTCCTCAGATTGTCATCTAAGGGATACTTGAGTTGTGCACATGCATGAGATAAAGGATTCATTTTGCCAATTCAGCCATCTCAGGACTTTTTACAGATTTAAAGCAGTGTCAAAGACACAAACAGTGGTAAACTACAGCCACCTGGAGAAACCTGCCAAAGCTGCTTCAGTCTTGAGGGATAAACAGAAATCAGCAACAATCATTCTCACCACTGTAGTTTGTAACAAATTATCGCCTTTTTTTTTTTAATTTTCTGAAGATGGCATTTTTTAATGGACCTATTTCATTCATACATTGCAAATATAATGTCTTGCAAAGAAGATAAGAATTTTCACATACACTTTAAGAGCAAAATTTTAGAAATGATAATCTTTTTCTTGAAATACTTCTACGAAAACCCTTGTGGCAAAACAAGCAGGGCAGGTGGCTGGTCTGAAATACCTAGTTCTTCAGTTCTAGCGGGACAGCAGCAAATATTATAGAACTGTAGAATGGTTTGAGTTGGAAAAGACCTTAAAGGTCATCTTATTCCAACCCTCCTGCTGTGGGCAGGGACACCTTCCACTAGATCAGGTTGCCCAAAGCCCAACCAGCCTCGCTTTGAGCTCTTCCAGGGATGTGGCATGGTCACATAAAAAGTGATTTTAGAAGTAAGATTTCTGAATTTTGAGGGCTTGTTTTTGGTAATATTTCACACTTCCCCACTGTGTTTTCTGACATGTGTAATAGCACCAACAGTATACCAGTTTTTGGGCATTACAGGAATTAAATTTTACCTCAGCCTCCAGGTCTGAACCCCTAATTAGACAGCTGAAATGGAGCTTTCTGTCATTCATCCTGATCAGCCAAACTGCTGGGCCAGTGTCTGTTTTTTAAAAAACTTAATTTCTTACACTAAGCCTTTTAAATGTAAAATGAACTGGATTTATAAAGTTCCCATTACTTGCAGTTCTGAGTTGAATACCTTGTGGTACACAGTTATTTATATGCCATTGAAACTGCCTTAGGCAAGACCGTAAGGCAGCACTCCTAGTGAGCCCTCGTAAAGACGAGATGTTCATCTCATCTGGCAATTGCTGAGAACAAAAAAAAAGATAAATTATTTTTATTAGTACCTGGAAATGCTGCTTGCTAACAATAGAAGCATAATCCTTCTCTCATGCCTCCCTTCTGTAACATCCTCAGCAGTAACCTCAGAGTGGAGCAGCCTTTGCAGTACAGTTGGGATAATGTTGGCAGAAACAATCCTTGCATTTGCTTTTCCTTTCAGGAACGAGTATGCTTTGTTTATCTGAGCTGTGTATTGGGACTCTGCAGAGTATCTTAAAACTTTCAAGAGAGACCTTCTTCAGCTAAACCAACCATAATAAAGCAACTGTAAAATTTAATTTCTGCTGAAAGAGTGAGTTACCTTTTACTTTACTACACCATTAAAATGGATACTAAACATGTGGAAAGGTCACAGCTGGAATTGAAGGAAGGGTTTTTTTAATCACTTGAGTCTGAAAAAAATGGAAGTGCTCTGCATTTGTGGATGAAGGCATTGATGTTTTTATCCTCTCTACAGTGTTGTTATGTGTCATGTTTCTATGAACTTCAGTACTGTAGCTTTACGTTATTGTTGTACAAGTATATATATCAATAAACTAAATACGGAAAGGACATAAACCCCAGCGAGAATGAAGTCCAAAGTTAACCCCACTGTCACTAGACATGTCCTGTTCTCTGCAGCGGGTGGGTGTCCCAAGACTGCACAGTAAAAGCTTTCACTGCTTCTGCACCAAGGGCAGATCTCACCAAAGGTTTGCAAATTGTGCCACCAAATGGCTCTACTTGCTCAGACCTTCACAGAGATCCTGCTCCCAGGGTGGTTATGGGTGGTGTGTTTTAAGACCCCTTTCCTTGACAAGCGATTCTGGTATTACAAATCATAAGTGGAGTTTGGATTAACTGAGCTCCTTGCTGTCAGAGAATAAGAGAGTGATTAAGGCATCATCTAAATTAAATACCCCAAACATAGCAGGTGGCTGCCTGGGCCACGCAGATATGTCAGACCAGGCAGGGAAGGTGAAAATAATTTTGGAGCTGATTGATCTCAATAGTTAGTCAAGTCACAGCAGTGAAGAGGCGATAAGAAACAAAAAGATGTAAGACTTAATCAGCCTGAAGACGTCAGGATTCATGCCACTAAAAACACAATATTTAGTAATTCACATTTAGATCTGTACTGAATTAATAACTAAACTAGTCTATAGCTTTTTTTTCTGGCTGTCAACAATGTAAAAATCAGCTACAACTACAAGATCTGTGTGTAGGAAAAGGTAAAATTTAGAAGAGGAACTTGATATGTAATATTCAAGGCAGTTTTGGCTTATGAGAGAAGAGTATAGGTAGGCACTGGCAGGAGAAAAAGAAAATTATGCAGGAAGCATGATGGATTGGTTGAGGCACACTACAATGAACATAGTAGACAACAAAGTTATGAAAAGAAACATTCATAAATGTTTTCATTATCGACTTCAGATAATTCCTCTGACATGTAGAAAAAGGAGGGGGGAAAAATATCTTCTCAGGAAGGTTTGAGAAGACATAGAAAAAGAATGAGAGTGTCCTTCAAGACTGTGGGTACTTACCTGAAGAGAACAAATAAGAAGGAACTAAAATACACTTTGTAAAAGATGGCTAGATTCGAGAATTTCATATCATTTGTATGGGAAGGAGGAGGAAAGTTAATAAGGTTTCAGCTTCCTCCACAAAGACTTAGTAATCAAAGGTCATTAGACTATATATCTTACAGTAATTAATGTGAAATGAGTGCAATTAGTGATCCTTAATAATGAATCTGTTACATTAGAATAGTCAGCTTCTATTTTTGTCAGATGCTATTTAACATGCTTCAAGAAAGGCTTTTTTTTTCAGACTTCAATCTTCATAAAAATTCTGTCTGGGAGAGGTTTGGAAATAATAACTACTGATCAAATTCTCCCAGTCTTTTATACTGGCAACTTACCTACTGACTTTGCTAAAGCAAATATCTACAGAATTATTTTGATTTTGGCTAGTTTTTAAGATTCAAAGGCCATCAGGTAGCCAATTATCAACAAATCAACTTCCACTTGGACCACTTGTGTTCAGCTTCCACTTTGACCTTTCAGATTTTTGCTTCCACTGCTAATTTTCTGCTGGGAAAAGAAATTCAAAATCCCCACTCAAAGCCATTATTACTTCAGGATATTTTTTCAAATGTTACTCTAGGAAACTTTGTGAATTGTTGTTATATGGGTTCCGTGCTTGCTCACAGAGGGGAAGGAGTGTGCAAGTGAGGATTCACTGACCTGCGTGTGAACTTCACCAAGTCATTCACAATTCCCTGCTCACTGTTCTCCAGCTGCTTCCTACATCCTACCTGTTGCACTGCGTGTTGTGAGGATTAGCCAGTCCCTAAAAAAAAAATTATTAGAATGTTTGTAAAGGACACTGAACTCTTCAAATGGAAAATTTAATACAAGTGCAAATTATCATTATCACTATTCCAAGCTATTTAGTATAGACACACAGCTAAAACAAATTACTCATTAACAGACAATTTTCATGTTTCACTGAATCTGAATATTCAGTTGCCTTTTCCATTATTGGCAGCAAAATTAGAGTAGCATTTTTACTGCAAGATTTGACCCTTCCATCTCAGGTGACGTGAAAGGTCTTTTTCAAAAATCAGAAAAGCTGTACTTGCATATTCATTAGTGGTAATAATTTACTAAACCAGGTGCTATTTTTTTCCATTATCATCTTGTTCTTTGCATAGTCCAGACTGTGAAATTCTGCTGTTAGTCCCCTCAAGTGCAAGGCAGATAAAGACTCTTTATAGAAAAAATTCTATAGGAGACTTATTTCATTCAAATTTTGCTGACAGTTGAGACACAGCCTGTATGTGAGGATTAGTGAATTTCCTACAGTGTTTTTAATTCCAGTAACTTATGGCAAAAACACGTACATGAAAACTTTATTTCCAAAAATGCTGCCATAGATGGCATTGCTGTGGTGTGCCAAAGCATAACCAAAGCTCTATGCCAAATGAACATTTACATGTTTAAATTTCACTTTTCAATTAAATACAATAGTCACTTTGTTTTCCTTCAGCCAATGAAGCCTAAAGTTGCTTTGTTAACTCAGGGACCGAATAGCCTCAGTTCTTAATCGCAAACTGAGCAATTGCACCCTGTATTTCCAGAAACTGAAAAACTTCTGTGTTTGTGAACAAAAGATCAGTGATCAGGAGAAAACCACTGGGGTAAACCATCCCTTTCATTGACCCAAGATTAATGTCAGCTGTTAAAACAGAGAAATTTGAAAACAGTAAAACATTAAAGATCTGGAATTGACAGAAAAATGTCCAGTGTAACTCAGTGTTGACAAGGATGCTGCTCCAACCAAAGATATATGTACCAACAAATCCTCCAAGGAATGTTCCAATGAAGTCCTTACTCATTCTTCAGTAAGACTCGGTCCAAAGAGGTGTTTAATGTCAGCAGGTGACCGGACAAAGAGGAACGGTAGAATTTAACAATGTGAGAAGCAAGTGAGCTCAAGGCTGAAAATAGTAAGCCTACAAGAATTGCCCACTGATGAAAATACTGCTTCTACAGCCCAGAAAATCTGTGAATAAAAACAAGGCTGAGGTTGGAGTCTTATTTGAAGTCAACGGTTGATTACCGACTTCTAAAATATTGTCTTATGCACTCTATCAGTCTAAAAGTCAGAAGCCATTACAAATCCCTCAGAAATATGACTTTTTAATTTCCCAGAGGTTCAAGACACTTTCATCGAAAAGGAAATTTAATATTGAAATCATAAAAATTCTTAAAGGCTTGCTATATTAGATTTTAGGATATGTTTTCTTTATTTTTCATTCCATCTCTTTCTATAAACTTTAACATATGATATAATCTATCAAACCACCAGATATAAAGGGAAAAGATGTCAGGTGTATTACTTCAGCTGCCAGATTTGGAATTCATCTGAGCTCTTTGTTCTGCAATAATCTACAATCCTAAAACCTCAAATACGTAATTCTTTTTATTCCTAAATACTACCTGTTCTGACTTTTTATATCAGTTCAAAATTACTATGAAACTATTTGTTTTAAACTTGTGTATTTATTTTCTACGTGCAGGATGAATAGGAAGCATGTATTTGACTTTGGTTCTTCCTTATTATGTAGTGGTATTTGCTTACTTATTTTCTCATTACTGTTACTAACACTATTGCACAAGTTGCAGTGTTGAAGTGTTTCTTGCTGAGACAATAAATTTCAATCCACAAAATTCTGGACAACATATCTTGCAACAGCAGACTTTACGATGTGAGGGTGAGTTGTTTTACTTGAAAAAAAATTTAGTTTTAGGTCTCCTTCTTGCCCCCTTTCTTAGTAAACACAACCAGAATCACAGGGTATTTAAAGAGCAAATCTGCCAGAACAAGAGGTTTTACTGATGCTTGTTAAAAGTAAAAAAATGAGAACAAATAAACATCTGAAATAATTCTGTCCAAAATATCATTGTGGGCACCACTCTTCATTGGGTCAGCTAGAAGTAAATAACTTCTGCTTGGTCAAGCAGAAGTAAATAATAATTTAATAATTTCCTTAATGACAATGTGATTGTCACCAATTCTTCTACAAAGAGGCAAAACAGAGATGAAACTAATTAATGTATTTAAACTCAGAGTACATGAACAGGTAAGAAATGAGAGCAGTTCCACTTTTTATCACCCAATAATGGTGGGTAATCACCTGCCCTAGAAAAGCCTGCTCTGCTCAGGCTCCCCAGGTGCTGATGCTTGGCCTTGAATCATCTGTGAGAATGACCTACTAACTCCTCTGTAGCTGATACATCTACATTTTGTAAAGCCTGTTTTACTCAAAGTTGTTAAAGTGATGGGTAAGAATTATTCATTCAGTTTTATTTCAGTGAAGCTCACACAAATCCATCCGTGACATTTCCAAAGCACTACCCATCTAATCATGGCCCAGGCAGCCGCCTCTCAGCTCTAAATTGCTTGGCAGCGTCATGTTGTGTGTATAAATAGATGTCCTGTAAGTTGTGTAAACCTGCAATTATAGAAATAAAAATGCAAAAAATCAAGCCTATGGCATTCCAGTTGCTGATCGTGTCTACCTCTGCACAGTGTGGAGCAGGTTCTTATGCCTGCATGGATCTTCAATTAATATTTCAGATTAATTGTGCTAATAACTGAAAACGTGTAATGGAAGTCATGATTATATCGCTACTGAAATAAAAGTTGTGAAATGTTTCATTCTTATTCCTGAAACATTTTATTTTAGACAATATCTACTCTTTGATTTGCCTCTTCAATCTAGTCATACACAAACAGAAAACTCCTAAAACACTCAAAAAAAAAAAAAAAACTGACGCAAATTTTCCTTTTGTTGTAGTAACAAATTCCTCTCTAAAGAAAACCCCTACAGGTTTGTGCCAGAAGACAACCGAATAATTTGAAATTCATAGGCAAAATGTCTTTCTTTTCCTCATTCACTTTTGAAAAATTAAACAAACAATTCTTGACATTTTCAGATAGTAGTTTGTTTTGTGCTTCCCTAGGATGTTCCTCCTGCAGTGACATCGTCCTGAAAAACCACATGGCCTTTAAATATTGCAACAAACCCAGTGGTCTGATAAGCAGGTGGATTGTAGCATGTCTATCTCAGTCTATCTCACGGTACTTTCTTGAGACACACAAGACTAACACTGAATTCTTAAATCCCTAAATCCAGACAACCCCATGATATAATCCCTTATATAAACAGCTCAAAAAGTCCTTTAAAAAGTAGAACTTGTTTACTTTTACTCAAATGGGAAGGCTGTGTCTTGCTGCTTTGATCTTTAGGTGGGTTTTGTTTCTTTTACTAATTTCCAGAATAAATATAGTTAGAAAAATATTTTTTTTTAATTTACCTGCTTGGGTTTTTTTAATGTTAGTAGGGGTTTATGTTCAGCTTTTTCTGTAGACAATAATAACATTCTCTTTCAATCTGAATCTTCCTGCGTTTCTCCCATTTTTAGATGACTTCTTCATCCCTTCAATCACTCTAATATTTTTTCTTTACAATCTCCTGTGAAAACTCACCTTTACTCACAGCTTGCGTTGAAGAGGACATACTGCCTGTGTTTCCTGTTCCACATTGACACTTTCATGGCTGATGTTGATGTTCATAGTCATCCCATGATCTGCAGACCTTCCTTGAGCTACTGTTCCCAGACCTTTACCACTTTTGTCATTTCCAGCTGATAAAGATCCATTTTACAGCAGAAATGTGTTCTGTTGAGCACCATGTGCTTGAACTTGCACTTCACTCCCCAAATCCCCTGTCATTCCTGAGGGCTGTGCAGTCAACGATTATTATCAGTATTGGTGATGCCTCACCTTTTTGTAATCAGCAAATCTCAGACTCATATCACTGTGCTGATGGAGTAAATGGAGGTTAAGGAAAGCCATAGTATAACCAGGTCATCATGGAAACAGTCCTTGGCAAATTAATTTTCAACATTTCCCCTCATGTGCTACTTTCCCTTAGACACTTCATTTTTGCTCTTCTTTGTACTCCTTTTATTTTTCAACTAGTCCCCATTTATAAATTGTCATGTAGAATCACATCAAATGCTCTATGAAATTCAGATGCAGGTAAGTTACTGTATTTCTGTCAGGCAGTTAACATAATGAAAATTATTTTGGTTCATCTGTCTGCATACTTCTTTCTGCACAGTACTGTTGCTTTTTCTTCTATTTGTCATTTACCTTCATGCTTTTAATTATTCTTTCAGAGTAATGAATCAAAGTCAGACTAATAGACCAAGGTCAGAAGTGATTTCCTGAACCTCTGTCCTCACTCATCCCTCTTCTTAAATGCAGGTACTTCAATTGCTGGTTTTGATTTTACAGTGCCACTCTAATGGTTGTGCATCTGTTTTAGAAATATAACAGCGGACTCATTGCCCCCCTGGTCCTCCAGTCCTGCAGAAGGGCAGGAATGGGAATGTTATGCTCTGTCTGCAGCTGTTGCGCTGCTCCAGCGTTCCTTTTTCCACCTTTACTGATCATCTGCTTTGCCATTTGCCTGCTGGAAGTCTCAAAGTTCTGAGGATTTCAGTGCAAACTCAGTACAACTCTGTACAAACTTGATGGACAATCCACTGATTTCAATAACATCACTCAGGTGTCTGCAGGTTAATGGTGCTTAAGAGCCTTTCTGGACAGGGGCCTAAGGAAGTCACACGTTATCTTTGTGTGTTCCCACTATCGATGCCACTCTCTCAGCCCTGAGAGTGCCTTGTCAGTGCTGCTGCAACTGTGAGCACACCATAAGCTCAGATATTTCTTTCACCCCCCTTTTTTCAGCTCCCTTGAGCAGCAGCCACAGCCCATGTGCTGGTACCCAAACAGGCAGAGTCAGGTCTATGACATAAAAATTAATTTTTTCATGTTAAAGTAAGTAAAACATTTCAAGGAGCTACCCATTCATCTGAGGAGTTATCTTTTCCTTTATGCATTCATTGGAAGATGTTTCACCATTTCCTTGGTGATTTATTTCTGTGAATCTCATCAGATTAAACACTGTAAGATTTATTCCTTCAATAATATATTCCGTGTAGAATTTAATTGTAGAACAGTGGGAAAAGAGCTGGAACAGAATAAAAACATATGGATGTAATTCAATTTTCATACCCATTCCAAGATTTTTTACCTTTGGGGGCAAGTGTGTTTGGGGATGGTGAGGGGAATACAAGCTATAAATTCTACTTGGATGATCAGTAATAAAAATAAATGATCTTATTAAAAAAAATTACAATTAAGCAATGAAATGTTGAATGACCATATTAGTATGACAATAGGTGCCATGAGGCATATATATATATAAGGGAGTAGTGACAGAGCAGGAAAAAACTAATTTTAGTCAAAGAACATTCTCCATTATCTCTAGAAAATATGGCTTTTTTTTGCATACTTTTGGATTTATTTTCCTGAAAATGGAGCTTTGAAATCAAGATGTGTTAGCAACAGAGGTCTTTTCTAACAGCACAGTTGTACAAATCTGAATAAATAAGAGGGCTCTGTGGTCAGGATTTGCGCATATTGAGATACTTTAAAATTTTTGACAAAAAAAAATTTCTGAAAAGTTCATTTTAAAAGTGTGATGAAACCCTTTCATAATGGACAAGGTTCTTCTCTAAGGGGTAGTATATCACACAGGGTAAACCATTAAAGAGAGACATTTTGGAATGATGTGCACAGACCTGAAAATTTCATGGCTTCGTGCCTTCCTTCCACCTGGCCACTTCAGCACCTTTTTTTTTTTTTGCTGGGTGAAGCTTACTATAAATAATTCTTGATGTTTTTATTACTGAAGCATTTTGAGTCCTTAGGCATGGTCTAGGTCCCTGCGCTGCTTGGCAATGTACAGAGCGGAGTAAAAAGTTGGACCACAACATAAAACAGTGGTGTACTATTGATCAACTTGCCAGCTCTACCACTCCAGCAGCCCAAAGGATAATTCCTTGGGTTCTCAGCAAAGGCGAGTTTCAAAGAACCTGCTGGGGTGAGCTGTGATGCTGAAGCCATCAGGTGGATGCTCCATGGAAGTTGCATTGACCCTCTCGTTGCAGGATGCTGTAGGGAAAGTGTCCTCCTCCAGGCAGGTATGATGAGGTAATGTGAAAATGTGATGTCCTTGAAAGGGGGAGTTATGTTTAAAGTAATGGGCACTGGGGAGCTGTCAGGGTCACACCTGGCGAGAGGGAACATGCCAAGACCAACACAGTAACTGTCCAAGATGCTAACAGAGAAGAGAAGGAAGTGTATTTGAAGAGGCCAAAGCCGAGCGCTGTTTGAAGCAAGACACTAAACTGCAAGTCTAGACAAGAAATATTCATCTCTGTTGAGAACCAATCAGTGTAAATTGCAGCACAATTGAAATCTCAATCTCAATGAAAGAGAAGATGTTCATTCTCTTTGGAAATGGAATGTTTCTGTGTGTATCCTGCTAGTGCTTAAAACTGGTACAAGTGAGGCAAAACTTCACAACTCTAATGATAATGTTGAGTCAGGATAATGCATTCACTCACTTCTTTTGACGTGACATAATGTTAAGAACCCAGCAAAACATATGACACAATTTTTCAAATAGCTATATTTTTTAATAGGAGAGAATAGTTGTGCTTCACATTTTTCTTTTACTTTGCACTTACAAAGATTTCTCTCCAGATCTGGTCTCCTTTATATTTCAATTTTTCCATATGTTAAATGGCAGAGAAAATAATTATTATTTACGTTAAGAGGCAATGGTTGGGTCTGCCAAATAGTTTGAAAATCAGTAGTACCATGGATTTGATTTTTAGGCACAGTGAGTGGCTATGATGCCAAATGGCTTTAATAGAACCAGCAGACACTGAACACTAAATGTACAGATCTTTAAGGGTTTGAGGGTTTTTTGGATTTGTTTTTTTTGTTTGTTTGTTTTTTTCCCTGGGTTAATATTTGTAGATGAAAAGCAGATAATTTTAATTTTATAATTTCAAATTTCTTCCCATATCTTTTAGCTATATGGCAATTTTTGAATTCCTCGTCTGAGTTACAGACACATGGATTAAGACCCAGTCTCCATCCCAAGCATTAGTACTTGTTCCTGCACTTTCATCTTGGGCTTCTGGCATTTTACTAGTGACTTCACAGGTATCATGTTTTCATTCATAATTAACAAGCAAATATTTCATTCAGTGTTGTCAGTGGGTAGTATTATCATATTGTGCATCATGAGTTTAAATCAAAATAGACAAAGACTAATCCTTGCTATTATCTTAGGAGATTTTGCAGATGTCAGACAGGCTGGAAGATACCTGAACGTTATTTTTATGGAAAAGATGAAAGTGTTTCACAGCATATTGATCTGGGCCTGACCATGAATGATTGATATCCTTTTGGTCCACCTCCATCTTGCCTTTTTTAGATAACAGCCAAGAAGCAACCTATGATCTCATGTGTCATATCGATAGATAGATCAAGAGATAGCTATATATCTATATTTTATATAGATATAGTTGCCTTTATCATATGTCACATCTTGCATTATAAATCAAGGCTTGGCAAGAAAGAAGGTACAGAGATGCCAGATTTCCAACGTATTTTTTTAGTATTTATTAATTCTTATTTTTATTTTTGACTGAGATTCACTTGACATATAATTTTCTCAGTTTTCCTCTGTACTGAAAAATTATCGATGCTACTGAGATGTATTATAGAAAGAATGCCAACTCCCTGTCACTCTGCTTGAAAGAGGCCCTTATTAAGGGATTAATTTTTTAAAATCTTTGCCTTCTAATATAAGTTAAAACAAGTAAAAAGAAAAACTTGAAGTTGACTAGGAAGTTGAAATGGGGAAAACGAGGACAAAGGATGAGTAATTCTTGCAAAACAACAAGGACTTGCCTCTGTGTCTTAACTGAGCATCAGAGACTTCAAGTTTCTGGTGAGAAGGAAGAGTAAAGTCAGTACATCTCAAACAGCCACACTTAAAATTGATATATTAAGGAATGTAAGTTGCTACATTGATCATCCTTTCTCAAAATTTTCATGGAAATAAGTATTTATTTCTTCATAGAGTATTGTCCAAAGATATACAAAGGTATCTTCCCTTTTCCCTATGCTATCATTTCTGACAAATGAACCTCATTATCTCAACAGAATAATTCTTCTTTCATTGCCATGCACTGTAGATTGCTTTTAATGCCTAGATTATGTTTCCAGTCTAATACTTAGAAAAACCATTTTGAGAAACTTTCAAAATAAGTTTAAAGTCTTATAACCAAGTCAGACTGCAAAGAATGTGTTGGGTTTTTTTTAAGGAATGACACTTTTAACAACTGAATAATATTGGAGCTGCCCAAAGTCTTGCACACAATTATACATCCTGCTTCATATTGATGCTGCATTGTCAAAATTATTGTAAATATATAATCTAAGTAATTTCATGTGTCAGCCTAAAACATTGCCTGACTGTCACATCCTTTGTGAAGCTGTCACTTTTCTGGAATACTTATATTTCCATTGCAATAATCCACTGTGAACCAGTAACAAAAGACAGGTGAATATGGAAATTATAGTGTCCGAGGAAAACCTGTTCAGCACAATGAGAACCAGCTCAGATAAGACAAATTTGATTCTCTTCCTCTGCTTCAAAAACACATTCAATTTGGCCTCATGACAGAAGAAATTGGTTTGTCAGGATGCAATAAGCTCTGGGACAATTGCGCAGCTTGTATTCTAAAGGTGAAATCACTGCCTGCTTTTTCTGGTGCTGAAAACTGAGCCTTTTCCACCAAAATTTTTCAAGGCTGGCTGGCTTGCTGGAGTCTTTGGGAGACAGAAAGTTGATCTTATTCATGGTAATATCATTCATGTTCACTGTACCTACAATCTCAAATGGGAATTAATCCCTTCTCTTGTGATTGTGTGTCATGCATTGGAATAAACCTGGTGCGAAGTGAGGCAGCTGACAGCTCGATGACAGTATCACAAATAAGGCTGTAGATACACCCAGCTTAAACTGCTGGGAGTTTTTAATCAGAGGAGCCTGAATTTAATTCTTGAGAAAATGAAATTAAATTTATTCCCCACAACCACTGATCAGTTTAAGAGCAAGACAAGGCATGAATTACTTGTATTTTCTTCCAGGACTTTTTGTCAAATCAAACAGTTAAAACTGGGCTCTGCATATCTGCCTATCTGTTTATCCGTTTAGCTCTCTGTCTCTCTATATGAGTTCTTGGCCTGTTTCATAAAGCAACAAGGTTGACATTTCTTCAAATTCACACAATAATTCATGAGCCATAGTTTTTCAAGTCAGAGGTTTCTCCTAGAGATCATTATATGAGGCGAAACCCAGCCACAAACCTCACAATGTGAAGTAAACAGACTTTTCACAGAAGCGACTGTTTTGTCCTCCTTGGGAATCCTTGAGTTTGAAATGTAAATCCACTGGGATTATATAATTTCATAGCTCAGAAATTAATGTGCCACATTTCATTAGGGCCTGTGGTTGCTTTGCTGCAGAATATTTTCTCTTCTTCATTACATCTGCGACACTGCATTTGGAAGTCCAAAATGGACCACTCTGGGGTACGGCTACAGCACAATATCATCTGACAAACTGTTTAATAAATGCCATGAAGAAGGGACGTACAGGCTGCCCCTAAACAGCCTTTCACCAGATGCCAACAAAACTACCTGCATCTTCCTGACTGTAGGAAATTGTAATGATTTTCTTGTCATGTAGCTTTTCCTTCACCAAGCTGAACCATGGCTGCTTGCATGTTGTTGTTCTCCTGTAAGTACCCAAAGCTGTTGACTTCCCTGGCCTCTGAATGCCACTAACTGTAAACACTATATGCTTTCAGTGGATCCTAAAAATTGTATGAAAAGAGACATCATTCTCATTGCCTATAAAAACAGGAAAAACTCTCCTTACAGGAGTAAGCTAAAATTTTACTCATCTGAATGTCTATACCCATGGTATTCTCATGTAAAGGAACACAGCATATGGATGGGACAAAAACCTGATGAGTGGGAAGAGCAGTGTACAATGGATGCAAAGAAACTCTGGAAGTTAATCTCAACTGTAATATTTCAGTAATTATCTCACAGGAACTCTGCAGATAGCTGGCAGCTTTTTGTAAAGGTTTTGTGTATGCTTTCCTTACCAAGTATGAAGAAATATTCAGAAAGATTTGCTAATATTTTTAATAGCTTATTAAAGATTATTAATGGTAATTTATTCAGGTTTTCATAATTTTCTCTATCATAAAATATGCACAGTAAGGACCCTCTAAGTGCTTTTGGTCCGTATGTCATTTCAGGAAGGGATTTCTGAGGTTGTGCCAGCTGACTTCACTGCAGCCACACTGAAGTAATTATTCAAATATCTTCACTGGAAACCTTTCCTTTGGCATTTTATTATTGATTTTATTTTGATTCATCAACTTAGTGTATGTCATGGTGATATTTCAGCATTTAGACACCAAGGCTCTGCATCACTCATGTAATTTCTGACAAGCATGGGGTTTCTGCCATGCTTGTGAATCTTTATTGGGGTTTGCAATATACTTCAGACTCCTCAGAACAGAAGCTATTGTTTTTTAATAATTCCCTATCATACAGTCCAACTCTTTCAAAAATCAGCTGCTCTTGGTCCCCATATGGCAACAACCCACTAACTGAAGACTTACATGTGTTATCCACCTGTATTTAAAATCAAAACTCTCTTTCTTGCTGTAATATAGGTAATTATATTATCTGTACAGTCCATTATAAGGAAGCAGCTTTTCCAACAAAAATCTCTCTTCCAAGGTGTTACTTTCCCAAGACTAATATTATTCCTTTACCCCCCACCACCTTTATTTCTTCTTTTCTTTTATTACTAACTGTCAAATGAGTTCAGAAGTTGAAAAATTCAATTAATTCATCCTTACCTCATGCCCTGAGAGCATTTACTTCTGCAAAGGGATCTTTCCCAATCAATGTCTTCTCTATTTTCTGAGCAATTCTCCTTCTTACCTTGCTGTCAGGTTTGAGAATCTTGTCTGAAAAAGATATGATAAAATAATGATATTTTAGTAATATGATGTAAGGAGAGAAAGCGTATTTGACTTTCCTGGCTATATATCAAAGTGATTCCTGACCCCCACACCCCCAACAAAGAAAGCAAGAACTGAACCCAGGGCCCCAGAACCCTCCTACTTCCTGGGGGAAGCTAATGAGGGCATTTGTGCCTTCTTTCTTTCTGCCCTCCATTGTTTTCTCTGCAGTATGTCCTCCTCTGTGAAGAAGTTATTTTTACTTGACATGCCCTTTATAAATATTCCTGAAGGATTCTCTGCTAAAATTGTATGGTAGTTTAGACAGCTTTTTCCTGTTGTGATATTTAACCTTCTTACTTGCCTAACTTGGTGGTAAAGCTGTTATTTTCAGCTTATTGGACAAGCTTTTGGGTCTCTCTTCTTTTGCCCTTTTCTTTCTTTTGTTTTTTTTTTTTACCTACAGAGCCGTGTTGCAGCCTTCATAATTAATTACAGGCATAAATCCTTTCCACTGCAGCCATGAACTGAAGATAGAGCTTTTATTTAGCTTCTAATAACTTTGTTTACAAAAACTGATCTGCCCTGACAATTCCCCAGGTTTATTTTTTTCAGACAAAGGACATTTTAAAGTGCATTCTGCCAAAAGTGTTGAAATGGTTCTCCATTTTTAATAAGTGTCTGAATTTAAATTGTGCAATTCTACTTTTAAAAAGGGTGTCGTTTGGCACAGAAAGTGAATAATGTAACTTCAGATGAGAAATTATGGAATAAGGCTGGACATTTTCTGTTAAATGAAGGACAGGCGAGCCATTTATCAGTTTGAATTACTTTAGAGGTACCTGCTTTATGATGCTAACCTACTAAATTTGCTGTCTCTCTTCAAACTCCTCACGCTGAGACTTCACACCTGTCAGTGGTCGCTGGACTGCAGCACTTTGAACTTCTGATCTCATGGTAGACTGGACTCCCTCCGCTGGAAATTGTATGTACAGTTGGGATGGCAGAAGAGTCTGTTAGGGAAAGAAACATTTTTATTACTATTATTTCTTTTTAAATCCAGAATAGTCTGGTGTTTGTGGAGTTAGTGATTTTCTTTCTGTTTGACCAAACATCCAGGTATAAAATAAATGTGTGTCAGTTTGCAGAGCATAAGACAAGCAAAGTGCTAAAGATACTGAGTGGATGTCAATTATTTTCTAGAGGAGTGAATGTAAAGTTTTATCTGCATGCAGGGATTCAAAGTTTTGATGATCTATGAGAGTCTTGGCCCAGAATTTTGAAAATTATGCCACTTTAGAAATAACAAACTTCCAGGGCATACTTATTTTTAATCTGACCTTGCCACCCGCACTGTGAAACAGTTCTTTTACCAACTCCCCTCTAGGTCCCCCAAACACTGGCTTTCCATTGAAGTGACAATTTGCTAAAATGTGGGCAAGTTAAATCAAGCATGAAGATTTACCCAAGGATCAGGCAAGTCCTGATCACTGATCAACACTACTTGCACAAGTAGGGACAAAAGAAACATGGATGCAACCCTAGTGAGTGCAACAGGAGTATGAAAAATTGTCTGTTCAGAACAAAGCTTCCTATTGTGAGTGTGTTTGTCTGTGTGTGTGTTTGCAAAATCCAATTGTTCTTGTAGAAACAAAGAAAAAACTCTGTCTGTAGAGTTGTCAGGACTTTGAAAAATACATTTCAAATCTATGGGGAGAAAAAGTAATTTCATTGTCTTCTATTTCTTGAAATAATGCAATGTAATAGCTGTAAAAGTGCAGGTTTCATTTTGATATATGCTTTCTTAAAAATGTGCCCATCACCTTAAGTAGCAATATTTGCATTAAATGATGCATAGTTAAGACTGCAATGTTTAACATGATATCATGAGAAGTTGTAACAGAAGGTAAAATACAGTAAAATAATATTGGTTCTTTTAACAAATCAATTTAGACAGAACTTGTAGAAACATAAAACTGCCAACTTTATCTTTATGCAATATACTTACTTTAGCAACCAAAATATAGATACATATGAGATGGAACAAAAAAGAAAAAGTAAAATGTTACTTCTGTTATTATTGCTGCTCATATTGTCAGTCAGTGTTATCTGACGTTGAAGATGGATGGTGAATAAAGTCGAGACAAAATTCTCTGTGGACTGGAACTAGAAAACTCATATTAAAAAGAACAAAAAGAAAGAAAAAATAAAGGAAAAATGAAAAATTAATCTTCTTTTGTTAGCAACTATATTTTTTATGGAGAAGTTCTTTTCACAAAAATGTTTTCACCAATTGGACAAGGGAAAGGATATGAATGTCCATAGTCTGGCCATATATTGCTAATTCATTGGATTTTCAAAGTACAGTGTTGGATTTCAAATTATAAAAAATAGAAAAAGAAGGCAATTTTCAAAATTTTATCTTCTCTTTTATATCTGGACTCCAGTTACCCTTCTATCTGCAATGGAGTCTTTATTCTCATGGAAAGGAGTGTTTTGATTTTCTTGATGGTAGGCAACTTAACTATTTCTAAGCAGAGAAGATTCAGGGCTTGTTTGGGTGGAACATTTTCATCTTGAAACCCAAGTTATTTAAAAGGTGTAAAAATCTTACCCCACCCCTCCACCCCAGTTCTCCACATTATGTTATGAAAGACTAACAAGAGAAAATAATAATATGTTTTTAAAATCCTGTCAAATCCCAGTCTTTCACTGGTGATTGACCCTGCAGCAGGAGCAACCTGTGATGGATGGGGTGTAGGGTGAATCACAGAGACACTGCATTAAATTTTCCTTGCCAGTTTTCAAAATTGCTTATCAAAAGGCAAGGCAGGGACAGTAGATACAGAACAAAGTATTTTGCATATAAATATACATGTAGATGGTATATACAGGTGCAGTACATGGCAATTGAAGAGTTTCCAATTTGCACAGCAACTTCTCTGCATAAATTGTTCTGCACATGAGTTATGTTTGTTTGGGCTTTTTTTCTTGACATCCAGACTACTAAATAAAGACTGTCTTGGAGTTACTGAAGCCTACTGAAAGTAGGATATCTGAAATGGCACAGCACAGCAGTGTCCATGAAATGCAGACAGGCTTCTCGAAATTGCAGTGGTAAATGGACTACTCTAATGACTATTGTCAAAGTTTGCTAGTCTTTATTGAGGCTGAGCAGTACCATTTTCTGTGAGTAGTCACACTGAATTCACACAGGAACTTCTCCAGAAAAATATGACAGGAAAAGTGACAAGAAATTTAATAGAGAACTTTGACTATCATATAGTAAAGCAGAACGCAGGAAACCTGGAGATATCTCTGTGGTGCACAAGATGTGTAAAGGTATACTGAGGGTATAATTAAAAACTACACCACATACAACTCAAAACAGGGTAAGAAAAACTGTCTTTTGAGGATTTACAGTGTCAGTGAGTAAAGACAAAAATAATGGAGGTCTGCTTTAGCTGTGAGAGAGTCTGACAGATATCAGGGAGCCTGTATGAGGGAAGAGTCCTGGAGTCCTCTCAGCAATAGAGGGAGTTACTGTTAGCTCTTAGTTCTGTAATATTTTCCCTGTATTTTTGCCTTGAGAACAGGAGAGTCAGCCAGCCTCCTGTGGAAGAAACTTTTATGGAGAAAGAAAAAGAACTCATTTTCAAACCCCAGCCTAATTTGTGGAGGTGGAAGTCAAAGCAAAGACAGAAACCTTGCCCTATACTTCTGAGTTTTATACAAAGTATGTTTGACCTGCCACTACCAGGGAGGAATAAATAAAGCAACCCATGAGATTAGCCTCTGAGGCATTTTTGTGACCTGATCTTTTCCTGAAAAGCAGGTAATCCTCCACTCTGGAATGAGTTTTTTCTGCAGCAGAACAGATGGAAATATCAGCTCTAGCTGTACTATCGAAAGAAGGTTTTTGTCTCCATTTCCAGTAATAAGATAATACTTCAACGTCTTTTCTATTAAAGCCTAATTATTAAGGAAAAATATTTAAACATTTTTAGTAATTGACAAGTCTATTTTTGAATTTGCCAAGACAACAGGAAACTTTCCTAAGCTATTTTGTTCCTACACTTGTATGTACCCATGAAGTCAATGAAGCAATATTGAAGCTTTGCCAAGCCCAAATGTCCTTCAAAACATTTTCAGAAACTGAAAGAATGGAAACAAAGGAATATAAATACAGGAAAAGTAGACTGATGAGAAATATAAAAGTTGCCATTAGCTTTAGATTTCACTTCACTGTTAATAACATACCCCAGAACTCGAGTTACTATAGTAGCCCAAAAAATTTGTTGTACAGTGCTTCTGTACAACAAACCCCACCCTATTCAACAGCTCTGCAGTTTCTCTGTATTTTTGCTCCAGTCAGAACTTCTGGGAAACTATCCAGAGGACAGTGAGGTGAAGGAAAAGAGTCCTACTGGCTATTGAGATTCAGAATAAGAAGTAAGAGCTTTTATTAGCTCATAGGGATTAAAAATATACATAGCAATAGCTCCTTATAATTGCCAGTGTAGCAGTATGGCAGAAAGAAGAAAATATTTATGAGTCCCAAGGGCTGCAACTTTTTAAAGATTCTTGGAAAGGTATCTTTGGTGACTGGAACAGCTGCTTTGGCCATCTGAAGGGCTGTGCTGTGCTTAATGCCAAATAACAGCTGAATGATATCTGGGAGGTAAAATCAATTTGCTTGTTTCCTATTATCACTGTCCTCCCTTCCTTTTTGAGAGTCAAATGCCACTGCTTTGCAGATGAACTAGAGGAAGGCTTTTAGTTTTCATTGCCTTTGTGAACCTGAAGGTTACTCACCACAACACACAAATTTCCAGTACTGGAAAAGAGCAGGAAACTGTGGGTTCAACAAAGCCCATCAACCTGAAACTACTTTGCATCAAAAAAATCTACATTTGGGACTTGTCCTTGATTTTACAGTGTCCATGAATTTTTTTAGTTCAATTATCTTAGTCCTTTTGAATGCTCTACTCCCCGTCACTTTGTGAATCTGTGCAGATCCCAGAAACTGGCTGTGGTTTGGTTGATCCCACAACCACTAACGTGTTAGGACCATTTTGCTAAATGTACAGGGAAATTGGTGAAAACAATAAGCACAGAGTAGTCACAAATGAACTAAACAACCAGCATGACATGGAAAACCAACACTTGTCCTTTATGAAATTTTTTAATTATTTTTTAACAGGTCTGGCTGGCAGGAGAAGTGTCCATGAACCATTCAGATGAGGATTTGAGTCCTAAGACAGAGCATCTCTAACTTTCATCAGTTTCCTCGCTGCACTGAGGATTTTTCCTTATGCATAGAAAAGGCAACCTCATTTATCCTTGACTGAGAATCACATTTTAACAATGGAATTAGCTATTCACTGCATTACAATGACTTGCTTTCTGTAATTTGCCATTAATATGCTTCTACCTGAACAGTGCAAAATGTGAATTAAATTGCCACAGGGAAAAATGATGAACCTATTCTTTGATTGAATCTAAAAGCAGACAGTTACAGTCTCTGTCCTCATAATAATGTTCTTCCCTCTCTTCCCAAAAATTTTACTTTAACTTGTCTAGGTTTTATTTTCAATTTGTGAAAAAGTGCAGCATGTAATGAGACCTTCTTTTGACCACTTTTAAATTTATAAAACATAAATATTTAAATAAATAATATAACGTTATATATAAATTTATATAATCATATAAATTATTTTGATGTATCAAATCATGGAATTTTTACGGTTGGAAAAGAAGTCCAAGATCATCAAGTCCAACAATTAACCTAACACTCAGGTACACCACTATACCATGTCCATAAACACCACAACTACATGTTTTTTGAACATTCCAAGTGGTGGTGATTCCTCCACCTCCCCATAGCTACATATTAAATTAGTAATTATGATAAAATATAATTTCATAATTAGGATTTAAAAGTGGTAACAGTAATTATCACTGGTTTATAATCCAGTATTTCCCCCCTACCCCCATTCCCACAATGAAAGGGTTAAGACAACATTAAGGATTCAGTTGAACCTCACAAATAAACCCCAGTAGGGAGATCATGTTGAAAAGTGATTTTTAACGTATTGCCTAGTCCAAAGCATATCTCTGGCATGTGTCTAATGCTGTACCTCTATAGACTGTAGTGCTTCCAAGAATAAACACACTTTTGCTACAGTCTGACAAAGCAGAGATAAACTTTGCTCCTTCTCCTGGCTGATCTCTGTACTCATGGAAGGACATGAGAGAAAACTGCTTAAGCCATTTAAAAGGGAAAACATTCTTATATCTGTGGCTTCACCAGCTGCCTGCCTCTTCTCTGAAATCAAGGAAAGAGAATATTTCATGGCGAACTGTAAAATGCAAATGCCCAAAATAAATAAATAGGTTCTTTGAATAAGGCAACATATACTGATGCTGTTTTATGCAGAGTGTTTTCTCTCTCTCTCAAACTGCTATTTGTTAGATATTTGTAAAGATCTGAGGCACCAGACCCCTTTTTATGTGATATTTTTATGTGCATTGCTAAATGGTCTGTCTGGAAAACAAGATTATGTGATCTGAGATGCATTTTTTGTACCATCCTTTAAGTCATAAATTCAGCTTGTTTGTTATGACAGCAAAGGTGTTGGTAACACATTCCAAGATATAAAATAGCCACCTGGCATCAAACTATTCCCATTTCACATCTAATAGGGCTCCTGTATTCATTGATAAGCCTTGATATAGAAAGGAGTGGAGCAGGAACACAGTCACAGTCCATAGCAGATCTCTGGACATATGTGTTGTTTTTCCTGCTATTGGTGGAGGGATGGTGAAAGTGGTGTTGGAGTTTCCCATTGCCAAAATAAGTCACCTCCCTAATACAAATGCCTGCAGCCCCTCGTGCAGGAATCAGTGCAGGGCTTGGCTCCTCAGGGCCCTGGTGGAAAGGCAGCAGGACCGAGGTCCCTTTGCCCTTGACAGCCGGTTACTTTATCCCTGACTCCAACTGGTTCTTGGGGTATGTATTTACTCTAAAGAAGAATTTTGAGAAGTCTCTCATATGTGTCTTTCATGGGACATAAAAGATGCATTGTTTTCATAGTTAAAAATGGTTATGATAAAAAAAAAAAAATTATTTTCCCTGTTGCAAACACAGGGCAGACTGGGTGACAGGTGTGTCCTAACTCATTCTGGCTTTCTCATGATCTTAATGAACATAAGTTCTCTATAAATCATTTCTTTTTCTTGCTCCAAATTCTGCTTAAGAGAATTTCTTCCATTTATCTTAGTTTTCTGTCCTGCAATGAGGCAAATATTTTCCTGGTGATGGACAACATCATGTATTAATAAAACCACCTATATGTTATTTATTATTATTTCTTGGTTTTTTATCTGCTCCTCTTGGAATGCAGCACACAGACTGGGTTTGGTAAATAAGTCTCTTTTATCAGTGAACATTTCTCCATATTAAATCTCTCATTCATTCTGGAATCTACAGGCAGCTTAAAATATGCCTCACGTCTGTGCCATCACAGCCTGGAGACACATTGCAAGGCCGGGAAGAGATTGACTTTCTGATAGCTATCTGTTTGTGATAATAGCATGGAAGGAGTGTCAATCATACTCCCCACATCTGCTCCAGCTGGGGAAGAAGCACAGCCTGATCATTTTTATGGCTAGCGTGAGTTTATTGGGCAGAACCCCAGCTGATAAGCAAAAATGATGATGTGGCTCTCTTTATCTCAATATATATTCATAATACATTATTCTAAATATCCTGTTGTCTAAAACCATTGCAGCATATGAAAGCAAATTTTTCCTCCCTAAGTGTCTCAGAATCATCACTGGCCTGTCACATAACTACTGAAAAGTTACCCTGTTCGAGACATATATCCATTCTTCCTTTGCCCTATGGAGTACTAAGTGTCCACAGTTTCATAGGTCCTGTGCCTTTGCACAGGGAACTGCCAAGTTTTTGAGCCTCAGCAGTGGAAAACATGTCAAGAGCATTTTGGCTCTCCTCTTGCTTCAGTAATATTTACTCAGACAAGCATGTACAGGCCTTACTTTCCATTTCAGCTGAATCAAACAACAACACTATGCAGTGTTCCATCTCTCCTGTGGCCCTATTTATACTTTGGCATGTTTTCTTATCTAGAACTAAATGCCATTTAAAACACTTGTCTGACTTTCTTCCTAAACATGTGTGTTAGTAGCTGTTTAACCAAGGGCTGGAAGGAAAGGAAGCAGACTGCCCAGCTTTGTTTTGGTGTTTTCGATCTCCACATTTGCTTACACTTGTTGTGTCCCTTACTACCAAAGCAAACTCCATGAACACTCATTTCTTCAGGACTCATTGACACATACATAGGGGAATAAGATACTCTCTTTCAGTCTCTTGCTCTTTTAAACTTTTCTGCAGCATCAGACTACACAATTATCTTTCCTCGCATCTATTAATCTAAGAAAAAAAATCTGCCACCACATGCTTAAGCACCGTAAATCAGCAGGGTTCCACTGATTTAAATAGAGGTTTGATCACATCTGCCATCTGAAGGCTGATTATCTTGGTGGTGGTCCATCATTCAAAACCTTAGCTATTACCTTACACGAGATTTTTCCAACTTCATTTTCATTTCTAGTGGAATATGGCAAGCTTTACCTTCTAGGAGCCCTCCTGTGAATCTGGATTTGGAATCTCTTTCTCTGGATTCCAGTGCTCAGATTGATTAGAAACCTTTTGATGTGTCCCTAAACGATTCTGAGCCACAACATAACAGCAATTTCATATTCAAAATACTGATTTTCATGGCATAGCTTTTATCAAGGATGTCACTAGGAGACCTCCAAAGATTTTGCAATTTATTCAGGTTTAAATTTGCCTTTGTCATTAACTACAGCCTGCATAAATTTGCTAAGATCTTAAACATATTTTTAAGAAATTGGTAGTACTTGGCTAGCCCAAACTGGTATGGTCTTTGATAAGGTTATTTTTCCTGATGGTACTAA
Organism: Myiotriccus ornatus; assembly: GCA_036023395.1. Taxonomy (NCBI): domain Eukaryota; kingdom Metazoa; phylum Chordata; class Aves; order Passeriformes; family Tyrannidae; genus Myiotriccus; species Myiotriccus ornatus. Next base: position 8,078,057 of record JAYRBT010000181.1, read on the forward strand.
ATGATATAGCGAATAGGTGTCTTCCTTAATTAAATAGTAAAAGAGAGTTTTTAAAATATTATTGTCTTCTAAATCATATAGAAATCTAAATCATATAGAAAGAAATACAATGGAGATTAAAACAGTGATACCGTAATCAGTTATTGGATATGTTCACTATTACCTCTGAACAAACCATATTACTGTTACCGAGCAGTTAATTTTTATTCTAATATTTGAAATGGCTTAGCTGAAGTACTAGGAGAAATAATTTATCAGTCTTACCCTACACCTTCTGAATAAGAACTACCAGGTTTACCATCTCTTTTAGTTCCTCATTCCTACTTCAGTATTATTAAAGTTTTCAGTATTAAAAACTAGAGAAAAATCTGGAGAGAATATGCATTATTAAGATTCTGAACTAGCCAAAACCATTTACCTCACAAACACTTCTGTGTGTTTATATGATGCACAGCAGTGGCTTCTTGGCAGTGGAGGTAGATGCAGCATGGAAGGCCTCCAAGTTCAAAGGTGGCCATTTGTTTTCCCTTCTTATTCGTCACTTATTCTTCCCCTTTCATTCTTCTCACTCAAAAATTTTCCATGGACTCTACTGTTTCGGTGATTATACTGGTGACTTCAAGAGGCAATTATGAATTATGAAAACTAAGCAGCTGCTTTGTGGGGGGAGGCAAAGCACTTGAAGAGATAAAAAGCTGGATAGAAGGAAGGATACAAGAAGGACTGGTGATGGAGTGTCACAGACACTGGACAGGGATATGACACTGTTCACAGCTATTTGGAAAAATAAGTATGTAAAAGCAAGAAACCACTGAGAAATTCCTGGGGGACCTCATGAAGCTCCTTCTTTTCAATCAGTGACGGTACAAGAACTTTTTGTTGAGAAGTATTATTTAGTGCATGGATGAAGGAATTAATTTAACTGATTTACTAGCTTTTTTTTTTTTCAGTTAAAAAAAAAACAGTTCAAGAAAACACAGAATTAGACATAATTGATCTCTGTCACACAGGATTAAATGGTAATCTACCTTAAAATTTGTCAGTTGTAACTAAATATAAGATCTGAAATGTCTTTGTAGCATTTCCCAAGGTTTTTCAGGACATAACCCTAGACTGAAATATCATAAAATAGTCCATGTGTCCAAATACAAAGTGAAAATTCAGCTGTGTTTGTTTAAGACTGACAGAAATAGAAATGGAAATTGAAGTAAATAATGACTCATAAATGATGAGGTTAAAAGAGGCAGACACGATTGCACGTCTACCTCTTTTGCACAGCTGGCATTGAGTTCAAAAAAAGGCAATTAAGCACACGTCATTTAATCAAACCTTCCTCTCCTGCTCCGAGGAGTTACACAGCACAATCAGACACACAGACTGAGATAAATAATGCAAGCAGGTACTCTAATACATTTTAAACAGCTGTCTGGGGAAAATATGTTTATTTCTTCACTGACTTTCAAACAAAGATCCAAGTTGAAAATCTCTTCTTTTTTTCTGGCTTTATGATCGTGATTTCCCTTATGTCCTACAGCCTAAAAATTATTGCTTTGTGAAAGACTTCACAATGGCTTCACTGCTACCATCCTACAAGGTCTCACAGAGTAAAAAATTATGGACTGACTTTTCCAGCCACGTCCAACCTCCCTAGCCTGCCTTCCCACCAGCCCAGCAAAACGAAGCTGCTGGAAGCAAAAGCCTTTACTCCACTGCCAAAAACACCCTGCTGTATGTGAAAGGAGAAACTCTTGCAGTAGTGATGGAAAAAAAGGTCACCTCTATAGGTTTTTGGGTTTCATCCTAGGAGATGTCAAGTGATCATAGCAGTTCTGCTTTCCTTGACCCTAACTTAGAAAGGACCATCTCTGAGGCTGAGCACATTAAAAATCAGCCAAGATAGGGCTGAAAGGAACTTCTTCTAGAACATATAAAACCTGTAATTTGTCAAGAATGTTAATGAGCTTTGGTCAGCAAGGAATAAAATTGACATTATACAGTTTTTAGCAAACATCTATTTCTCTCTACCAAATTAGCAGCACCTTTAACACCTGTAAAAGCACTTCAGGGCAGAAGAGAAATTCTTCTACAAATGGCAGATAACTAGCTACAGGAGTTTTGTTTTGGTTTTGTTTCTGGTTTTTTGTTTCCTAGAGCTTTTCTTTTGCTTTACAGGTAGCTTTGTGAGGAGTGTTGATGATTACAGGAAATGCAGTGATTAATAACACATTCTCTCAAACCAGGTTGTTAATTACAAGTCAACAGTACCATAGTTAGCCGAAACAGGAAGGAAAGAAATGAATGTGTGCTGAGGTCTCTCGTTTTGCCCAGGCCTTAGACAGGCCAGATGACCTGAGGCAGCTTTTGGAGGTGGGTTAGCCTCAGCCACCTGCCCTTGGTGATCCTCACTCAAATCAAGGCTGAGCATCTTTGTTCCAGATTGCTCAGTTCAAGGGCTACTCCACAGTTCCAGGCTAAGTATTTTGAGGTCAGTTTAGTTACAGCAGTTTCTCTACTAAGTAAGAACAACCATTTCATAACATTGTTGACTTGCTGCATATCTGCTGAGAGCCTCTGAACCCTTTGAGTCTACATATTAGACAGTATTACCAAATACTTATAAAATCAATAAATATAATTAATATCCTCAAATACTCTTCAAAGTTTTGACTGGAGTTTGACCTTACTGAATTTTCTTTAGAAGTCAATATACAATTAAGATTGTATGAGGCTGATAGAGGTAACAGTTGTAAATATACCCAGGGAGCATTTTACAATTGCCTGATGAAATCAGTCTGTTTAGGCCAATTTAGATTGTCCTTGGTCTGTAGTTTCTTTGAAAAAGGTTTCGTTATTCTTCTACAAAAAAAAAAAAAAATTATTTAAAAAAATGTAGATATTTAAATAAAAGTTAAAAGAATGACTGTGCAGCTGATGTTTCTAGAAAACTGTTCAGGCTGTTCAACAAAATGTTGTTGTAAGCAAAGATAGTGAACTTAGAATAATAAGTATCAACGGCAAGTTTTGCTTTGATGTGGTAACGCAATGAAAGGAAAAACGCATGATTAGATTTTCAAAGATTAGAAGGTGAAGATTTAAAGTGAATACTAATTTAGTTTGGAAAGCCTTGAGGAAGCTATGCCCTTCATGTAAAAATTCTTTTTTTGAATTAGCAAGGTGTTTCGTCTGCCAGATGAGCATAATTGAAGCAAAGAGTTTATACAGACAGAACGAACAAGCCTTGTTTTTATCCTCTGCACAGCATAAGCAGTCACAGCTGGAGGCTGGTGAGGAGGTCAGTGCCTGTGAGGAAACATGGAATGTTTTTAATCTGGCAAGTGGCTAAGGGGAAAAAAACCTACTTGGAATTGAGCCTGCTTGTAAAAGCTGGTGGTAAAATTCAGAGCCTGTATCCTCTGAGCTTGGAGAATGGGAAAAAACTGCAGGAATGGAAGAGTTTGGTTAGAGACTCATGCAGACATGACACTCCAATCCACCGTACTGTCAGCAAATACACCCTCACAAAAGATTTCCCCCTCAAATTTATTGAAACCATGGTGTTTCTCTTCCAGTGTTAGAAATTCTCTTGGTGCTTTTTCATGCATCCGCGGCTTCAAGAGCACACAAAATAGTAACACTACATAAAAGTATCACTTTTAGATTTTCAATCTATGATTTCTTGCAAATCAAACTTACTTGGTTTTATTTCTTTTCATTTAAACTCTGATTACTGAGGTGCAGACCAGTTTCCATGAACTGGCTGAGAAAAAGAAACGGGCACCCAAGGGAGCCAGTGGGCAGAAATTACTTTTCCCCACTATCTGGCAGAACCGGATTAATTTTTCAGTGACTGGGTTCAAACACTGTGGATAAGCCACATTTTCCAACGTTTTTTGCATAGTTTTCAATAATGACACTGATAACAACAAAGCAACTTTAGGAACTTTAGACACCTCTGATCTGTGTCAAGGAACAAGCAACTAAGCTCAGCCTCTGTGAGGTGTTATAAGGTAGAGACCCAACAAATGAATCATCTGAAAACACTGAAAAGTGTGTCTCTTATTTGGTGGAAGAATTCCTTTCTTTAGAACCATATTTAGGATTATTAATAAAGAACCCTTTGATAATAAGAGAAGGAAAACCACAAAATAACATTTAATTTATTGTAATTTGGCTGATATTGATCAGTAAATAATTAAACTAAAATAATTTAATCTTCACAGATAACCAGACAAAGTACCACACAGAAAGTAAGCATTTACCTTGTATTTTCCATAAAAAACAAAATACCTTATTTCATCTTCCAATGTGTTTTAATTTACCTTGAAAACCAGTGGCTCTGTTGTTTCTCAGGAGCATTATTCCCACTGGTTACCACAACGAAATTAGCCCTGGAGAGAGGAAATATCAGCAGATATGATGCACTTTCTATGCAAATAAAAAACATCAAAATTTTAATTTGCTCCTTTGTCTAAGAGTTAAATGAATGTATAGGATAACTAATGATCTGTTTTATTTTGCAGATCTCTATTGTGATATGAATACAATGCCACAAAAGTGGCCCAGTGGAGGTGAATGAGAAATACATCTCATATTAGGAACACTTCATATTACTCTCCCTAAACAACCATGGTCAGAAGTGCGTTTCTGAATTAATATTCCAGAGTTATCTTGTCTTCATTAGCAGTTTATGGAATGAGGTTCTTAATTTAAAAGCAGCAAATAAGCCAGTTGGGGTCTTCTGTTTCAGTAAACATAGTTGGTTTTAATGATCTTAAAGGTCTTTTCCTAAATTATTCTATAATTCTATGATCAATTAATCTATATTGACTCAGCTGAGATTATAGACTCACAGAAAAGTTTGCATTGGAAGAGACCTTAAAGATTATCTCTAAGTTCTCTGGTTTGTGTCTGAACAGGGCCTATATTTTCCCTATTTTTCCTTTAATCACTAACATACCTATAGAAGTTCTTTTTCCCTTGATGTCCCTGGATATATTTAATTCTATGACAGCTTTAACTTTCCTTACCTAAACCCTGGCTATGTGGAAAAATTCTCTGTATTCCTCCCAGGCTACCTGCCCTTGCTTCCACCCCCTGTAGATCTCACCTTATAATTCAGAAAATCTCAGTATTTTTCTCTCTGTTGTCACTATGTGAAAGTCACCTTTAGTACCAATACATAAAAAAAAACTGGTGGGCAAAACATGAAAATCACTTTCTTAATATAAATAAATAAATATTTTCATGCCTATCAACAGCTAAGATTTTTTTTTCCAGTGATTCATGTATGCACTGGACAACATTTTTTGGCTACTACAGATGTTTAAAAGATGTGAATATTATTCTGCTCATTGATTTCCCTTCCTACTTAGCAGATAAATCAATAGGATGTGAAGATGAGGCTCCATTAAAATGATTTCTGGTGACATCATTTTTGCCTGAAAGTTTCCACAATAACAACCCTTGAGTTTGTCTGCAAGAGGTCATTCAAACTAAGGAACACAATAAAATCACATGTCTCTCATGGGTTCAGGCTGTAATTTCTCCTCTTAACATAAATTTATGTCTTAGTTATTATTTCTGCTATGATATAGGTACAATTTGTTCTGATGAAAAGAGAAAGCAGAAGAAAGGAAAAAAAAACATACAAACTGGTGCATTATTTCTGACCTTACCTCTCAAACACAACTGCTACAATCCAACACAGGAAAGCCCATATTAGAAACACCTCTCAGAAGAGCTGTGCATACAGTCATACAGAGATGCCAAAGATGCACCATCCTTTGTGAAACTGTTGTGTAAGCTGCAATGATTATTGTAGAAAGCACCTTATGGCAAAATTTTTTGCAAGTTTTGTTCCCCAAAAGACGCTTAACTGAAGAATACCCCTTCAAAGGGTCTAGTTGCATTTTGTGGTTAAGATTGCCTTACTATTGTGACCCAGTTGCCATAATAAGAACCTCCTCAGGCACTAGGATCCCTTACTGCAAGGCACTGTAGAAAGAGCAAATGTAGGGTTCACACAAAACCTCTATAACCAGTATTTGAAACAAGAAAGGGCAGGGAGGTACTGGAAGGCTACTGGTGTAGAAGGATGCTACTCACAAAAAAAAAATCATGACCAAAGTACTACTGAAATTTTATTAAAGTCTTATTTTCAAAAAAATTTGAAAAGTGCCATTAAAGGGTTATGGTGTGAGATGGCTTTGTGATTGTCTGTTGGGTCTTAATCAGCATTGGACATAACATTGTTCCTTGCAAGAGGAAGGGATTGGAATTGAAGAAATGTGCTCCATCAAGTAAAGGTTAACCTCAGGTGACCACACTTCCTTAAGCCACAAGCCAACCTGGTAGGAATTTTATTTTTCACCAGGAGAGAAACAAATTGAATTGAGATGTAGAACATGTAATCATACAGTAAAAAGACAGTTCTGCTTATGGAATTAAAAAGAGAATCCTGTGGAGAAAGAATGAGTGAATAAATAGTTTGGAGGAGAACTAGGAGAAAATTGAATCATCAGGGAAAGGCAATATTTCAAGAAAAAGAGAATAGTGGCAGTATTGAAGGCAGCTGTCAGGTCACAGGGATGAAGACAGAGTACAGGTTCTGGAACTTGGCTAAGAATAGACCATTAAAAATTTTGGCATGAGTGCCTTGAATTGATCGAGTGCAAAGGATTCAAGGCAAAACTAACAGATCTGAGCATGGAATTGAGGGAATTGAAAACAGCATGGTAAATGGGAATAAAGATAAATGAGAACAGGAAGGTAAACCGGTCTCTACAGAAGCAAATGGGCTAAAGTGTGAGATTGTTTGCTTTTAGTAGAAAATACCAGAGCAGGACTGTATAATAAAGACAGGAAAAATAAAAACTAGTATATGAGAAATGTAAGGTAGCAGTAACATGAGAGTAAATAAAAAAATAGTTAGCAGATGTGATGAGGTGTGATAAAGTGCAAAGGTTGGATGGTATTTTTCAATCGAAGTCAAGAGGAAAGAAAAGAGAAATGAATAATCAAAAGAGAGGAATAAGGTGACATTTTATGTTTGGTAATTTTATCTTCCAGTAAACTATTAAGAATGTGTGGAGGCAGCAGGCAGGATGCAGAAGAGTGACAGAGATTAAAGTGTGCCTTGTGATGAAAACATGATAAAAATCATGTATGAGAGATGGAAACATAAAAATCAGCTATGAGAGGCATGGGAACAATGAAGGATTTATGATGCTGGTAGACTACAGATAACAGAAAGCCCAAGCAAGAGGGTCTGATTGACTACAGAAATTGCACTGGGCTTGTAGAGTGGCAATTCAGAAATCAAATGCTCTGGGACTGTAGGACATGGTAGAGAACAATTAATTATATTCTCTCTGCAAGAGGAGAAAAACAGCATGAATATCTACAGTCAGTGGACACATCATCAACTAGAAGGATTGGATTTTCCTCCAGTTAATTCCAGAATGCACACGATGATAGTGCCTGTAAAAACCAGAGGGAGGTTTGGGTTCAGAGGTTCAGACAAGCTCAAAGATTTTGGGAAGTCCCCAGTGATCATGTTCAGGTGTCCGAATGCCTTTTTTTGTGTCAATCATCTCCTCACATGAATTTTACCCAGACAGAAATGCTGCAGCTACTCTGGCTATTCTGATCTTTTTCCTCCTTCTAATGGGAGAAATCATCATCTGTCATTTGTACAGCACTGAGATAAGGTCAGAACAAATGGCCTCAAAACATCTTGGTCATCTTATGACTAGAACTTCATTTGGCCTCTGGGTTACAGGACACAAAAGTGTGGTTTCTGTCAGTTCTAGGAAGGACTACTTTAAATGGCCACTTATTCTAATTTTCCAACTATGCAATTCATACTAAGTATTCAAGGAGATTAACATTAAAATCACTGCATGTATATTTGGGATAAGCAAAAGTAAAACCATTAAATGTAGAGCTACACACAACAAAAAAATTGCGGAGTATTTGGTCTTGTTTTGGTTCCAGAGCTTGGACCATCTCCTTCAGGGAGAATGATATTACAAAACCAATCAGTGGAAGTCTTTTTAATATAACATTGAGTCTACATGGTTTTCCCTGGAGGAAGGACAGTATTGCTTTGAAAGATGGGACCACCATCTCCCAATAGACACTCCAACACGCTGCCAGTGCTCTCCTGTGGCAGAGGACTACTCTTGGATTATAGCAATGAGGAACCTCCTGGACAGGAAGATTTTACCAGCTGTGTAAAAGAGCAGACATTTCTGTATTGCCCATCACCATGGGGCACAGTGTGGTGCTTCTGGAAACACTGCCCTATCAATGCATGAGAAAATGAAAACCAAAATGCTAATCAAGAAAGCAATTAGTAATATAACCATCTTTCCTAGTCTGCAGCACTGTGAGATTCCCTGGCTGAAATAGTAAATAGGTTTTCTTGTTCAAACTCTTTTATATTTTTTCCCTCCCTCTGAAGCAGCTGTTACTGGCCAATTTACCTTGGCAAATCCTATGACCTTTATCTCATGAGAGATCTTACTCTGGGATCATGCACTGTGTGAAAAGCTTATCTAAACATGTGTCATTACCTCATACCCTTTAGTTGTCCTGCTGCACTGAGACTGAACTGGTGGCTCAGAGGATATTAATTATTTTCATCCCTTCTAGTTAAAATGTAAAAATAGGCATTAGATAAAGAGGACACCCACTGAAGAGATCTATATTTACTGAGAGGATCTATATTATTAACTGAAGCAGAAAGGTACATCTTGCAATAGAAGTCTCTGTCCTATAAACCAGGCAAAACTCCTTCCTCTGTATGACAAACTCCATGGCAACCATTTGGTTTCCAGCATCACCTCCAATATTTTGCTGATGCCAATTTTCCTTTGAGATCACTGTTCACTGGGTTGCATTTCTTCCTATTCAGACCCCTGTGATGCCAGCTCTTCCTCTGCCTATGCAGTGGAGTGCAACCAATCACACCTAGGCTGCTCTGGATTAGTTAGAAACTTGCTCAGATAGTCGTGGTACGGAGGTTTGGCACATTCTAGGGGTAAAAAGGAAACCCTAGAACAGCAAAACAGATAAATGACCTCTTTAAATCCTTTCCTTACAAGCTATATTCTAGAGCAGGGGTGTGTGAAGGTGTTATGGTCCCCTTCCTAAATTCCCAACGTGCACAGTAGCCACTGACCTTCACAAGCATTTTCTAATTGCAGTGATGTTTTTTGGCTGCACAATGTTGAAGACAGCCTGCAGATCCTTTTGGGATCATGCCTTTCATCTCTAGAGAGGTGCCTACCCCATTCTGGGCCCTCAGATAACCCTGTGCAATTGAGTAGAGTTGAGTTAACAAAGATTTGTGAGGGGACGAGGCTGTTAATCAGCATTTTGGCTTCCTCCGCTGTCACTCAGGCTGCAAATGGTGTTGCCATCTGCTTTTCTCTGTGTTCTCATCCAGGTTTCGGGATGTGCCCTTGAGAGATTGAAAAAAAAAAAGACAAAAACAAACCAGGAAAGAATAAAAAGGACCAGCTTGATTTCTGGCTGCAGCTTGCTGTTTGTGCCAGTCATTGGCAGAACGCTTTGTTTGTAGGCAGCCATGGGGTGTTAAGACAAATGACTGTTCTGCTATAGAATGTATTTTCCAAGAAAAATGTTGGGATTTAGCCACAGAACTCTCCGAAGGTTTTGAATGGTCCCCTTGTCTTCTTAGAAACACATTTTCTCCACTGGCAGAAATATATTTGCAGTCTTTCCATTTGACTGAGGGAGCTCTGAGGCTGATTTTGGCACTCTCATTTTTAGATTTGAAACTTCCATTACAAGAGGTATGATTGTGGAGATCTGCATTGTTTTCAACCGTAACAATGTTACAGCTTTTTAGGATCTGTTTAATCATGCACTTATGTAAGATACAAACAGAAGAGTCTTGGGAAGAGCCTTTCTTGAAACCAAGTTCTCCATCTTCTTTGTTTAAACTTTCATATGAGAAATGCATCAAGGTTAAGGGGGAAAAAGCAACAATGAAAAAATGCACAGCTTTTCAAACAAAGTTGAAATGAAGCATCTGATAAAAAACGTGTTGTAAACCAAGATAACTTTCCAGCTCCTAATGCAACTCATCAAACTGCTAAGATCTGTAGTGAGTCACTGATTTCAAAAGCAAACACTAGCTGAGGGAGTACATATAAAATCAGATGAGACAAAAAGAAGGAAAAGAGAAAATAACAAAGAAAATGAGAAAATAAAATGTGTGAGGACATAGACAAATTTGTTTTCTAGAGAGTTTAATTATTATTTAATGTCATTGCATTTATGCATTTCAGTTCTGATATTATGATCTGGGTTTAAAGATATGATACCACTTTCTTTTTCTGTTTTTGTGAGAATTAAGTGACATTTATTCTACCATCTAATTACAACATGAGCTTTATATAAACTTGGAGATTTTTTTTTCTTTTCTCACTCTACTTTTTTCATACATTACTGCCTTCTGCATTGCATAGAGTTGAAAGGTAATTCTCTTTGTGTGTATAGACATTGATCTCTGCTTAGCCAGTCGAGCCCTATTGAGTAACCAATACCCTGAGATCCCTGCTTAGTGATTTACCAGAATCCTTTCCCTGAGTGCTTTGAACCAGGACCTTGAATGTCAGTCTCTTCAGCCCAATGCGAGACGCAATGACCAGACATTTCCCAAATCTTATACACCTCTAATTTTTCAATATTCTAATTTCTGAAAGCAATTCAAAGTTAATTTACATCAAGCCTTACCTATACAAGATGGGAGCTCCCACATTACTTGACTTCGTATCTCTTGTTTTCCTTCTCTCATAATAATTTTTCAATTTACCAAAACCTTAAGCATGATATTTTCTGCACAGCCCTACAACAACAAGAAGTCTTTACCTGGGAGGAAGTTTTCAGAAAAAGGGGAAAAAACAACCAAGCTGACCACTGAAAAAACCCAACCCTCGTTCTTTTTAACCATTTTAATTTTTTGAAGGCAATATTATAAATCAAATTTTCATCTGGTATAAAGTTGTCTAGACTCTACGAGTATGTTTGTTTTCCATTCCTGAATTAACATAACTGACTCAGCACTATCAAACAATAAGATGGGGAGGAAAAAGCTTTAAATTAATAGCTTGCTACATTATGTGATGTAATCCTCACTTTTTGAAATAATTGAGCAGTGATGAAGGCAAAATTCAACTGAGGAGGAAAAAAATTCTTCTGTAATGTGTGAACATTGAGGTACCACCAATATAAGCACAATTTAAATATACAGTTCTTCTAAACTGACCCATCAAACTAAACTACCACTTATTACTAAAATCAAGGCAGACACAAAGGCACATATTGAATTTGTTTTCCATAAATGGGTATGGATGGTCAAAAGCACTTGAAATTTTAAGTATTTTCATAATCTTAGCCCTAAAGTTCTTCTAAGAGGAAGGAGATGTAGTTAAATCTTTGCAGCCTTCAGGTAGGAACCATAATGACATTTTAAGCTGTAAAACAAATGCACCATCACTTTTCAGAAAAGATCTGAGAAAGGGAAAAAAGAAGGTCTGACTAAAAGTGCTGGGAAAAGTAAGTCATTCAAGTTGTATAGTGGTTTTCAGAAAATCTAAGTTTGTCTCCAAATGAGAAAAACAGAATACAGGCGTTAGCAATCAATGTAAGAGAAATAGTATGATAGACCAAAAGTGACTTGTAATTCAAAACATTTTACGCACTTAATACATTGTTCTTCAAACACATTAGGAGTCAAAAGCTTTGCAGAATGTCTCTAGAGTCAACAGATAATAAAGGTACAAAAGAAGCACTTGGAGAAAAAAGGGTGAACCAGAAAACTAAATTAATGTTCTGCCTTTATATTCACTGTGGAAGAGCTTGGGGAGGTTCCTACACTGGAACCCTTCATTACTGGGCATTCACTGAAGATCTGAATCAAATTGAAGTGCCAATAAATTTTACAGAGCAAACAACAAAATTGGACAGGGACAAACTGCATCAATAAGCATTTACCTAAGAATGCAAAAGGAGTTTAACCACCAGAAACTGAACAACTGGTAGTGGAATATCAAGTGTCCCTTAAACCCACCTTCATATCTGAGAACAAGAAAGCAGCAAACAGTAAGGATAACAAAGTTTCAAGAAATATACTATGAACGGTCCAGGGAAATACAAGCCATTAAAAGTAACATAAAACCATCAAATCAGGAAAGCATCCACTTTTTTTTGAAAGAAATTCCTTAATATATATGACAGTCTTTGCTGAAAATACAGCTCTAAGGTTATGAGACCAAAAGACTTTGGCTGCCAAGGTTGATCTAAGGGTACTGCAAAACTGGATCTGGGAAACAAAATGGATAAATATAATTCAATCTAGGTAAATGTTATGTAACATAAATGGTGAAAAAATGGTTATTTTGCATATAAAATGAGGGGATCTTCATTGAACAATGTAGCTGGTGTCTGAGATCTTGGGGGTATGATGTGTAGTTCAGTTACTTTCCATAGCTCAGAAACAGTGACAAAAGAAAAGAACATGGTAAAAGTTATTAGAGAAAGAATAGAGAAAAAATAGAAAACATCTATGTTTCTGCATAAATCCAAGCTACTCAGTTCTCATCCTCTACAGAAAGGTTTCAAGAAAGGCAACAAAGATGAAAAGGAATATTGAATACTGTTCTTTGCCTGAGCAGACAAGGGCTTGTCCTACTGGAGAAAAGACAGCTGAAGGAGGATTTGACAGAAGAATGGAAAATCATGCTTGGCAAAGGCAAAAAGAGATTGATTATCCAGCATCTCTTCCAGTACAAGAACTAGGAGACATCAAATGCAATTAGCTGTGAGCAGATTAAAAAAAAACAACACAGAAAAGCAGCTTTTCCTACATCTCGTGTTCGAGTTGCAGAGCTCCCTGCTGCAGTACACTGTGGATGCTACAAGTCAGGGAAACCAAAGAGAAACAATTCATGGGGATGAAATACATCAAGGTGTGTTAAATAGATACTGTCACCTCTGGCTCTAGAGGTACCTGATATGTAAGGTTTTGGAGGTTACCTTGAGATATAATATAATAAGGATATAATAATAAATAACCCATCCTTAAAGGAAATGTTTCTTGAGCTCTTGACTTCTTGCCGTGTTAGGAAAAAAAAAAGTATTTTAAGAGGTCTTTCTGTACAAGACAAGTTATTTAAATGTTCTTATTGTTAAAGCTGGAGGGAGTGAGACAAAAGTTTAAGCACTATAAGAATATAGTATTTTAATTTCACAAAGGTAAAAATTTGTGCAATTGTTAAAAATAAAATAATAATTAAAATAATATTTAAAAATTAAGATATAGGTGGCCACTTTTACATTAAAAAAATTTCAATGAGGATTGAAAGTCCTATACCTCACAATTTGAATTTAACCCATTCTTTTTCATCAGTTAGAATCCAATTGAAAACTAACCCTAAGTTTTGCAAGATTCAGAACAGAAAAACTGTCTTCATCCATTTCAGGGGCACTCAGTATATTTCAGGGGCACTCAGTATATTCCAGGTTCTGCTCTGTTTCACGATAGTTAAATAATTAAAGTCATCCTCTATTGTTATCAGACTATTTTCTTTGACTGACTTTCTTAGGGGGGTGCAAAACTTTCCTCAATCCACTGCCACCCAATAAAAGATGTTTCCTTTCACTGGCATCATTCAGAAGGAAGCACTAAGGTTCCTAGATACCTTAAGAACCTTATCCATACACACCATTCTGGAAATCTCATCATTTAACGTGAGTGCTGGTAGGGATTTTTTTCCAACTGGCTTTAAGCAATGAAAACCCAAAAGCCAGGAATACCTGTTTCTACACAATAAAGCCTACAAAGCTACTCACAACAGGTTTGGTGCACAATACACAAAGAGAGTGAAAGCCCTCCAATTTTTGTGAACAAAGCACTCTAAGTAGTCAAGAGTCCAAAGGCACCAACGTGCTGTTACGCTCTGGAACAGCTTCAATAACGTAAGAGTTAAGTAAACTATTTAATGGCTTCCTTTGTTATAAAGGAAACATAATTGCAGCTCCGCTGGGTAACACACTGAATAGTCATGATAAAAGCTTTCTTTCTGCTTTGTCTACTGTACCATCTGCTCATTCCTTCCAGAACTTCACTCTGGCAAGTGACCCACTCATTGCAAGACAGCTTGGCAGATAAGTGACATTGCAGCATATTTTGTTTATGTGTGTCTCTGCTTGCTTAAACCTATAAATATTCATAAAATTGATTTTTAATGAAATTAAATAAACAGCAATACACCACTTATTTGTGTTTTCTGTAGTGAATCTGTAGTGAAACAGATTTCTTGTATTTATTGTTAGGAAAAAACAACACAAAATATAAATAACATTTTTAACCTGGAGTTACAGACTGAGGGTCTTGCTAGATTTTCTAGGAGTCCAGGGCTACGCTTGGGAAATTTTGATTTCTGGTATATCAAACTGACTAAAATTCATGAGTCAGGGAACCTAAAGGTAAGGGAGCTACATATGGTGCTAAGTTATAAAACAGATGAATTGTGATCTGGAGATTAATTCAGTGTACATAAAGGCACCCTGGAGAACAAGCACCTATTTGGAGGGTTACTAATGTACATAGACATCTGATGACTTTTGCCAGTGGGTACCTGGACGGGTGATGACATCCTAGTTCTTAAATTATTCTGAATTCTTGAACACCATTTGTTAATATCAACCTTGTCAGACAATAATAGATGGAAAAGCAATACAGGAAATTAATAAATTGTATTTTCTAAACAAGCTTCTTAAAATGGCAAAACTCCTCAACCAAGAGGAAATTATTACGAATTTTTTTCTTTACCAAGTATCAGGGAAGACTTTAATAAATGTATCAACCTGTTGTTGACATTTCTCTAAAATCCTTTGTCAGCCACCCTGAATATCATGGGTCACTATGCTTACAAACACAAATATGATGTCTGAATTCTGCAAAGCAATGTTTCCAATGTGTACATGAATTTTGAGCAGGTGTTTGACTCTGATTTCTCCCCATTTTATTCTCTATTCATTAACATTCTTAGAGGTTTTTGTGGTTTGAGGGGGGTTATTTATAGAAATATTTTAATAACTGTGCAGCTAATACCTTTACAAGCAAAAAATAGTTCGTCTTATGTGATTTTTTCACTCTATTTTTTTTACTTCTGTTAGATTTTTTTATCTATTTAAGTTTCAATCATGCCAAGGCAAAAGCAGAACGTACTCCATGCTATGGGTGTCATGTTCATATGAATAATACCTTGTGAACATTTAAAGTGAACAAAATTCAGGCAGATTTTTGATTGGAAATGGTGAGCTCCAAGAGTCTAACAAATGTTTGCAAAATACTGCTTTGGATCACAAGGAAAGGAGTGAGTCCATCTACAGTAGGCACATCCACATGCCAGTTGCTTTTCTTATGAAAGCCATGAATCTTACTGGGTGTTTTACATGTGTTTTACATGTTCTGCCCCTGATTATGATAAAACTGTAAGAATGAAGAGCAAGATTATTTTCATTCATCTGTAGAAAGAATATATTTCTCTGGATGATGATGAAGGTTATTATCACTTTAACCCCTCCAAGGAATAATAGGATTCGCAAACACAAATTATTTATATTCCCAGTGAAGTGATAACTTAGGCAATATAACCCAAAATACTAACACTGGAAACCCTGGCTGAAAAGAAATCCCTATGATTCATCATTTACGTGGCAACAATTCATTTAAGCTGATTCACTGACTACAACAAAGGAAAATTAATAATATATTGCTTCTTCATTAACAGCCTGTTTTAACAGAAGCTCAGAATAAAAGTGAATATGATATGTTTGAATAAAATTTTCTGAAGCATAAGTGAATTGCTGTGGATTAAATGCCAGAATTGCTTATTTTTCCCTCATCTTCCTTCTAATTTGTCTAAATATTTCATAGGGTAAAGTTCTATCACGTGCTCATAATCGTATATAGGAAGGTATTTAAGAGTTCAGGAAATTGGAATCTACCACTTTAGGTAGTTGAGAGCAGCTAACGTGCTACTGCAATTCATTCAAAACCTATTTGGCTTTGACAGATTCCATTATATTTCCTCATCTTAGTATCCAGATTATCTGATGGGAAGTTAGTAAAACATCAATGACAAGTGCTAAGTGCATGGACTCTCTAATATGGGGTCTTTATTTGAGAACCATGATATACTTCCACTAATTCTGTATTTTGTGGTATAGTAGGTGTTCAAGTTCTGAAATGTAAACCAAACATAATGTTCCAGGCCTGCTAGGCTGATTGACCAGAACATGGGTCTCTGTGATCTACTCTTATCATCAGCAGCTGAATAGAGACAAATTGCACTTTTCCTGTTTTTAAAATGCTACATCATCTGTGTTTTGATATGATAATTGAGTGAGGAGCTTTTGACTACTCGTCAACTAGAAATGTGACAGGATTAATAGTTACTCTTTTTTTTGTGGCATTCTGCTAAGTACCTTGTTGCTGATTTAAGGAATGTATTTTCATGGAGTTCTTTATCTACCACTCATCATTTACAAAAACCAAACATGTTGCAGGAATTTCTGACAGCAGTTTTTCAGTGGCCATACTATGAACAGTGAAGTTTCTTGGGCTACTTTTTACTGGGAACCTTTGAGACCCACCACGGGTGGGTCTGAATCACGGAAGTAAAACAAAACAAATCAAAAAGCTTGACATGATGTCCCCTAAATTAGAAGATGAGAAGAACTGAATAGCTTACCTGACTGAACTGTGAGATGACAAAAGAACATATGTAGGTATGTATTTAAGGTGACAAGCAAGTGTGATATTTTTCTGGAGTACTCCTTCAGGTACCTTGGAGATTTT
This sequence comes from Myiotriccus ornatus, assembly GCA_036023395.1. Classification (NCBI taxonomy): domain Eukaryota; kingdom Metazoa; phylum Chordata; class Aves; order Passeriformes; family Tyrannidae; genus Myiotriccus; species Myiotriccus ornatus. The sequence goes on from JAYRBT010000181.1 coordinate 8,094,957, forward strand.
CTCAGCTAGAAGTCATTTGGATATATTTAGGAATAAATGTTGTATTCCATGATGAACCTGTCCATTCTACTATTGAAGTCATATAAACATTCAGGCCCCATCTTGGAGACCTTCATCTTGGTGATCCAGGATATCACACTGTTGGGCACCTGGAAATGCTTACAGAAATGTGTCTTAATCTAGAATATTGAAGTACCATGTGGAGAAACGTAAACTTGCTCTGAATTAGAAAGGTAAAATGTCCAAAACAGCACAACCAAGTAGCCATGACCTTCCACTCAGCACAATATGCAATATATGACCTATATGTAGAGTTAATCTAAGTATTAGATTAGGCAGCTGGGTCATATGAGACACTCTTATTTCTGCTTTCTCTAGTTAATGAGAGAAAACAATACCTAGATTAATCCTATTTGGACAAGTCTGATCTTCAAGTATGAAAGAGACCACATTAAAATCTGTCCTGGTAGACACGTGAAAGTTAATAGAACTCCATCAGTTTACTACAAGAACGGAAGTGGCCATCGTTCCTGTGGACTTTCTACAAGCAACACACACCTTCTGCCACATGGACCTTGCACATGCTTATTCCACAGATTCATAAAAAGCAATGACAACCAAAATGCTTTTAAAGCCATGCTATGTGAAAAAACTATGACAATCATCGTTTCTTCTGTGCTTACATGCACAGACACACATATACTCACATTTTGGGAGGGCAAACAAAACACTCTCACAGTGTCAACCATTTGTTTCCTAAATTTTTTCTCGTTGGGCAAAAGATCTATGAACATTTTTGTGATTCCTTCAAAATCAATCATTTTGTCAGATGTCTTGGCATGCAGTCACCTGCTACTACTAATACTATATTTATAAAGTTTCTCTTTTAGAAGCAAGGAGGAATTAGTCATAAAGCCTTTAAGAACTTTCTCAGGCAGTTCAGTATACGATTGATTTGGATGATGCAATAGAGAAAACACTGACATACATTGCTAAGAAAATGTGCTCTATTTCCAGGATGAAGTCAGATGCACTTGTTGAGAAATCTTAAGCCCATCTCTCTTTTTTTCCTGTCATATTATGCTGTTATGACTGACTAAAATTACTCTGCTAATTCTCCAGAAGAAATCTATCAGGGCTACCTAAAAGGGGAGACTGTTTCTTTTACTTATTTCCTCATGGAAATGGTCATTCTAAGTCAGCTTCCACTCATACTTTTCATGTAAACACCATTTTTAACATTTCATACAACCTTTTTTTTCCTTTTAATGGCCCGCTTGCTAAAAAGTCTCAAGTTTTCCTTTTAGAAGTATCTGAACAGCAGATAATGAGGTGAATATTAATTAGTTTTATTGCAAAGAAAATTACATTGCCAATCATTGTTACTGACTAGTGGGTGCTGAGGTGAAATTACAGTAAGATAAATGATTATTCTTGCTAACTAGCACATACTCTGTTCTGTGATGAATATTGTCAAAAATAGACAAAATGGTAATGCAGAAAAAAAGCTGCAATATCTGAAAAATTTAATTTCACAAGTTTTCAAGAAAGATTAAGATGAGAAATAATTAAAAGTGAATTAATATTTGGAGATGCTGCTGAAGAACGTGATATTGCTATTTGTTGTTGTTTCTACGTTTTATTCAATTTTCCCCTCTTTAGTGTCTTTTTCTTACTCAGGAGTGTAGGTGTGGAAAACATAACTCCATATTTTACTTGAAGGTTATGAAGACCTTTCAAATAAGGAAGGATAGGAAAGTGTAGGCATTTGGACATGGGCTTCTCCAAAAACATAACAGGGAGAAGAGACAGGAATACCAGCATCAGGCTTAAACCAGGCAATAAAAGGTCTTAAGAATGTCAGCTGCAATTACTGTCAGTGGCCATCTTAATAAGAACTTTAGCGTGACTGATAAGCACCACTCCTGCCACACTGAACAGAACTCTGTGTGTCAGAGTCCACAGGATATCTTTGCTGCTGTGGTTCAAACTGAGAAAATTAATAAATATATCACTGAGAGATATGAAACCTGAACATGTGGGTCTGCCAATGTTTGGGAGTGCTCTGAGGTTATGAAATATAGTAATGAGCCAAAGCAATTGGCAGAGACATGAATGGAATGTAGTTACCAATAGATAATTAATTATGTAGGGCATAAAGGAGTCTTTCAAGCTTTTTAAAGGAAGACTCTTAGCTGCCTTCATGATTTGAGGTGTTGCACAGCTAGGGCTGGATTCAGTGGCTGTTGTGTGGGCACCCTACTGGAAAAGTACATCATCTGCCAGGGCAGGGGTGACATGGGATATACAGGAGCTCTCTATCCTCGTGGAACAGCACGTGAGGACCAGGCAGGATATACCCTGCAGAACCATAAATGGCCTTCTTTTAAACACCAAACCTTGCTCTTCAACTCCACTGCACAGTGTGCAAACTGCTAAGATTGATAGCAACCTGTTGTCCAGAGTGCCCTGAGAAAAAGAAACTCACCTACCAAATCCCTCATCAAATCCACCTACCTACATGGTGAGGCAAGGCTCAGCATGTCAGGTCTGTGGACAAGATGGGACTTACAGAGAGGTTCTGCTGCAAGAAATATTAATATCATCCTTTTTAAAGGAATTTAAGGTGTAATGTCTAATGTTAATATTCCAACTTCATTGTAGGACTCCCAGCACTGAAGACTGATTGTGTAGCAAAATGAATTTTTAAAAATGAAGTATCTTTTTGTGTGGGAGCCAAAAAAGCTAACAGTGGAAAACTTTGTAAGAGGATAGAATTTTTCTTTTCATGCTAGTAGATATGACATTATATAAAAAGTTTCTAGGGAGCAGTTTATAAAGCAGTTACCCAAAAAATATTTTGAGTCAATGAACAGATCGTCTATCTGAAATGAGCTTGCATTTAACAAGAAAAGCCACCCACACTGTCAAGAGAAAAAATATTTTAAGTGCTCATCTTTCAATCAGAATTAGAGACAATTGCTTTCTAGAGACAGCAGGTCACCTGCTCAGAAAGTGGAATAGACCAACAAGTATCTGACTTTTCTAGTAGAGGGAAGAATTTTTTTCAATGAAAGATGTCTTTTCTCCCCACCCACCCTCCTCAGAGACAGGATGGTCACCTTTGTCCCATTTAGCACCTTGCTTTTACTCAGCACTTTCTGTGGCTATGGCAAGAGCAGTGTCCTCCAAGGATGCAGAGTTTTAGAAGGTGGTTGCTAATGAAGAGGCATGCACTCGACTCACAGCGTGATTTATGAGAAATTTTGGTCTGCAGTGTAGCTGCCATCCACAGTCAACAGGAGATTTCCCCAGGGCAAAGGAAAAAATAAAGTCTAAACTTACAGCTGTCCTCTGAGGCCTATAAAGACTATATCCTCTTTTTTGTAGAAGACTTCAAAGGGTAAGGGATTTTGCAAACAGGGAATAATTCAAACTGTATTTGTCATTTTCCTAATGCCATTCCCATAGACCTGAGACTCCAATTACAATCCCTGTGTTTCCAGTCCCACTGTGTCAGCAGAGGTTGATCTAGACAGCATATACAGCACAATATATTTGCCATTTCAGTTTCTTCTCACAGGGCAGCCTTATCCAGGTTCAGATTCTGTCCACCCTTTTCAAGTTTCACTCACATAGTACATTCTCCTGGATCCTCTGAAATCCTTCTTTCCTTCATAATAACTCTTTGTTTCTAAGATCCTATTGTATTTCAGGCCTAACCATTATTTTTGGCTGCCAGCAAAGGATAACAAATGAAAAAAATAAAATACAACCCATTGTCTAACACTGCACATCATCAACAGGAAAGAAGCCAAAAGCAACGTGTCTCTTTTCCCATAAACAGGCTTTCTTTTCATGCCCTGTATGCCATACCCTACTCAGACTTCAACTGTTGCAGGAGATGCCAGATCACAATTATGTTCAAAGTGAGCTATGCTACCTGTAGAATTATTTTTTCATACAAAATTTTACTTTTCTTTGTGACTATTTCCTAGGAGCTCCCCTGCCTCTCTAAATACAAGGAAAAAGAGCAACAGTGATGAAAAAGAAAAAGAAAAACAGTAATGGAGATTAACCAATTCCCCATGGAAGAGTTGAACCTTGAAATTCTGGGGCTCTGAGCAACCTGATCTAGTAGATATCCCTGCTCATTGCAGGGAGGGTGGACTACATGACCTTTAAAGGTCCCTTCCAACTCAAACTATTCTATAATTCTATAGTTTATTCAAACTGGCAGAACACCTTCCAGGTCCCAGGAAATATGGATCTGCAACAGCTGACTGTAGACTCTGTATGTGTGGAAAAGGAATACAAACCAAACTGCACTGGTGCAAAGGATTTACCAGCAAGATTCTGAGATGGATTCATTTTGTCACAACAGCCAACGGTGGTTTTGGCAGGGAAGTCTTTAGCAGTGCACTGAATGTGGAGCATTTTTCATTACCTCGATTCTTACCAAAAGAAATATATATTTTTTAAAAGCCTATTTGTAAAAAACTACATTTCAGTCCAATTTTCTAATAAAAAAAGTTTTCCTTTAACAGTGTTCCGTAATTAAACCTGTGTAGTCCAGGATCTGAGCATACAGCCCATTGCATACGAGGTGCTGGCTGCCAGAATCCTCAAAAGGCAGTGGCACTCAAATTCTAACACTGTGGTTTAAAGCAACGAAACTGAAAGCACAAAAGACACAAGCAAATACATAAGTACCATCTTCTTTTCAAAGAAATCTGCTTTCCCCTTATTCAGTTGCCTTCTCAGTTTTTCTTTGATTTTTATGTCAAAGTTGTAGGTAGTTTTGAGAGTGGTTTTGACAGACCTCCTAAAATAACTGATCATGACTAGAAAGGGTTGATAAGCTACATTACATAAGCTTCTTTACTACATTAGCAAATGCAAAATAGCATCTGTCTGCACGACTGACTGAACTTCATCCCATTTCTGAAATAATTTTCTGAGATATAACAGAGGATCTAATTGTTTGCACTGGATTTTATAACACTGTGCTTATGATATTGCAGATGCATAATTATTAGCTATTATAGACCAATTACACTACCATGAAAGTATAGTAATTCTCCTTTCTCAGAATAAACCATGGAAGATTTCATTGCATTTACAAATCTGAACTAAAGGGAGGAGGAGATGTATAGTTATGCCAACATTTGAAACAGACGATTGAAACTTCTCAGTGAAGCCAGACTGCAGATAAATTCCCTGGTCTAGCTTAAGTTCTTTAGTCCTAAGGAGCTGTTTAATGTATGAGAATGCCTCACATTTTTCAACACTTATGACATTTGACTTTACTGTGAGCATAGAGTGGCTGTTCTATACAAATGTGACGAGATGTGCTCTAATGACAGTATTAGACTGCTGAGAAATTAAATTGCACTGCAAGATTATTGGTAGAAAAAAGGCAGTAAATCCTCATCCAGCTGAAATCACTAGTAAAAGTCTCATTAATTTAGTTTGGGCTGGGATTTTGCCCAGCCTCTTGTCACACGTCTTGCATGGCTCAGAACCAAGGTGCTGTTCCTCAGCTTCACCATCGCTGATAAAACTCACAAATACCTACCTATTGCTTATTCTGCATACTAAATAATAACACTTATTTATTCAGCATTCAGAATGGTAATGATTCAGAATGTTAATGATTCAGAACTTTAATAGCTGTCACTGCCTGGTTTTGTTTATTGCTTGTTTTCTCAGTTTAAGCGACTGTATTGCCTCCACTGAGAAATGAATCCTTGCCTCTGCTCATGAATGCCTATAGGTCCCTTCTTCCCGTTCCATAAATTCTTGTGACTTCAGCATCCCTGGCCTAGACTATGATGGATAAACTGCGCAGTCACTTCTGTTAAGGACTAATGCACATTCCAACCTCTTTCTGACAGGTTTCTGAGCAGAGCATAAATTGTTTGCTTGGGACTCTTTCAGGGCAATATTCATTCTGATCTAAACTGGCAATTTTAATTCTGTCATTATCACAGTTTTGATATTTATTAATCCAACACACAACACAATCAAACTTTGAAGGATGAAATTATATAACCAGGGGAATCCATTACCGTTAATATATACTCAGATCCCAGTGTGCCAAAAATATCTAGTGACCTGAACCAGTACATCAGGTCTTATTAAAGAACTCTCTCTCTTTCCCTGCCACCACCCACCCAATGCCCATGTACAGCATCTCCTTTCAGGACACCACAAGGGGGGCTTCTCTGATTGCAGAGAACCACTTGTTGCTGAGCAGTACTCAGCCAGGGCACTCTTGACAGGTTCTTAACCCTGAAGAAAAGATTGTCCTGTACTTCTCTTAAATCAGGTCTACTCAGTGCACTCATGAGGTACTACAAGACCAACTGCAAGGTGCTGCACCTGGATGCAATCCCTGGTGTGAAGGAATTGAGAGCAGACTTGCCAAGAAGAACTTAGGGGTGCCAAAATCAGCGTAACCAGCAGGTTGGGGAAGGTGATTCTGCCCCTCTAATCCACTCTCTTGAGACTTCACCTGAGTACTGGATCCAGCTCTTGGGTCCTCAGCAAAGGAAAGACATGGACCTGATAGAGCAGGTCCAGAGGAGGGATATGAAGATGATCAGAGGGCTGGAGCACCTCACTTATAAGGACAGGCTGAGGAGCTGGAATTGTTCAGTCTGGATAAGAGAAGGCTCCAGGGAAACCTTATTGTAGTCTCTTAATACTTAAAGGGCACTTGAAAGGAAAATTGGTATAAACCTCTGAATAGGACCTGTTGTGATAGGACAGGAGGTAAAAGTTTTTAATTAAAAGAGACTAGACTAGACATAAGGATGAAATTTTTTACAATAAGGGTGGTGATCACTGGCACAAGTTGCCCAGAGAGATGGTGGGTGCCCCGTGGCTGGAACCATTTAAGGTCAGGTTGGACAGAGGTCTGAGCAGCCTGATCCAGTACATGTACCTGGTCACTGCAGGGCAGTTGGAGCTGATGACCTTTAAAGGCCCTTCCAGCCAAACTGTTCTATGATTCTGTGCCAACCCAAGCTTGAACAAACTGGTAAGGCAGATTCTGTCTCACATCCAAGACAGGAACATCCCCAGGATGGCTTGAAACTATAATCTTGATATTTTCACTGCTTTGAGAAAATATCTGTGAATCTTACTCATTTGGAAGTAGAATCAGCCAGCTGGGAGACAGCAGGGGATCAAATCGCTCCTGGTGTTTTCTCATAATAACTAAGTTACTGTGAATTTCATCCTGACCTGAAGCAGGTTTGCCGTACTAAGATAGTGCCATTCAGACTCTCCAAGTGAGAACAACATTTTTTTTTTCCATTTTCTTCGCTTAAATACTTAGTAAAGCATTACCCTTAATACAAAGTCTTTCATAGAATACATTTCTATCCACATATGCTCCTGTATTTGGAAAACAGCTTTAAAAGACTACTGGCTGCCTCTCCCATCTGTTTTTTCTATATTGCCTGGTGCTTGTAACTGATAAGAACATGTTCTAAGCTCTGGGATTCATCCCCTTCCATTACAACTTTCATTGAGATGCTGTGTCTCTGTGTTTGCAGTTGTAATCTGATAGATTTTAAATTAACAGTATCAGAAAGAACATTAATTTGTCTGTGGATGAGGTGTTATTAGGAATAATGGTATAATATTATCAGATGCTCTTTTTTAGTGCTCATGTTTGTGAGCCGAGCAATTATGAAAATATTTAAATAATGAATGTAATTGCCTATTAAAATGATGATGGTGCATAAATATTTATATTCCCAATCAATGATTCCTCAAAGGTATAGCTGTAAATATAAAGAAAACCCCACGTATATTGTACATGCAAAATCCTGTCTCTTGTTCCCGAGCTGGTTTAATCGTCACTGTGTGAGTGCTCTCAGAGGGGCACCATTCAGCACGAGCTAAGGAGCTGATTTTTTCAGTCTGCACTAGCTATTTCAGTGCCTTGCTTTTTGACTGACCAGTGTTAGACACCTGAGACCACAGTGCTTTTCAGACAGCAGGTTCCCAATCCTCTCTGGCAATGTCAGGAACCTCTGTGGGTTGCATTCTGCCCTCCTGCAAGTCACGTTGATTTTCCCCTCTTACTTCAGTAGGTCTCAATTCTCCATAAAGATACCACTCAGCACTTAATGCTTGCCCTTATTTTCAAAAAGGTAACCACACTTAATTATTTCTTTGGGTTTGTACTGTGACCAATGTGGAAAAATGCAAAAGTGTAAACAGGGGAGAAACTAGAGTGGGGGTCAATTCTAGATGCCTGATTTAATAAAAAAGATATGAAAATCACAAAGAGAACTCTAAGTGAATATTTTTTCATGTCTAGCATCTTTGATTTCCTCCAAATGCTGCTTGATTGTACATTGTTCTCAAAAAAGGGGAAAAAAAAAGATTACATTGTAATTGTGCAAAGAGCATTAAGTTTAAAAGTTAAATGTAGCATACTTCAGTTGAAAAATCAGTGATGAGATGGTGCTTAATTTCTTTTTAGCTCTGAAATGCTGCAAAGCATTTTATTAATTCCCTGCTATACACTGCATTACCATATGTAAATAATTGCATTAACCCCTGTGCTCTCCCACCTTGTATCATATCACAGGGAAGAGCAGACTGACAGAAAAGTCACAGCAGGACATAACAGAGCGGGGTGAAGAATAGCAGATGATTTCTAATTAAGAGTCAGGAGCCTTAGATGACACATTATTACTGGAGCTGAACAAAGATAAAAGAGTAATGTCTAATACCATGACATGATAGCTAACAGTGAGGTACAACAGCAATGCCCTGATAAGGTACCCTTTCCATTCCAAAGGTTTGTATTAGATTTTGTGGATCTGGAGGACATGGAATATGTGTATGTGCAGGTAGCTGTGCACTTTTGAGGGATGGCTGACATATATTTTGAGGTTAACCAGTATTAGCAGCATTTCAAGAGAAGGTCCTACAATAACCCCCATAGTCTGCTTTGGATCTCAGGACCAGAATTCGGTTAAAGGTCTTGAAGGTTGGCTTTTTGTTTATTAGATGGGTCACCATGTCAAAAACTATTCTGGTTTTGTGCCTGCTCTGTGTAAGTGGTTCTCATTCCCTTAAAAATTTATATATGCCTATGTGTGTGTTAATTAATCTGTGGGTATTCAAGGGAAAATGTCACTTTTTATCTATGTAATCGTAAGTTATTTTCAATAGATACACAAGCACTTTGTATATCTCATCTTTTCAATACTCCAGTAAACTACTACTTCCCATTCCCAAGCAGAACTTTGAGGAGGAAGGGTGTTATCTGATTCATCAAGCTAAAATTTAGTAGTAAAGAAATATCTGTAAAAGAGAACTGTGAAGTGAATCTTTGTAGATAGAATATAATAAATGATGATACTTTTTCAGAAGTTAACAGAAATACCTGGCAGAACTTGATAAAGATCCAGAGCTATTCTTTAGCTTGCAGCACAATCTCTCCCAGGGTACAGCATTCAGATTCCAGCTGTAGCTTGTGACAAAGACTATCTCCTACTGCTGAAATCATGTTGTCATCTGTTGTTTGGCAGGGATAAAAATAGGACTGTTAAATCCATTACTCAAAAAACCCTCAAAACCTAAAGCTACTAGGGAAAAATACAACTGGAGCTTTTTTTCCCAGTGAGTTCAAGGTAAAAATTCCCATTGATTTAAATGACAAATCCAAACACACGAAGGAAAATATAAGTCTTGTGTTTAACCTCCCGTGCTTCCTGCAGAATATTATCACAATCTTTTTTACATCATTTAGGGAACATTTACATTTCATGATATATCTGCAGTTGGAAGTTTAGTTCCTTGCTTAAGAAATGGGAAAAGCATGGATTAATATTCTCTTAGCCAGTGCAAGGAGTTGACTCCCTACCACATTTTCTGATGCTCTAAAGGCCATGGTTATAAGGGAGGGGGAAAAAAAGAAGTTAAAAAGCCTTCAGGTGTTTATAGGGCCTCGAACCTCCTTGAACCTGACTACAGTACCTTAAGTATAAGATCTTAAATTCATGTTACACCCATTTGGTCCTTGTTTTATACCCTGCAGAGCTGAGTTGGACTGTCTGCCAGTTCTGTTGCATGTTTTGACCCAGCTGAACCACAACACCTATTGGTGTGTGGATTCCTCATACAGAGCTAAAATACCCACCCTCTTCATATAGGATGCATCATGAACCACAAAGAAAAAAAGAAAAAAAAAAAGCTGATTCTGACCTAAAGAAATTGCACTTAAGTTTGAAGAATAACGGTGAGGACAGGCAGGAAGCAACAATGGAAAAACTGCAATTGGGAATACAGGATACAGCATTGCAACAGCTTATGGTACTTGTGAAAACTGTATCTTTAGAGCACATTTTTTTTCTTATAAAATATAATAAGGTAAATATTTATAAAAAGTGACGAGAAGTACCACGATGATAAAATTCTTAGCCCTATTTTCATGCCAAGTGGAGACGTTTCAAAGAACAGACAAGGCAACAAGAAAAAGAACCCCAAAGACTAAACCATCAGCTGTGTTCTGCAGCAGAGTTCAGATCTGTTCCCACAAACACAGCAATTTGTTTTGTAGATTTCTCTAAATGTGTAATTGAAAAAAAAACCCACACCCTTACAAGTCATAAGACTTTAGATATTTTAAGTGCTTCTCAAGGCTTTTGTCAAGCTAATTGGGAATTTACTTTAATACTGACCTAAAAGGATAAAGAAAAACATATTTGGTATGCAGTTTCAGGTTTACTTGCCTTATTAGTCATAGATTTAATACTGAAGGACAGTGAATAAAATTTATTCTTTTCAAGCAAATAGATTGTTTTTATCAGTTTCAAATGGTACCAACCTACTGTGTCTCACTTTGAAAACAACACTAAATATTCCCACAAAACAATTTTTATGTACATATCCATTGCTGCTATTATTGAGCTATCTAATTTGGATGTATATGTGGATCCCCAAACTCATTTTTATGTGACATTTGTTTCTGTTCCTAGTTAAAGCCATGCTTCTTGGTGTAAGGTGCACTGTTATTATAACAGATGGCTTATTTCAATTCATAATGACTGGGAAAAATAACAGTGAATCATGTATGCAAGAACAAGCACTTCACTTTCTCTGCAAGTTACTCAGTGACTGCCAATTTGAAAAACAGCTGAGAGTTCTGGCTCCTCATCAGAAATGCAAGGATGCTATCAGATTAGACTACAACACTACATCAAATATAGGAAGAGCAAAACGAGCAAGACTCAAAGCCTAAAATTCCTTCTACTTGGGCATTCAGGGTTTTCCTTCTTAACAACAAAAGGAAAGTAAATATAACATAAATCCCTCGTGTTGGCAGGCAAATAAAGGAAAAGCAATCCCTCTAGTTATTTCAGGACACAGTTGTACCCAGGCACCTCACTGCATCCATCTAACTCAAATGGAAGACTTTTGCCTCTCTCAAAAAGGAGGGTCTGGGTTACAGCCCCACTGTCACCATTCACTTCTGAGGGATTTGGCTCCTTTCTAAAGAAGCATAAGTGTGCAGAACATACAATTATTTGAAAAAGAGGAATTAATTTGAAGAACTTAATTCTAAAAATTAGGAATTTGATCAGAATGCCTACAGTTAATATTCTTCATAGAAAATTTATTGAATGCAAAGTTAGCAAATAACACACAAATAAGTGTATAAAACTGTTTACTTTAACATGCCTCCCACCTGTTCGTAGCCTTCAGATGTATCTCCATTTCTTTTTTCTCAAGTCTTTATATCCTTCTCTCTATTCGTGCTGAATCCAGCAAGAAAATTCATATTCTGACCAGAAGACCCAGAATTTAACCAGATGACTGTTTCTAAATCACTGCATAAACATGAATGTGATCCATACACAGTCCTTCTCTATTACTAAGCAGCATTTTGATATTTAATGGCTTGAATAACAGTTGATAAATGAGTAGAAATAGACCTTTAGAAAGAGACCACTATTTATCAATTCTCTTTGCACCGCTCAAAGTTGGTCAAATCAACGGAATAACACAGGTCTCTTCTTAGGTACACGCACTTTATTCACTTATTTCTTTCCTTCTATTTCTTACTTCTTTCTTCCTATTATTGATCCCTTTCTAAGGCACAAATGTTGCTGTGTGACCTTATTACCTGCATAATTCAAAAATCCCTCTCAGAGCACAAGAAATAACACCCAACATTAAAGCAGGCATGGCCCTGTCACTGGCTTTTCTCTTCCCAGAATAGATAAGAGTAATTTTGAGCTGCATGGTTTAGTGGAAGGTGTCCCTGCCCATGCAATGGGCACTGGAACTAGATGACTTTTAAGGTCCCTTCCAACTCAAACCATTCTATGATTCTATAAGATACAAGTAATAGAGGGTGTAGGCAAAGATGGTCAGCATAAGCAGGAAACAATTATTTTTTCCCAAAAGCATTTAAATAGCATTTAAAAGATCTCTCAGATGACATGGAAGTCTTTGAAAAGACCAATTATTTTGACATGACTCGGACAGAAGAAAAAGGCTGCCTGAAAATAAACTTCTAATGCCATTTTTTTGATACATATGGACGTGTGTATGTGGTAGTTTGGCCTGTCTGGAAGGCTTGCATATATGACTCCAATGGTATTATAGCAGCTTTTGGGCACCTGATCTACTTCCACAGAAACTGAGGACTCTAACCCCTGAAAACAGAGGGTCCTCATGATGAATAACCAATTTGTTCCCAGATTGGCAGTCTGGCTGAAAAAAAAAGAGGCAGAAGGAACAAGGACACAAAAAAGGATTGAAATATTTGCTATGAATATATTTCAAGTTAAAGTATGTTTCATTTCTACATTTATAAATGAAACTGCATTTCAGTTTTGAAAAGGCATTTTTCATTCAAGGGTGACACAAACTGAAGGAAGGAAAAATAGAGAAAATATTAAAACAGGGCACTAAGCAGCTGAAAAGAACGTAATCAGATTACTTTGGAAAAGAAAAAAAAAGGCATTTTGAGTTGATTCAAATGTGGGGTTTTTGGCTGTTTCTCCACTTTAATAATACCCTAGAAATCTTTAGTTCTCAGTTTAATGTCCACTGCTTATGTTTTACCAGTGAAGTACTAAACTGAAAAATGTATTGCTTTTCAGCTTCTCTGTCTTTTCCTTGTTGGTTTCTGCTAAACATCATCCCTTTTTCTTGTCAGTGGCTACTGTGAACATGTCCAAATGGCACGTAGTGATGTGATGTATGAATTTAAATTGCTTCTGAAGTTCACTCACAGCTTATTTTGCCCAGGAAAAATTCAGGAACAGTACCAGACCAGATCCTCAGCAACCATTCCCCACACACTTAGACACACAAAAGTGTGCAGGCGCTAGTAGTTCATTCTTCTCAGCAAAGTGTTATCTATGCTATACATCCTATTGCATATTTATGAAGTGTGTGGGTAATGGCAGATGGGAGCCCATTGTAACAGCAGTCTTGTTTATCTCATTTTCGATGGCCTGGTTTTGTTATCTTTTTGTTTTACTTCTTTTAGTGGATACTACACTTTTTATTGCTTAACCAGACTCATTTTTATGTCTTTTTTTTCCTACAGAAGATACATACCAGGCAGCAGCTGACTTTAAGAACATAGTTATGTATCTGTATACACTGATAATTGCAGATGCTTTATAAACTGTGAGCCTCAAAGTCCCAAACTTATCACTGCAGCAGACAATCAGGAAGTTTACCTATGCATTACATCATTAAAAAGTGTCAGCACATATATATCAACAAGTAGGAGAGAAGGTATTAAAAATGATGTATTTACTTGCCAAGATACTCAGTACATTCCCAGGGTATTTTTCTCTTCTGCTGAAGGCTGTGATACAATAGTTATTTAAGCTTGCCTTGAAAGTCAGATCTTAGAATTCCTGTTGATTTTCCAAAAAACCTTCCCTACACGGCAGTGGCTTCACAATTCTGACTATATCATTTGGAGAGCCAAAGATAACTCAAAGCCCAAACTGCCTGTGTCTGCATAGTGTTGCTCTGTATCTAGCTCGGGCTGGAATATATCAGGAGCACAGCTGGAGGGCATTAGGTGCACAGCTGGAACACCTGGAGTGCCCAGGTGGAGCGTATCATTCAATTTATTGTGGTCCACAGAGAGTCCAGGGTCTGTGCTGGGCCTTCTCTGCAACAAGAATCAAAGTGGGGTTCGCAGAGCGCTGTGGAAATTCAGGAACCAGGATCTCTAAGAGTGTAGTCTGGCGTGAACGGGCCTGCTGATACAGGTGGACGCTCTCCTGACCATGTGGGCTTACTGAATACACCACCTTCTCCTCAGCAAGGAATAGTTACCATTACTAAATATTAAATGTTTAGAGGTGTAGTTTGTTAGATTAAATTTTGTGAGGAAATGCTAGGTGTATTGCAAACAGCAAAAGAAGACATTTATTTTCTTCAGAATATCTGTCCCTCCATTACTGATGACCCAGATTTTCTAGTTAATAATTTCTGTAATCCTTACTTAAATCCTCTGATTGAGAGTTGTTTTACAACTGATAGAAGCAAAATGTATCTAACCTAATATAAGTCATCCACATAGAAATCGCAGTGACATCCATGCCTTTGGCATACCATGAGCCAAAGGAGAACACATTTGTGGTTCATTTGCAAATGCACATTGAAAATGTTTTGTTTGAACTACTTAGTGTGCCCAGCTAATATTCCTAAAAATTCTCTACAGTCAGTGAAACCAGGATATCTCTAGGAGGAACTCAGCAAAGAGTGTTTAACTGACCTTGTCAGATAAGTGCCAGAAATTGATAGGTATGTCAAGCTTCAAATTTTCTTTTGCTTTTTTCTACCCTGCAGGAACTAAAATTATGAAACAGGAGGAATACACTGTTTACATTATGCAAAACAAAATATCACTAACTAAACTGGAACCTTGTCTTTGCAAATATGAGGGAGCTTATATTCAGTCTAATTAAAAAAAAAAAAAAAAAAAAGGAAAGGAAAAACCCCATAGATTTTGTGCAAAACACTATAAAACACATGAATGATGTCTCCAGCAGAGTAACAGAATAAGTGCTCACAGGGGGCTTTGATTTGAGAAGCTCACTTATTTGCATGACAATAAAGGGGTTGTATGTGTATAGGGGCAGAAAGTACTTTTTAGAACTCTGTTCAGGTTATAAAATGCCCATATTCCTTATTTTATGTTCAAAATTTAATTAAGAATTCTTTGATTTACTCACTAGTTCTAATTCTTGATATATTTCCAGTATGCTTTCCTCCCTGGTTTGTATTCAGAATTCATGTGGGCTTGGTTAGAGATAAGTATTTATTGCATTTTTAATATGTATTTTAATATGCTAAATCTAGAATATGAAAGGTGCCATGACAGCCTCATAATGTTATATACATGGAACTTTGTTAACTAAATGCCATGTACATCTCAAAATCTCCCTTCAGTACACAAATTGTAGCTTGTCCTTACCAGGATTCTGCAAAAGAAATAATATAGTGAGTCATTCATGAGAATGAAAAGACAAATCTAGACTTTTTTTTTTTGATCTTGTGAAATCCTGACTTCTTTATCATTCGTTGCAAAACCACTCTGATTTTACTGTGCAAGAATTTCCCCATGTGATGTTGTGATTTTCACTATATGCACACGACTACAGTTCTTTGTAGGTTAACAAAAACCTTCAGTTGAGATCTTACATCTCTTTGTGAGCATCCTAATATCCTCCTTGCCCAGTGTGAGCAAATAATATTTTTGCAAATTATTCCTAATGTCTAGCACTGAAATAAAAAAGAAGGTAACAGAAATGGTAAAAAAGTATCCCTGGAAGCATGTAGAAGTGGTTTGTTCTGTCACTGAATGCCTCCAGGACTTTTCAAAGACTTTTCAGGTTGAGAACAGGGAGGAAATTTCAGTGCAGTTATTGCAATGTATTTTAAAACATTTGTTGAAGCCCAAATCTTGCTTTTTGCTTAATCTGAATAAACCTTGAGCCATGAAATTTAACTGGCAAAGCAGAATGCAGAAAAAAATGCAGAACACTGTTGTGATGTGGAAATTTATCAAAAATGCATATTTATCAGCTCTGTATTTGCCAATTTAGAGAATAGACAGTGTATCTTGCAGTACAAACTACATATTTTTACTAAACAATATGGATTAGAATCTGATGGTACTCACCTCTCGTTGTTATCTCTACCAGGCACAAACTCTTAATTTTGCTGTTTGAGCTTAATAGTTTTGCAGGCACAGCAATAAAATGCAATGGGAACTGCCAAGGTTGCTCTGCTCTCCAGGATAACGCAGAGCCCAGGACAGAGATGTGGGAGTAAGAGCTAAAGCATTGTCAGGCAAGAGATCTAGCAGAGGTATGAGCTCTCAAACTAAGCCTGACTAGTCAGAATTCCTGATCCTCTTCAGTGTACATTGCAAGACCAAGTTTTGGTAAATCCCTGACACTGTACCTTGATGTACAGATATAGGAACAAACCCGCCTGTAGCTAAAGAATTAAGAAGATCCCAAGAGTTCAATAAGGTTCAGCTTTTAAAATGTGAAGTTCATCTATTTTGTCCATAAATTGTTCAGTTCACCTTAGGAGGTAGTGATGGGCTCTTCTATTTGGACAGAAGTCATTGGACAATTCTGTTGTACTTGGTTATTTTCTTCTGTTAACACCACTAAATTCTTTTGACTTCTGGCAAGTGAAACAAGCCACACATTGCAACACACATATTGTCAAGCCCTTTGCCAAGGTATGCTAGGCAGAGAGGTTGCTGTTTCACCAGCAGAAGTAATACACTCCCCAGAAAATGTCAGTTTCTTTGCCAAATAATGCTTTCTATTCAAGAAAATTACAATGTCACAGATAAAAATTACTCTATATAGAAATGCTTCACCAGGCAGGGCTGTGCAGAGATAGATAAAAATGAAGAGGGAACTCAAGGTCTTATTTACAACCCTTGAACACACTTCGCTTTTGCATGAAACATCTACCTCATGTGCTAAAAACCAATAAATAAGCAAACAAGACCCGGCTGGTATGTGAATCACTGCAGCACTCACCAAAGGGAAGTGACCTGTCAGCCAGGCAGCTCCTCCACTGCAGCTGAAAACAGTATGTGTTCACCAAAGTCCCCTAAGGCATCGTTTCAGAGGGAAAAAATAAAATATTCCTGTCATTGAAGGCACAGTTGAGCTGCAGCTACTGCAAGGAAGTTCACTTGTTAGAACCTTGTGAAGTTCAGTAAGGACAAGTGCAAGGTCCTCAGACTCTATTCTTTACTGCCTAAACTGTGATACGAAGTATTGCCCTTTAGGAAAAACAAACAAACAAACAAAAAACCCCAACAAAACCAAAACAAAGCAACAAAAAATAATCCTGTCTATGATAAACTCAGCCTTGTCTATCCACTCTGGAGGATGAAGTTTGATCATAAGGGGATTAAACAGGCTTAACCTGAAACAACCCCATGGGATCCCAAATCTTGTTATAACTAGCAGACAAAAGAGTTACATCTAACTAGGATTTCATTTTCAGTCTCCAGGATCTAGCAAATGCTATTATACAAGATAGGTCTGAAGGTTACAACATACTGGTCATGAGCATTCCCTAATTCAAACTGTCCTTTCCAGAATAAGGATTGTCATTGAGTTTCACACCCATACAGTTTACCCACAGTGATGAACTATCAGAAAAATTCACTAGTAGCATATTATGGTTTCCAATTCCCAGTTATTCAAATTTCTATTCTGTTCACTTCTTCAAAGTGCTACAATAACATTCACAATAAAATGGTTCAAATGGGAACAATGAGCTCAGAACTGAAATGTTTGACCAGTGCTCATTCATGGAAAGCAAATACCTTGACAAGGGTTATAGGTTGAATGTTAGTGTTAATGTTTATACTATGTACACCTCCACAGTATTATTTTAATGACACTGTACCAATTAGAGAACATACTAGAATTTGACTAAATTCTTTACTTGTTTGGGAAAATGAGTGAATAATCATATTGGCATCTGTCATCAGCAGTCAGAAAATAACCTACTTATTTAAAAGGCAAAACACTGATACGATACTCATTCCATGTTAATTGATGCTTACAGCTGTGCTTTTGTCATTTATGGGTTGGGAGTGTCACATCTTATTCATAGCTTACATTTGAATGAGCCAAAAAATCTACTCGTGATGATGAATTTTAACGTGGATTATACTCTGAGACCCTTAACATACCGAAAATAAATCTTTGTTTTTTGTTAATCATTGCATAAGAGAGGCTTCTTATACTCTGTTTACATCTGTGTTAAACACTGGTTTCATAGGAAACCATATATATATTTTATTATGTGTTCAAACAGTTCCTTCCACGGAGCATCTAAATAAACTTCTGACACAGTGAAGAAATAAAGAAAATAGTGATAAGAAAGGAAGATCATGGGTAAAAGGATGTACATGTCGATATTTACTTAACACACAGATATTCCAGCATGTCTATAAAATACTTTTTACACATTTAAACTTCTTTTAGATATCCACTTCTAAATCTCTTTGTATGTTTTCAGTTGAGTCATTTTGCTGTCGAGTTCTTAATATTACACCATGACTCCGTTAGTGGAGAGATTTAGGAAGATGTTCCATGGAAAAATATCCCCATCAATTATAAGCTGAAATAAACACACAATGGAAATCATCATAATGTTATTACTCAATAAACAATTCATTTAGGGTAGTTTCTTGAATTTGTATGGAAGTTTTACCACACTGGTATTTCAAATATTATCTAAATCTCAGCATGATCTTAAAGCCCAGTAAGCAATAGCCTGAGAACAATAAATAATACAGGAAATTATCCAAGACTTTCAAAAGAGTAATGAAGAGCATCTGGCTGTTCAAACACAACTCTGTCCTTAGTGTTTTTGTAAGAAAATAATTATATACATGGAGAAAGACATCTACACAGCTGTTTACTTTTCATGAAGCCAAACAACCCTAAGAAAAATGACTACCATGAAAATCACCGAATGTCAGTATTTCCTGTTCTGAGAGTTAAATCCTGAACCCTTATGTTTTAGAATAAGTATAAATTTTTGTGATCTGCTGCATACTTTTTCATTACAGCACAGGATTGTTCCTCTCTTTATTCTTAAATCCCAGGATGCCAGTCTTTGTTTTTAAGGTAAATGTGAATCATCTTTCCCTCTGCCTGCCCCAGTATACAGATAGTCCTGCATTCTCTTTAACACCTAATGTGTTTGTTCTCAGAGTACTGAAATGGGGTCAGGGAAGTACTGCTAACCTCAAAAGCACAGATTAAAAGATTCCCAAGGATGCTAAGAGACCTAACAGCTCTTCCAGACTCTTTCTTGTAGGTCTGTACCTCTGGGAGTGACACCAGGTGGATACATACACATGTGGACCTGAGAATGGACTTTCCAGAGGCGGAGTTTAATCAGGAGAGCATCCTGCCTTCCCTTCACTCCTTAGCCACAACCTCAATAATACCAAGGGATCTAAAGAATTAGAAGCACTTTTTAGGAATGGAAGGATGTTTCCAGACTGCCAAGACACCAGTAACTCCTTCCAACAGAGAAAGAAATCCATTTTCTGACTAGTCCTAAAAGTACACAAGACCAGGACAAAAAATTGCACAATAATAGAATATTCGCTGTCCCACAGAGACCAACCTAGAAACTCCTTATGACGAACAATACCTCAAAACCCCTACGTCTATATATTGAAATCACCGCACAGTAAATTTCCTTAAGCTTTTTCTTTGGAGATTGAGTCAAATTTTCTACAGGTCTAAAATCCATTTTCACATCGTAAACAAAACCCCTGTCACATCCTGTAGAATTCTTTAGCACTATTAAAAACCAATTAAATTTATACAGTTATGGAAAAAATCATTCCCTAACATGTTTTCTATGCAGGGAAATTTAATGATTCAGAAAAAAAAAAACCTCCTTTCATCTTTATTTTCTTTAGTCTACTGAAAATTACAAACCTTCTAAGTCTTTTACATTCAAGTTTTTCTTTTTTTTTTTTTTTGGTGAAGCTATCGTGTAAAACATAAAAATAGTAGAACAGAAAAGAAAGGAATAAAGTATGGCACAACTGCCACAGGAAAACTTCCCACTTCCTGCAGTTATAGAAACTATTTAATAAGTTCTTTTGCTGCGTAAATGAGTAGAAAACGTAGAGACTATTTCTGGATTAATCTTCCATTGAAATAACCTGATCTAATCTCTCACTGAAGTATTTTGCTTCCACTTTCCCGCTGAGACTCCAATAAGATTAATGTGTAGTACAGCACAGTAGCTTATTTAGCTTCACAGTGAATCTACTTGGTGGCAAATTATTAATATTTATAAAGAAACTGTGGTAACAGAAGGCTCTGTGCTGGATTAGATCTCTAGGAACACGTTTCTAATTTGGGGACTAGTGGAAACACTTCAGTGAATACTCAATTTTTGAGTGTCCCAACAGCCAAGGCTAGAAATCAGTGGCAGCACTTTCATAATTTCTGGCCTGTGTACACCCACACCTTCAAAAACTCCACCAGTTTTGGGACCCCTCATAAAATGTGCTGAGGCTTAATTTGTGCATCTTCCCTGAACATCTCCAGAGCATGGCCTGACAGCAGCTTGAACCTGGGGAAGTATCTCGCAGCCTCTCTGGCCAAAGGGCATCATCAGCAGGACATCATCCACCTGCCTAAGACACGCTGTGTCATGACTCCTGTGTTTCCCCTGGAAAGCTGGCAGTAAGTGTTCCATGGTCACTACCTGCCACGAGGCTTTAACTGGGGGCACACTGGGGTCCTGTCTGTCAGACCCTGCGGCAGCACATGGAGGGGGCAGACAAATTACTGTCCTGTGAGCACCACGTGGGGAAACAGCCCATGGGTAAAGCAGCTCTTTGCTTCTTGGCTTCTGACTAAGGCCTCCGGGTCACGTCAAGTGCCTTGACAAACTTGCCATCAGAAAGATGAAGAACAGGTCACAACCCTACATTCTGCTCCCCTGGGCTTCAGTGGGACTCAGTGGATGAACTGACTTGAGTACTTAATCCTGTGGAAGAGGGAAACGTGGTGTGAGCACAGACCTAATTCTGCAGTCACTCAGTCTAAATAATTGCATGAAGGGTCGTGGCCAGATCAGTTTTCCCATCTAAATTTTTTTATTTTTCGAAAGCAATAAATCTAAAGCAGAAAGCAGTGTCTATTCTCTAGATATAGATTTATTTTCTGCTTTGCAATTCTCAGGAATAGCTCCTGAAATGGTGAACTTTTCTAAATGTCACTTAAAAGGTTCACTGATTTCTTTGTTCATTTCCTGAAACTAATGTGTGTGTGTGCTCTCTAGGCCTGTTGCTATAGCTAACCCTGCCTTGCCACTCTGTAGGCAACTCTTTTGTCCACACTTCTGTCCAGTACTGTCCCATACTTACTTTCCTGTCTTTTCCCTGCTGCCTTTCGAAGATTGATCCATTTCTTCATCAGAAAAAAAGTAACTAATTAATTTCACTGAGCATTTAACTGTTGATATAAACTTTTTGCAAATTTAAAAAGTATTATATGTTTTTCTCTTGTTTTGTTTATTGAGTATAATGTGGATTTTAAAAATTCCTTACTTTTGAGATTTCCATTTCAGTTTGTCATTTGCTTGTTTGCATCTCCTTTTACTTATTCTTGAAAACTTCCTGGTTGCCTTCAGTGCTTTGAGTCTCCTGTTTTTCCAATGGCATTCCATACATGAGTCTCTTCAAGAACAAATGCTTCAGATGTAACAGAACAAAGACTCTGTGTGCAGAGGCCAAATGACATAAAGAGATGCTATAAATAAACAACATCCTTCCTTTCTCTTTTCTCTTCCTTGATAAGTTGGACATTGTGAGAACACAATTGCTTTTTGAGGATATTAGGAGTTTAGTTCCAGTGCTGGGGAGGGATTGCAGCCTGAAAATTGTTTTTAACAGCTCCTGAAACAAGAGGATGAAAGCCTCCAAAGAGTTTCTAGTGCAAAAAAACTGGAATGAAAACTCCATTATTATCTATTTTGAGTTTCCAGTGCAAAAAACTGGAATGAAAACTCCATTATTATCCATTTTATCCTTACATTTCAACAAGACCACTTGCCAATTAATATGAAGAAAACATTAATACAAATCTCTTTGTCACTGTGAGTGAATTTCATTCCTGTTTCTCCCTCTCTTGGACAGAAAAGACAAAATCAAAGTTGAGAAATTAAGTTATGGATGAATGTCTTAAGGTGGAAATGACGATGTTCCCCCCAGCTGTGACTTTTAAAACAAAACTAGAAAAATTACAGGCCAAAGCTACATTGCAAGGAATGAATTGCAGAATGGAGTTTAGACAGACTTGCAGGTGTTCCCCAACTGTGACTGGAAGCATCAGAAGATCTTGCAAGTTACAGGCTTCTGCCTTGTATGGGTTAGTCTAATCCTGCTGATACCACAGTAACTTCTCTCCTGAAGGTGCTGAGTACTCACTTTTGTGAATTATCTTCCATAGGTACTGCAAGAGCTACTTCTGCTCAGGCTGCTGGCACCCACCATACCAGCCTCTGGAGGATCCTGCTAGACCACCACCCAGAGAGGACAGATTTAATTTGTATGTCTATGGTTGAGCAATCCCACACAGGTCCTTACCCTGTGATCAACACGATCGCATGAACAAAACACAGGTTCTGCAATGTGGCTCTGAGCTTTCTGCTTGTTTGGGTTTGGTGGCCTGAAATTTAATTGTAGTCTTGCTGTTGATGTCTAAAAATTTCATTTCTTTCCCACTTCCTCTCCGTATTGTTGAATTTCAGCCCAGTTTCTCTTCATTCATTTCACATTCCTTCAAAGTCCTCTTCTCTCCAGGCGCAATATATTGGCATTGCTGCTTTCTCTGCAGGCCTTCATCAGCATGTTAAACTCGATGATAGAGGAGAAGAACAAAGAGTCAATGTGCTGAAAGAAGGCTTTTAGTGATGCATGTTCGAAAGGGATCTTTGAAATCTCAATGAGCTAAAACTGCATGGGAGAAACAGCCTGCCCTCCTGAGGTCATCAGCAAGGTGAACTATTCTCATCACAACACAATAAAAATGCCATTGTTTTATGTATAGCAATTCTGGATACACTCTACCTTGCAGCGAGCAATTTGTCCAAGAATAAAAGGTAAGTGTTCACACTATACTTTTTATATGATCATTCCTGTTTGAGGGATCTTACCGGGCAAACTGAGTTAAAGCAGGAGAACATGAAGGGAAAAATAATAACATAAAAAGAGCTGAAAACAGCACAATATGTAGGATCAGGGGGGAAAAAATATGATAGAATATGCAGGACTGTGTTTTGCTTGACACCATTAAGGGGAACTAAAATAGTTAAAACCTGTCACTTGTGAATTCTGCATGGCATAAATAGATTTTAAGGTGCTTTGATGGCACCATGCTCTACCAGCAGTGTTCAGCTTTTTCATGAGAAAGATTCTTTTAGCGCAGTTTCCTGTCCCAAGTAGCAGCTAGAGGTGGAAGCTGAAGGAAGAGGGTCACACAACTGTGTCTCCCCCAGACACTCTCTCAGCTCCAGAGGTTTTTTACTCAAACTCAAGCCCAAGGTAATTTGTGTTTAACAGTTAGCCAGGAAACATTTTCTCCTAGATGTCTTAACAATTTATTAAACACATATAAACTTCTTTTTTTTTTTTTGCACACACAGCACTGTGTGGCAATGATTCCCCTGACTTAGCTCTATAGTTCATTAAGAGAAATCACAATGAAATGCAGGAGCTCTAATTCCACAAGGTGTTTGGTTCAGGACTTTGAAATCATCTCTGATAACAAATCTTGTTTCAAGTATTCACAAGTTCCAGAGTATTCAGTTCCACATCTACTTTAAGAATACAAAAATGTCTGATCATGCTTCCTGCACTGCTTGTAAAACTAAACCCAGACAACTTCTAAATATGGCACTTTTTTCAAATGTTCACAGTGCATTTAAACAAACATCACAAAGATTTAACCTAAGTCCCTGTGCCACAGTCTGAGTCTGTGCAGGCTTTGGGCTTCTAGAGTCAAGTTACTGTAAATTCTGTCTTTTAATAAAACATGCCATTCTCTCATTTCTCGGAGCCAGAGGAGCACTGTGATAAGACAATTAGAGACACTCACACTGAGTGACTCAATTACTCTAGATACAATTTTATGAGCAGATTCAAATCTTTGACTACTTAATGATGATTGAGTATTTCATGCCACTTCCCATTAGTGAGAAGGGACCCCCTGAGCAAATGGAGTTCACCTCACTGGGCACTGTCTCTCCCAGGGTGGTGCATTGCAGGATGCTGAAGCTGATCCAGTGCAGCCCTGACATCATTGCAGTGCCACACACTCAGCAGCCACTTCTGAAGATTCATGAATGGCAAAAGGCCATTGTAAATGATATAAAGTTCTTCTTGGGGAAGTCTCCTCTGTGCACAAAAGATCTCTCTAGGTTTATTTTTAGCTAAAGGAGTAGGGGGCCTGATTGAAGCCTGAGAACAGCATTAAAAAAAAAAAAAAAAGACAGAGAGAAAATAAGGGCTTTGTTGACTTCTGATTTCAATATCTTCATGTCTCTACTGCAGGTTTGACCATCTGAGTGCTTCTCAAAACCTTCCCTGGTGTCTTCCTGCAGTTTGAGATGCGTAGGTCAGGCAGAACTTTTTCTTACTCAGTGTACAGCAGGGTCAGGCTGAGAGACCAAGGATCTATTGCCAGTTCTCAAGATGCCATTTGTAAGGATCACTTAATGCTTGAAACCATGGACCATCTCTTACACAGAGCTATTTGTACAAGGAAAGTCACAGTTTTCAGGAGTAGGCAAACAAAAGAACCACAAGGTATGATTTCATAGAAATCTTTCAACACCTTGCTTAGTCTTCTTTCAGAAAAATATTAATAAATAACAATGCCTTATTTGGATTTTTAACTGCCACTTTAATTTACGTGTCACCTTCCCTTTCTCCTGAGTGAGGCTGTCATCCACCCTTGCTCTCAGAGGACAGGTGCTGCAGCAATGTCGTACTGCAGGACTAAAAAACTTCAGCCAGTGTTCATGTGTCCCTGGTGAAAGTCTGCTGATCAGATCTCGCAGAACAGATCCCTTTGGCAGATTCTGACTGAGAGCCAAGAGCAGTTTGAGTACACAAAACAAACAGTTAAGGCTGTCTTTAAAAAAATTAAGTCCTGAATGATGTTATTCGCAACTCAGTTATGAAATTTATGAGCTATAACTTGTGCCGAATGTGGGCAGAAAAGGGCAGAGTGAGATTTGCAGGAGAGGGGCAGGTCTTTAGGCAAATAGAATTCTAGGGTAAAATTATTGAACAGAATTCCTTTTCAGACACAAAGGCAACTTTTCATTGTTCTCTTTGAGCTGCCTCAAAGCAGCTGTTTGCAGTCACACATCCTTTTTAGCTCAGGGCTTGCACAAATTAAAGCAAAACCAGACATTTCTCCTTCTTTAGGGTAGATTTCTGTCTCTCCTTGCAAGCTAACAACTATCCTCCTTATAGTCAAAACAATTTTCCTCACACTTTTCATGGTATTCTGTGCTGTAAGATATAAATTATTACTTATATTTTTGCTCATTAAGAAGCAGTTGGATCACCAACAGGTCAACTGCCAAGGAAGCAACAACATAGGTTCATAAACCGAAGGCTCTGCTAGCAGTTGACTGGGAAGTGTGTCAGTTCAATATGCCTTAACTGGACAAACTTCCAGTGAATCAATAAATTCCAGAGAAATAAAATATACTACTACTAAGAAGGAGCAAATATTTTAGAAAACAGTGATCTATTTACCTGCATGACCTCCTTATCTTCTGGAGGCCACATGTTATGGTTGCCAAGCCAAGGTTTTCATACAAGTCATGTTTTCCTGTTCTGCAGTGTAACAGTGATGAAAAAAAGGATTAATGTTTATTATTATTTCTCTTAATTATATTCTCATAAAAATGTAGTTTAAGAGTGAGATATGCACCTATTAGTCTGATATCACCCACATAAATTATTTCATTCCATCGGTAACCTGAAGCCCATCTCAACATCAAAGCACACAAGCCTGTTCCACAGCAGTAACACAAAGCAACAAAAAGCAATCATTACAGATGTCACCACATAGATTTTCTTGTGGCAAGATGAAACAATCTGTTTATAAACTGATGATTGCCTGATAACTAGTTCTATCTGATGTTTCCTTGTGAACATCCAGATGCAATAGGCACGCATGAACACAGACAGTGCCAGCAGGCTGAAGTGCTGTGGGACTTCATTAAAGTGTAAGATATAACAGTGATTTAAACCATTACAAGGATTATTTTCTCCCTTTACAGAACAGTTGCAACCTATATTTATCAAGAAAAATGTCATTCCTGTCTAGACGAAGGTCACGAAAATTTTGAACTTTTTATTTCTTTCAGTGGATTCTGCCTAGGAATGTACAGAATAGCCTGTTCTCTGGGTTTTTATAACTGTTTAGTACTTCTCTTGACCTGTCAAATATATAAAAAAACAAGCTACAGTTGAAAACCCTGTGAAACACCTTAATATTGAATGGAAGTTAATGACATATGCTTAGTGACCTTTAGTAACTTGTTATCCAGGTTCACACTATTAAATAGTCCACTAGAGCTAACCTACATTATCTGAGTACTTCAAAACTCAGCAGAACTTTGAGATGAACCTTGGTTTACTTACCTTTTGTCCTTTTTTTTCAGGTCTACAATTTTAGCCAGATTTACTAAGGAAAGCACAGCCATTTCCAAGCTTCATTCGAAAAGTGACAGAAGGAAAAACTGTCTCCAGTAGGTTCCTACAGGCTCTGCACAGGCAGGGGAATAGCTGAAGTAAAAAGATCCTATAACTGTCCTGGTAGAGAAAAGCGCTCAGCAGAAGATAACAAAACATCAGATGCTGGAGAATCAACATAGCAGGAAAAAGCCAGAATGCCTGGACAGCTTGTAAAACTTCAGCTAAAGGCTACAACCAACAAGGCAGTTGTGAACCCTCATGGACTCTTGAGAAAAAAAAGATCTTTGCTTCGTCTTCCAGTTCCAGTACTATTTTATATCTAACATCTAAAGACTTTTTACCTATGGATTGCTCATTAACAGCATACAGCAGGACTACTCGGAAAATCCACTCATACTAGATTTTCTTTGACTCCACCTAGTTACCAGGTATTTGGTGTTTTCCACAAACCCAGTGGAACATCCCATATTTCTTACTTTTCACTGATCACTGCAAACCACTGTATTTCTCAGCTGTGGACACAGCATTGGCTGGAAGCCCTGAAGTGCAGAACTCAAAAAATTAATCCAGCACCTAAATCCACCTAAAATTACATATCACCGTAAAAAACAGTGTTGCCTTACTCCCTTGCACTTTGACATCTAATAACTCTGAATCAAAGTTCCATTAAAAACAAAATACCACCTTTGGTTTCTTTCACAGCTGTTTGTCATGCTGTAATAACCATCAAAGTCTTGTTTTCTCTTCCTTTTGTCCCACAGGTTATAAACACAAACAGAGATGAGGAAACTGCAACTTGTGGCAAAATGGTGACTTCTTGGCTGCATTTTTTACAATATAGAATATTATGCTCTTCTTTCTCTCCTCTTCTCTTTTTCTCTGCTTTTTCCCATCAGGAAGTCAATTCCCATAGTAATGCTTAGGGCAGAGTGTATAATTTCAGGGCCCAGATGGTTAACTGTGGAAAACTATTCTCCATCTGGTTCCTGGTAATATCCTTAAGCGGATAAGCTTGCAGCTCTGAAACTGTGTTAAGGTTTCCATGCAGCTTCTGTCTGTAGAGACACATGCCTTGTGCCCAGCTTCAGTTTTAATTTAGGGGGAGGAGCAATGTTTTGATGAAGCAAAGTCCCACATTAATATCAAAATCCCTTGGGAACAGGAAAAAAAAAAAAATCCTAAAAAGTACTTCCAACAAGTGGGTTGAGTTTTTTAATAAATGTAAGTCCTTTGAATTTTTACACCTTACTTCTTGTTCGCCAAACCAAGGCAGATACTTGCTTCTTTTAGCTGCGTGCCCTTGTGAGAATATGGATTGTTTTAAACATCAAGACACTACTGCCTTGTGAAAAAAGTGGTGCCAAAAATCTGCCTTTGTACTTTAAAGAGGTGATGTCAAGAATAAAGTAAAATCAGGGGCAAAACTAACTTTCAAGTAGAACTTGGAAAGTCTCTCAGTGCAGCTGGAGGGAAAACAGAGACAACCTAGATGCTAGTACATGTACAGATGGGATGTTTGGACTGCAAAGCAGGCAAACTCAAATAGAAAATGGAATAATATTTTTAAGAAGTCCTAAAATAAAACCAGAAAGAGCTTCTCTTCACTCATGCTGCCAATCTCTTCAAGAAGTTATTCTAGGTTCAGTGAGACTGGATCTTTCCTCAGGCTGCAAAAAGGTTTGGATCAGGGCACTCTTTGTACTTAGAGAAAATAAATAACAAATGTGCTGGGAATTATTTTAGAAGAATGCAGTGAGAGAATTTGATTCTTCGAGGAAGGCAACTCCCTTTATCTATGATAGTTGTTAATCTTAATAGTTATGAACTAGATCAGCTTTGTTCTGCTACCAGAGATGGTCACATTAAACCATCTGTTTTCAAATTCTCTGTAAAATTTTAAAGCCCAAGAAGTAGTCCTCACAATTCCTGTTTATGAATGCAGTAGCACTTTGGAGACTGCAAACGTTTCTAATTTAATAGGATGAGGCATTTCTAAAGGGCTGCTGTGGTTTGTAGTAACTACATTTTCTTTGGACAACTGAGGACTGTAAATTGGTGGAAAATATGGCAATTTATGGCAATGTTGTTTTATTTTGCTAAAGGAAATCACTATTGTCACTATTAACTGTTAAAAGTTTTGCATGTGTTTCTTTGTGAAGGTAGTCAAACTAGTGAGGGGAAGATGCGAAAGGAGCAGAGCAGTTTGTCTGCTCAAGTGCAGAAATGGTTTGTGCCAGGCTCTTGTGGGATTGTGATGCTCTGCTGCTCCAGAGCCACCACCTGGTCCCTCATTTAGTCCAGAACTAACCCAAATTTCATCCGTGTTCCTCCTTTACTCTGTTTTGAGAGGAAGAGAGTTGGTTGTTATTCCCTTGCTGAGACCCCAAGAGGCTGAAAGTGCTTTTCCTTCACCTTGCCTGCAGCCTCAGAGGCGGATGGGGAAATGGAAGGTGTTTTCTTGTCTCAACTGCTTCATCCCACTGGAGTGAAGATGAGCAGCCTGACTGCAGTGCCGAGATCAGCCGGAGGCAGGGGCTGGCAAGCCTCCATCCTGGGTGATATTATTATCTGCAACCAATTCAGCCCTCATCACTGCTGGAACAGAGCAGGAGGGTTTGCAATCCAGAGCTGGTTTTGGCTGCAAAAGGGTAGCTGTGGAGAAGCGCCACTTCTTGGCCAGCCTGCTGCCTGCTGCTCCCAGCTGCCTTTGGATAGAATAGTGCTGAGCTGGTTGCTTTTTCTAGGCTGGAATTGGAGCTTCAAGTCAGAGTAAAATATTGAAGTAGGCAAAACCAGGAGCAGCTGGCAGCAGGACACGGACTCTGGTCCCAACCTTGGGCCAGCACTTTGAGGGTGGGGCAATCACAATTCAGTGGACTTCTTGTAAGGTTTTGAAAAATGCAGTGAACAGATAATAAAGGAAATTCACTTTTCTAACTGGTTTATAACTCAAACTAAACAGAATTTTACAGGATTTAAAAAAAAAAATAAAAAAAAGGGAAACTTTTTGAGCAAGGCCCTTCTCCAAGCTGAATAGCAGAGGGCAAGACGTAAGGAAGAGCTACTGCTTCTCAGAGGAACAAGTAACACTCTAAACATTAATTGAGAAGTTAAGAAAATTATTCTGTAGTGACAGTCAGGGTTAAAAAAAAAGTGGCCATAAAAAATTAACATCACTGTGCAAATAAATATGTAATTGTTTCACAGGAGATGACAAGCTAAATTTAAGTGGCCAGTGTGCTGAGGATGCAGTTTGAACAGACAGCTCAAGGGTGAAATACTGAACATAACAAAGGAATAAGAAAAAGAAAGGAAATTAAAGAACACATAGAATAGAAAAAAGCCCTGTGTTACTGTTTCACATTGTCCCAGTTTCAGCTGGGAGTTAACTTTCTTCTCAGGAACTCGTACAGTGCTGATTTGGATTTAGTATGAGAATAATGTTGATAACACACTAATATTTTAGTTGTTTCTAAGAAATTTTTACCCCAAGTTAAGGACCTTTCCATGGCCAAGAAAGGTGACCCAAAGTGGCCAATGGGAAATTCTGTATCATCAGCAGTAGTAGTTGTTGTAATATATTTTACTTTATTTCAATTCTTAAGCTGTTTTTATCTCAAGCCATGAGTTTTACCTTTTTCCAGTTCTCCTTCCCATCCCTCCAGGAATGGGGCAATGATTGAGCAACTATGTGGTACTTCATTGACCAAAGGAACAAAAGAGAAGAGAGACAGGATTCACAGGGAATAAACAAATTCCTCCAAGTTCCTTTCAAGAAGTAACTTAAAAAAGAGTGAAATAACAAGAAAATATTTATGAACTTTCCTTGAGGGAAAAGCACATGGGGAAGAGGGAATTAAAGTTCTAATAAAATAAATTGAAATATTTCACTTTACAGAAAATGAAGTGAAGAGCATCATTTTTAGAGCTAAAGATTTATTATTTATCTCTATTTTGCCCAGTGCTCATTTCTAACCAGGAGAGAGTTATTCAGAGGTTGATTTTTGTTTCCTCCTCTGTTTTTTTTTTGTAGGATATATTTGATATACATCCACATGCCTTTCCCACTTATGGTGATGTCAGTCAGCCCAATTCCTTTTTCACAAATGGAGACAGGCTCTTTACTCCATCTCCAGACTCTACCCATTGTCAACTTGTGGTGAGAGATTTATTATTATATTATTAGTTTTTTCACCAAGCATCCATTTACTAAAACCACAAAAAATACATTTTTCTAGTTTTTGTATGTTCTTTGAACATTAATTTGCATAGCACAGGAATTTTTTGCCACGTGGATCTGTCATCTCGAAGAAAACCAAGAGAGATTAGGATTTGGAAATATTTCTTATATATGATAAGGGGATCTAAGTGGCAGTCAACATGCAGAGTGCTGCCTGTTAAAGTAACTTCTAAACTAAGCCACAGAGTATCCTAATGAACGTAAAATGTCTCTACTGCCTTGAGGAGAAAATTCCCGAGAGAGAGCACATTTCTTTCTTTACATTCTTCTCCCTGATAGCCATGATGACAGACTTGCCAGCTCTGGAGTCTACAAGGACACTTACAAGGCACAGAAGAGATATTAAAGGCTTGCACTGGGCTGTTCTTA
This sequence comes from Myiotriccus ornatus, assembly GCA_036023395.1. Lineage (NCBI taxonomy): Eukaryota > Metazoa > Chordata > Aves > Passeriformes > Tyrannidae > Myiotriccus > Myiotriccus ornatus. The sequence continues at coordinate 8,126,384 of JAYRBT010000181.1, forward strand.
CTCCAAGACTTGAAATGCCGACTCTGGACTGAAGTGGATGCTGTGGGATGTCTGGCTATCCAGCTGAGCTGTGTCATTATAAAAAATTCTCCTATAAAATATAACCTAGGATGTTCAATTAGATAAACATTTCGCTTCCATGTGGGCAGCCACTGAAAAGACTGTAAAAGAGTTCAAAAATGTACCAAGAGGGAAAGTCCTTAACAGCCTTTTTTCTCCTGCTCTGGGTGTTACACCAACACCAGTCACATGTGTTCTGAATTTTATCCATTTGCAATTCATCCCACTCCACTGAAATTAAATACAACAGGATTTTTTTTTTAAAGAGCAAAATCCCATCAGTTTTGTTCCAGATTTTTGCTTTTTTCTGCCTTTTTTTTTTTTTAATAGCTGGTGATTTTTCAAGGCTTCTACTTTGTCTGAATAATAACACAAGAGCCTGAAGGACAGTAGCTTCTCGCATAGGCTTCTCTTTCACATTTTGTAAAACTAATGATGCATGCCATCCTGAGCTATGAGATGCGTTGGACTGTCATCTCAGCTGTCAAAAACATGAGGCAGTTTCATTTAGTCTGCAGCAGCTCTAACCACTTTAGCCAGATTTCATCAGGAAAAATTTGCAGATGATGCAGCTGACGTGCATTTCAGCTCCCGGCATTTCGTGCTTGAGGAACAGATGCTTGTGAAACTGCACAAGTAGAGCAAAGAGCAGGATGACCACACTATGTGAAAACTACTTAATAGCATGAGCAGATCACCATGAATCAGCAAGTCTTGGGGAGCAGAAGCATCAAATAGGCACCGAAAAAAATTAAGAGAAACATTTTTTAAATATGTTAAAACAGTAAATCCACTTAGCCAGGAGTGGAAGAGAACCCTTAGACATGAGCCTGTCAGCTTCCCACATCTTGCTGAATAAAGTGCCTTACCTGCATCTACTTCTTGGGGGATCAAAGCCATTTCAGATTTAAATGCAACAAGAGTCTTAAATGATACAAGAAATGTCAGTATGTAACTTAAGTGGTGTTGCCAGTGCTTAGAGACTCCTATTAATATATATTTGTTTCTGAGAACTCTAAATTCAGAGTACTTTCAGCCATTTTGCATCTGTGCTTTTATATCTTCATAATACTCAGAATTTATATATGATTCCCTGTCCTGGTTTATAATGACACATATACAGATATTTCAGGCTGAAAATACTGTAGAGTTCAAAATATGTAATGTTTCATTAGACACACAATACACTGGAAAGAAACCATCCAGATGTGATAGTCCACTTAGAGGTTATTTTGGATAATATACTTAGTCTCTTCCTGTTTTTAAGTCCACACTTCAGCTACTTGAAGCTGCAAGTTGTGTCTTAAATGGAAGAATAAATAAATCCCAAAGAACAGAGCACATAGTGCATTAGCATAGGTTCCTTTGTGCTTCTTACTCCAGATGCACTGAAGAACAGCAAACTCTTTCAAGTGCTTCTCAGCAGCTCCATCAGTGGAGCTTTTTATTATCATCACAGTAGTTAAGGCTGCAGCTACACTGAGGGGAAAATGCATTCAAAGCTGGGATGTGAATTTGTATCATACCAGTTCTTTACCTCCCTGTATGGGCATCCAAGTGCATGCTCAGGGCAGATTTGACATCCATTTGCCTTGGCAGGCAGCGCTCTTCTCCTCTCCCTCTCCTGACCACCCAGATTCTTCCAGCGTGTCTCTTTAGGCATCCTGGTACAATTGTTTGTGACACTGTGGGGAGAACTGATCCAGAATAATAATAGCCATTTTTACTAGGTTATTTTAAACCTGTACCAATCCCTTGAGGTAGCTCAAGGCATGGATGCAAAAATACCTGGGCTAGCACAGCTGAGGAGAAGGTGAAGGAACAGAAACAGGCAGAAAGCATTTGCAATCAACCTCTCACCCAGCTAAATAGGTTTAGAAATTTACACCAAACTTACAAAAAAACCCCTAAACACAACAGACAAATAAAAAACCAAAACAATTTGCTTTCTGTTTATTTAGAGATTGAAATTGGCTCACCAGGAGAAACAAACCCCAGTCCCAGTGCAAGGGAAAGGGTGGGAGATGCAAACAGGGATGGAGTTCACAAGGGACACGGAGGGAGTGACACCATCTCTTTTGATGTCTGCTTGCAATTTGATTTTCTTCAGCTGTGGCTGAAAAATGGCCCATTTGGTATTTATGTCAATGGCTGCCACCAATTTGTTAAACAAGTGCTGGTCTGAGCTCCCAATTTAGGACTACTGACTTATTCTGGTTTCAGAAACCTGATAGGAAATTGATGTGAGTTCCACCTGGGCAATCACTCCCTCTCTTGGGCTGCTGGAGACTGACAGAAGTTAAATGATTTCTTCAAGCAGAAGGTTATTCTATCCTACATATTTTCAGATAATAACCCATAGAATCTAGTACAATTTTTGCCTACTATTTTTGACCAAATGACACTTGCTATGTGAACAGTCTAGAGCCTGCATCACCACTGTACTGAAGCAGAGATGTACATAACAGCAATAGAGTCAGAGCATATTTGCATTTAAATACTTTGCATAAGAAAACACTAAAGAAAAACCTTTTTCCACATAATTTCAGAAAAAAGAATATATATTTATAACAATATAATTAATATAATATGAATTATATATAGTATATTATATATTTTGTATTTTATATATGTATAATATAATTCATATAATTGTTTAGGAAAACTTTTTATTTTCAATTAAATTTGCTTTTTAAAATAATACTGTTCCCTAGAACAAATGAAAAAAAAAATTGCAAAAACCTTAGATATAGAAAGTGAGAACAATGTACTGGGGTTGTTCTCACTTTTCAGCACCAAAAAAAACAAGATTAGAAATTGCAAAATTGCTAGTTAAATAGAAAGTCTGAGCCCTTCCCAGCTTTAATGACATGGAAGGGAATGACTCTGGCACTGCACAATGTGATTTGAAAGGGAGAATTCCGCTGGCAGGAGCGCAAGAGCCGTTCGCTGTTGTCAGTCATCAGGAAGCAGATGGCACGTCTTGGCTGAGTGGGTTCTCAGGCATCTTATTTCAGCAGCCACTTCAGTGTACCTGACAGCGTAGTCAGATGTGAAACACGCCACCTAAACATGGGCTGTGACAACTCAAGTGCCATGAATTCCCAATCCCTGCAAGATTAGTGAGAAACAGGAACACAGGAGCTCTGTCTGCCCTGCCAAGGGAATAACTTTCCTCTTGTCTCAAGATAGATGATTACTTGCAAACTTTTTTTGGTAATAGATAACTTGCTTCTATTGTGATTATTTACCATAAAAATTAGGGATATAATTTTTATTATTGCTGTTGCTAGCAGTCTAAGAGTTCCAAACTTCAAAAATACTTTTAACCTGTCCTGTCAGCTTATATCAACAAAAGTACTTTTAATAACTCCTGCCTTATGTGGGAAACTCAGGCATTGTATGGGAAAACTCCATTGGATAGCTTTAGTTACTCACACTGTGACCCTGTTACCTGGCTGTCTCTAGGAATGCAGTCATCCATGGTGGAGGACAATTTGCAAGTCACTCAAAGCTTGAGATGGAAATTACCACCATTCACTCCTAGTGGTAATTCAGGCACAGGGATGTGATATTAGCCATACCTTCATCCTGAGTCTGGTTTATAAAGGAAATGTTACTGTAGCTTTTGAGAACCCTGTACACTTAAGACCTCTCTATATATCTTTTCTATTGGCTTTTAAGAGTTAAATCAGAGGCTCTGAAGATATCTGGGATGCCCTTGCTCTGGACATGGCATCAGAATGTAGGGAAAAGAACAAGGGCCACTCCTGGAGGGCTTGCTGGACTCAGAGCTGTGCTTTCCACAGGAATGCTGAAAAGCCCCATGAAAGCCAATCCCCTACTGCTTTTGAAAATGCCAATAAATATTCACTTGGAACTTTAAGCACTGGAAAAACTGGCCCTAGAAGAGTCGCCAACCATCATACAGTTGTGACACAGCCAGGAAGTGAGCTCCAAATTCTTCAACACCAGGCCAGTGCCTGAAGCACAAAGGATCCATCCTTATTCTATTAGTCTGACCCACACAGTTGTTCTGCATGTCTCCTTACTCTGTAGTGGTCTGCTTAATACAGACACCATTAAATGGTACAAACAGTCGTAAGAAAAGCAAGTTCCCCACACTGACATTATGTACCATGTTAAAGTTTGAGGGTAACTGTCCAAAATACAGTAGCAGGGGTGAAAAACCCCACAGAACTCACTCTGTAACTCCAAAAATAACAGGCTACATAACTTTAAAATGGATTGTTTCTCCTTGCCCATGAGCATGTGTTAGTTCTCTTGAACCTGGCACAACTCTTGCATGCAAACTAGGAGAGAGAGAGAGATCTTACAGCACTCATATGCATAAGAAAGTACACTTGGGGATTTGTTTGAAGTAAATAAAGCATAAACTGATACACATATGTAAAGTCCAGACATCCAAATATTTAATAAAACCCTGGCATCCCAATCATTTGTGCAGAGGTGTCACTTATTGTATTTGCTATATAGCAACTGAGAGTGAACAGGGCGAGGCCATGAACTTAAATTCAGTATCTGTGCTGAAGGACAAGTTGTAAGTACATAAAACACCTGTAGGTCAATTTAAAACCTCAATAGATAGAGAGTAAATCACTTTACTGCCAATATTTATCACTGCATTGGATCTAAACCCATAAATTCTCTTTTGTTTCTATTGCCACAACCAAACTGTAGTTATAAAATGGGCTTTTGTGCAAATGAGTGTTATTGCCATGGGACAAAGAAATTATTCTTGCAGTGCCATCCAAAAATTTGTAGACGCATCATAGTTATGTGCTGCCTGTGTACATTGTACCTGCTCATTTTAGGGATGTTAGTGGATGCCCTACTGAATGAAAAGAGAAAGAAAGAAATGCACTGCAATCTGAATGTGAAGCAGAAACCCCTGCTGCATTTCATCAGTCTGCTACTTACAGCAACATGAGTCCATGATAAGAAATAGACAGACATGTTCACAGTTAAATCTTCTTACCAGGCTGATCTGAGGAATATTGAGACAGACAGAGCAGCATACAAGGAGTTCATAGGCTAATTTCACAGGCTGCAGCACTGCAATGGTCTTATTAGGTAAGGTTGCACAGAGAAGAGAAAGGTAATAAATCTATATGACTTTTCTTGCCAAAAGAAAGTAGCACCATGAAACAGAAGTGCAAGAATAAGGTCCTAGGAAAAAAAAAATAATACTGACTGATAAATCTCTCACTATGCACCGAGTTAAAATGAAATTTATATAAACAAAACATCGCAACTACTAATGTGGTTGGTCACCTGCCCACCCCTACTCTAACTCTACTCTGTTAACTCTATGAACCCAGAGGGTGGGAGAAAGTACACAAGACCAAAATTAGATGCCTTGAGCCTTTTTTCTTTCTTGCAGAAATGCTACAGATGATTTATTAGTGAATGGATATCTGCCATCCATTTTGAAATTAAAAATCCCCTGGAGGCCCTGCAGTCCCCTCCATTAAATTACCAGCATGTGCAGGTCACAAAGGAACAGCTGGGAAAAGAATTGTGCTCCATCAGTCATGAACTCTATTTTCTTCCCAAGTGCTAAAAGTCTTGGAGTGTGTCATTTGAATCATCCTTAAATTCCCCAGCATATTTAAGCATCGTGCTAATAGGATAGTATTAAAGTATTAAAGGATACAGGTTAATCCCAGTGCTCTTATGCCTTGGTCTCTTGGTGGCAGCGAGGCTTGGAGTAGAAATGAAGTGATAAGCTCAGACTCCACTCATGAGTGCTGAGGAGGGACGAGGATTTTCCTCAGAGAGGGCCACAAATGAGATTTCAGAGCAATCACTGCTTCAGTTCCACTGTAGTTTATGTCTTCAGTTTCTACAGGGTAAATTTAAGTAGGCACAAGATCTGGCCTCTTGTCTTAGGCTGCTTCTGTCTGTCATATCCCAAGGCTGAGTTCAGTCTTCTGTGAAGCCACTGACAAAAATGAAGGGTAATA
>JAYRBT010000181.1:8132530-8151289 GCA_036023395.1 Myiotriccus ornatus
TTGCACAACATGGGTATTTCCCACAAGGCAGCTGTAGATCAACCAGACACCTTATCTAAGGGGCTGCTAATTGAGAGGACAAACCTTTGGTTGGGATTAATTAGTAACCTCAGCCTGTGATGACTCAGGTCCCATCAGCAGGGAACATGAACAAGTACATGTCTCATAATTTTATTCAGACAGCTTTGTTCCTTCCAGTACTTGTCAAATCTTAAATAATTAGGGTAAACTACTTCTACCTGATAGAACTTGTTAAATCTTAAATAATGAGGAGGAAAGAAGACAGAAATTTTGTTTGTTTGTGGTTTTTTGTTTGGATTTTTTTAGGTTTTTTTTTTTTTGGCTATTCATTGCAGCTTTTTTGTCATGCAGATTTTTGTCAGTGCATTAGATGTGACCAAATAAAAACCCATGGAGATGGATCTGTTTCTACTCCTTCAAAAAAGAATCTGAGTACAGAGACAGGTTTTCAGAGCTTGATGGATTTAAACACAAACTGTGTTACTCAACTTTTAATGGATGTGTATGTCACCATTCTAGTTTAAGATATAAGCTTAGAAGAAGCTCAGCCAAGAAAGAACTTTGTTCTGACTGATCTAGAAAAGTCCTTCAACTAAGTCTGGCCTATTCTTCCAGTTTTTTTTGAAGCCTGTGAAACATTGTGCATCTATCTATTTCCCCAAAGGAAATGCTTCAGTGTTTGATTTTCTAACAAACAGCTGAGTTGCTTTGTACAGAGACCTTAGTATGACAAACCAGTTCACATAAAGTGTGAAAGAAAAGAAATCGTATTAAAGAACAGAATGTGGATACACTTTTTCTTGGGCTGCTTGTAAATAATCACTTGGAAATGTGTTTTAAAGTTAATAATCAAAATCTTTTTTCCAGTTTCCTTGTCTTTCAAAAACAAATTAGAAGAAAAATTCAGGAGATTAGGCATATGATAGGCAGCACAGGCACAATACTGAAAAATAAATAAATGAGGTTTCTCTTTGCATATAAAACAAGGGTAAAATGAGCAGCCTTGATGTTCATAGAGGATGAATTCCACTATTTCCATGTCAGCAAAAGATTTGAGCAAGTTAAACACAAACTAATAAAATAGAAGAGACCGGCCAAAATTAAGTGTGAGCAGCAAGCTGAAAGGGAGGCTTTTTTGAAGTTGATGTCTGCTCATTAAGTGGACATTAAAGTAAAAATCCTCCTCAAGACACACACCCCAGTACCAGCTCTGTGTGCTATGGGAACTGCAGGTTCTGGATGCCAGAAATGTTTCTTACTTTCTGAGGGCAGGTAAGGAATTTGTTCCATGGATGCTGAATCAAGCTGAGCTGCAGAAGTGCAGCGACTCCCACTCAAAAACCTGAAACCACCCTCTCAACTCCTCCTCTGTCTCAGGATTTTTCAGGCCTAAAAACTAACACATTGAGCATGAAATACAGACGGTCAGTTGGGAATCTACCTGTGTAGCTACTGGGGTAATAAAGGAGCAGAAATCTCCCCGAGAGGTAAACGAGTCTGAGCCTCTGCCTCCTGTTTGGAGGGGCAGGGCAAAGGCAAAGCTTTGCTGGGAAACAGGAGATCAACTGGGTTTCCCTAGGGAAGAACCAAATAACTGAGAAGGGGATATAATTTGATCTCTGCTCTGCTTCTGGGGGAAAGCAAATATATGCTGCCCTTTCCTCACAGCTGAACACACACTGCCTGTCAATGCAGAGTCCAGGGAGAAGGTTCTGGGTGCAGAATAACGAGTAGCAAACGTGAAGTCTAAGGGCTTCACCAGACTATTGACTTAAATACCTACAGGAAGCACACCTTATCCAAAGGTAATTAACAGATAGGGAACACTACAAGGAAATATATTAGTTCTCTACCTGATCTAATCAAACATAAAAGATGCCTGTGGTTGTGTGCACGTGTGTGAGTGGGTGGATGAAGGAGAGAACAGGTGTGTATGGAAATGTATCCAAGGATCACACATAATCCAGAGCTGCTTTACTCTCCCATTACTAGCTTTACAGCAGAACATCACAAGATTGATTGCAAAATCAGTGTAATCAGCTAGGCAGTGAGAGCTGATTATCTGGGAATTCTGAGTAAAGATTACCCGCAATAGGTTACCTGCTGCCCAGCCAGGTAAAAATCACAATATAAATTAAAAGTGCCCAGAGAAGCACTACAGGCTTCCCAAAGGATATCAACACGTTGTGCACTTTAAAGAAAAGTTAAAAAAATTATGTTTAAAATTTCCATCAGTAACACAAGTATAAGACTCATGCAAGCTTTGTGTTGCCATTGATATTTCTTTACATTTGTATCTGCTATCACTGGTAATATCCATTTCACCCTTTCTGCCCTCTATCAGTCCTTGCCATCAGTGTTTAACCAGGATATTTTCACACCATTTGATTTCAAGACATAGATCAGTTTCCTTAACAGATATTGTGAATCTAGTGGTTTTGAAAACTGACCTGAAGAATTTATATTCTGAAGTGCAAACTACCTCTATGGGTCATGAGCAAGATCTATTATCTTGGAACTGCTTCTTACAGAAGTTCAATTTGCAAATGTGTGAATCTGCTTCAGTTTAATGAAGCAACCAACAGCTTGATTGTTTAGTAAAGTTATTTCCAGTCCTACCTCTTTTTACTAAGGGTACACCAAGAACAAACTTTAGAACACAAATACTCTGTGATAATTTTGGGGCTAGAAATTTTTACCCTTCTTTATCCAGTCCAAGTGAATACAGGTAGACCCAAAACTGGAAGGTGTATCTTGGATAGTCAACCAAAATTTTCCGAAGTAATTTTGGAAATTTTTAATAATTAAATCCTTGAAGGATCTCCAGTAGCTGCTGAATATATTCAGCTGTCTGTAAGACTTATTACTACCACAATCCTTAAGCCACCTGTACTGAAATAAGATAAAACTTTTGGACTTACTCTGACAGACGGAAATGCTTAAAGGTATAATCATTTTCCTTTCCTGTAAAAAATTCAAACTGAAACTAGAAGAAAACGAAATCAAAGACTCCCGAAGTTTGGGAATCATAATTGGGAAAAAAAAAAAAAAAAACAACCAAAAAACAAAGCAAAGCAAAGCAACAAAAAAAGGAAACAAAACAAACAAACCAAAAAGTCAAAAAAATCAAGGGAGCAAAGAACTTCCTCAAAATATGAAAAGCAGTAGCATTATTAAACATTTTTGACATGCTATCTCAGCCTCAGTTTTGCAATGAGAAGACAAGTAGACACCAAAATTTCAGCTTTTAAATAAAAAGTAGATTTGAAATCATATCACTCAGGTAATATCCCATGGGAAATTTGCAATGACAAGACTTAAAGAAGCTTAAAAGAGATAACCTGCTGAAGGTGACTGGAAGATCTGCACGTGGCACAAACCCACTGTCATGCAATTCAGAAGGCTGTCCTACCTCTCTTTGCCATGTGCACTCCTTCAGCTATGAAACAGGCATGAAATTCTGTTTCCTTCTGCCATTTGTGAACAAATGTTAACCTGGTGAGGATAGGACTGATAACTCTTGACAAATTTCTAAATGGGACAGTATAAGGGCAGAGGCCATTTTTATTTACAGAAATGTATGAACTTCAGCTGTTTCTGTTGAAAATCAGTTAGAAAGAGGTAAATGTCACCATTACAAGTTAATTAACTTTGATTCTTCATTGTCATTATTGACATAGATCACTATACAGATGATGTTATCCCATAAACACCCACCGACACGTATCAAGAGGTGAGGTTGTCAAGAGGATGGGAGATTCACAATTAGTGTTAATTAACCCTAGAGAATGTCTGCTCCCAAGTGATTATTGCCTTGACAAGATAGAAGGCAGCTTATACTGTCTGTGTGGTATTTTACCCCAAACAAAACTCGAGCCCAGAGCCACTGAAGCACAGAGTTTCAACACCTTCCTCTATCTTGCCAGGAAAGGCAAGGGTCAGACATACACAGTGCAAAAGAACAATAAACTGTCAACAAATATAGTCTGTAAAAATACATTAAATCTCATGTGGTGATGGATCACTGAGTCATGTGGGGACAGCACAGAAATGTAATAGCAAATGCTACAAGGGAGATGTAAGTCCTTGGGGATCAAAAGACCTGATTTTCAGTTCCACATCCCCAAATTTACCTGAAATCACAGATTAAGGTCAGAGAGCCTGAGTCACTTACAGATACACATAGTAACATTGAAATTAAGCAAGACTGAAGAGGAAGGATGATTTTCTACTTGACAAAACAACTCCCTGAGTGAGGCACTGAATGTCACTGTGACACTGTGCTCTATATGCATATTAGATGTTTCCAGGGCAGAGGCTATCTTGACTCTTATATAAAAAATCTCAAAATAGTGGAACTTTAGCTTCATTTAAGAACACAACCCTACTAAAAGAAAAATACTTCTGTTACTAAATAATATATAGTTTGATAGTCTTTTTTTACAGTTTTCCCCTTCATTTCAAAAGTCACTTCAAATGAAAATGAAACCCTAACTAGACCATTTAAAAAAGATCACACTGTATGTTCCTATGACAAACATCCAGTGATTTCCACTTTTCATACTTCTCTTTTTGGGATGAGTCTGACCATCTTCTGGTTCTTTTCCTGTTTTCTTTCAATTGAAATCCAGCTGTTGCTCTCTGCTCCCAGGTTCCAGTTCTCTACCTCCACTCCAGCCCTCCAAATCACTTTTTTCAGCTACCAGACAAAAGCTTCTATGAACAAAATCCTTCAGTCTGTATGAGATTCCTTGGGGCCCTTTTCACCCTGTAGAGCAGGAAACCATCAGCTTCAACCTGTTCTTGACTTTGCAAATCTGTTGACTTTTTTTTTTAGCCCAGCTGATTTTAATAGTTACATAACATTCAGAAGCTTAAAGAAATTCATATCTTCTTGCTATAGATCACATATAAAAATAGAATATCTGAATTTTTGTCAGAGAAATTAAGAACTGAGTGAATGAAATATATTATAAAAACAAGATACTTGTGTCTATTTGTCCAAGTAAGCTCCAAAAACGTTTGCAGCTGTGTTTGATTTACATGAAGCTGTGCAACATTCTGCCAGTATTCAAATGTTTGAGGTACCTTGTATATTCTTTTTACAAAAATTCTATATTTGAGCGTAAATACTTCTCCCAGTGGAAGTTTCATTCAAGACCAATACATTTATGTGAAAAGTTTCAGCCCCAATGAACTGACATTTTCTGATGAAAATCTTGCCCCAAACCTCTGAACTATCTCAGTGTAGAGTCTCGTGGTACTTAGACGACTGCAGCCTTAGGCTCTTTACTTTAATTGTATACATTTTCATCAAACCCTGATGCCCCTTGTGGGTTTGTGCAATTTCTGCAATGTAGCTAAAACATTTACTGTATATTTCTGTTCATAGATTTCGTGTGAAATTATTTCACCACTTTATGTCTTCTTTTTTCTTTTTAGCCCTGATGTATTTTGACATTCACTGAATTACAGTTTAACCAAAAACCTTCAAACTGGAGAAGTTGATCAGATAAGGAACTAAAGTAAGAATATTTTACTCGGAGGCCAATAGGCAGAATCAGGGCAGCAGCTACTCAGCCATTCAAGTTAAATAAAGGGTTCATTACTTGACTCTATGAATGTAATATCATTTGGGTACTTGTCACAGTCATTATTTAAAGGTTCAAGGAACACATTGCACATGCATTAAGTTTTTGTTTTAAAGTAGTACTTTAAAATCAAGATCAAAATCCTGTGATGTTCTGTAGGATGTGTCATTTCACTACTGTCACCCCAAGCACCTTCCTAGGAAAGAGATTTCTCCTGCCCTGTAGTTTTTCCTCCTTGTCACAAACTATTCCAGGGAGACAGCACAACTCTGGATAACTGCTAAAAAAATTATCATCTAGAAGGACAACCTGGAAAGCAGAAGCTGTGCATCCCAAATCTTGCTTGTAGATCATTCAGAAATTATAAACAAACTAGAAAACATGACATGATTCTGTGCTTGCCTTGCAAAAAAAAAGAGCTTAGATGAAAAGAGCTCTGTTTATTTAGTAACCAAATGTATAGAGAGTCTCCCTACATTTTCCTTGGGAGTCAAATATTAGTGGGGAAGAGGAGCTCCCTAGAATACTTAGAATATAGAATAAAGCAGTCACAAGAAAAAAAAATAAGTTACTCTGTGACATGAGTATTTTAGAATAATTTATGTTTTCTAGTTAATTGATGTTCTGTTAAGTATATTGTTAAATTTAGTACTAAGTGATTATATTTCTGCTTTACTAAGAGGATACATCCTTTGAAATATTTGCTGCAGGTTTTTAATATGCAATCTAAATTTATTAATCAAATTTCTATTTATCATTCCTGTTGCTTGTGCTTGGTAATTTTTAATAATATCTTCTTCAGAAAAATCAGCATAATATTTTTGTACTCTTAGCTTGCTTTAAACTGTGTGTGGGCGTCCTGAGTGTTTTTATTGAAAATACTAGAAAGAAAACTCAGCCCAAGGACTCAGAGAACTTGAACTTTAAAAAAGACACCAATTACAATAAATTTAATCATTCGTTATTTTAAAGTCGAAAATATAGTTTGGCTCTTATAATTGTTCATGCAAGGAAAGTAAGATATGGAAGACCTGTAGAATTGTAGGCAAAGTGTGTGTATGGACAGAAATCAGATAGGGTTTGTTTCAGTTGTCAGTTTAAGTCACCCAAACCTCAAATGCATATCTCAAGGGTATAAATATACATATGGGTGTATTACATTGGTATCATCAACCCTGGCTCCGTTGTGCTGGGTACTGACAAAAAAATATGGAATAAACTATATCTTTACCTCCAAATTTAAAAGAAAAACAATAGATTTGTTGACTTACCCAGCCATCGTCTGTCAGGTCAGAAACACTGTGGAGATTAAGATTTTGTTTACACAAATTTAATTTTCGTCCAATTAATGGATAAACAAGGCTTAATTTCCTTGGTGCCTGGCTAGAAACTGCTGCTGACGTGCACATCAACATTTTTCCCAGGTTTTGATCAGTTTTCTTTTTAATTTAAGGGAAAAAAATTGTAACTGAAAGCTAAATTATTCCAGATTTTATGAGCGGCAAATTGAAAATAGTGCAATTCGGACCAGCAGAAACACTTTATTAAGTTTATGCGAAATGGTACTTGCTATTCTGCTCTTTTTGGTTGTATATCAACATTAAAAAAAAAAAAAAATTCAACGGGCAAAAACCAGGACTACATTTTCATTCATAAATTAGATGTCCAGAGTTATTCCTTGCTATTGAAGCCAGTTATCCCAGACTGGATTTCATGCATGCTCTTAAGTGTTTTTTAGCCTCTAAAACTAGAGAACCCCATGCAAACCGCCTGCTGTTAATGAATCCCAGCATGTGCCAGCTACCAAACATTGTCTGTTTAAGACAGCAAAACCATAAGCAAAACCCCATTGTAAAATATTATCAGTCAACAGAATTCCAGTGATCAGGGGCATTCCCTGGTCCTCAAGAATTTACAAATATGGGTGATGCCAGAATTTCCCAAAGAATTAGGAAAAAAACACAATCTTCTCAGTTTTGAAGGTCTAGAAAATTAGTGAATATGTCAAAACTACCAACAGCTATCACTGAAAAACTGATGTTAATAAGGCAACATTTTTAAATAAAATTTGTCCTAAAGTCTCCAGTAGCCCTACCAAAGAGACAGAAGACAGACATTTAGACCACATTTTGTCTAGAAATTCTATGACAAGTCTGTGACAGAGCTAAAATTTCAAAACAAGTCTCCTGGACTCTGTTCCAATGGTTTCATAACAAGTCTTCCTCAGGAGGAAAAATAGAGAAAGAAAACACTGAAAAACACAGATTGGCCCTGGCATCTTTCACTACTGAAACAGTTGAAGTATTTCACTTCATAATGTGGACCAGGGGTGGGCAAAGTGCCTGGATTCTCAACAGCTGTGAAAGTAGGAGTCTTTATTTATTTTGTGTAGGGGAAATGCATGAATTTGCAATCAGGACAGCTTGTGGTAACATGCTGAAATTAATCACTTTTCAATGTGCAGAGTCCCAGAATAACTTTCTAACAGCAACATTACAAAAAAAAGACACTCCTTTTTCCCAGACTGTTTGTACCTCCAACATGTAATTTTGCCATTAGTGAAGTGTGATGAAAATTAAGTCACTTGTACAGCTCAATATGCTCAGTCAATCAACCATTAATTTTTTTTCTTTTTTACTAACTCAAGGCTCAGCTCAGCAATAAACTGGCTGTAGAATTCAAGCTGCTAAAAGCTTTTCAAAAGTCTTTAGCATTGAAATCACACTGCCTTCACCAGAGCTCTAATCTTTAAATCTGAGGGGAGAGAAAGGTCATGCTAAAATTTCAGAGCCATAACCCAAGATCTTACCTCAAGAAATGTCTTCTGCCGTGTTGCGGATATTTGACATCTCAGGCAGGCAGTTTTCTAGATGGCAGTGGTATCACTAGCACCTACTAGCCTCTTATTTTTCTTACTAATATCCTTTAATATTTTCAGCTTCTCTACTTTGGTAGCATACTCGGCTGATGGAGTTTAGAGGTGGTTTTGTGCAGAGACTACTGATAAAAACGGATTTATGATGACAGTCCAGTGGATCTCCTGATCCATCCATTTGACTCCATTAGGAGTCAAAATTAGACAGCTAGGGAGGAAAAAGAAAGCTAACAGCAAAACTTTCCTAATGCAATCCATCAGGCATGCTGTAGTCATCAATTATAGGATACTATCCAAAAACCTTTTTCCTTTTTAAACCAGGCTACTCAGATCCCTGTGAAATCAGAATACTGACTTTCAGGGCTTTTCAATTGGACATCTCAAGGAAAAACAAGCTGGTGCACTGCCCTTTGAGCTCTGGGCAGTTCTTCATGACTGCTGTTCACAACTAATGGAAGAAAACAGAATATACAGTATCCGGTTGGTGACAGAAGTTTCTCAGATTATAACCACATTTCTTTGGAAAAGTGTGAAGAATGAAGCTTGTGGTACATGGGAAGAGACTTGCAGAGAGCTGACAGTGGGTTTCTTTCCCTAGACCAGCAAATTTCAGGTATTTCACCAGCAAACAGTCTTGGTGTCCTGAGACTTAAAAACAGCATCAGAGTACCAGGCCAAGAGGAAAGGAAAGCAAAAGGGATGCAGTTTCCTTGCTTGCTTGGTTATCTGAGAAGCCAAGATGAAGGAGAGAAATCAAATACTCCTCTTGTGAAAGTCCAGAACCACAATGTAACTTCTCCTGTGCTCACAGCTCATGTTGCTACAGGCCCAAGGTACCACTGTACTGTCCCAGTGAGTCTGAGCTCCTGGTGCATCAGGAAGATCCCAGTGCACGACACAGAGAGCAGTCCTACTGCTCCCTGCATTACTGAGGGAATAAGAAGGCAAATGGCTGTGGGTTTTGTTCTATAAAGAGTAAATATGTCAGAATTTTTTTCTAGGCTGAGGTCTTGAAAGCTGAAATCATCCTACAGTCAGACTCTCAGATTTCCCAGTCAGACACGAAAAACTGCAATAAGATCCTGGTGTACCTTTCAGTACTTGGTGGCATCTCTCCTATCCAAAGAGTTCTGAGTCCACTCCCAGCAAAAGGATGATTGTTCTGAGCACCTCTTGAAAACCCTGTGCTAAATGTGCCTTTGCAGCACAAGAGCAACCAGCTCTCTCCCCAGCCTTTGCAGATAGAGCACTTCACAGATCTCACAAATGTTCTTTTCGATGTTAGTCTGCACTCCAGCCTGTCTACAAATGCCAGTGCCTGTCTCACAGCAAAACTGTGCCATCCTTATCACTGCTGCCTGATGCTGCTCTGAATGGTTATTTCTGCTCGGACATGTTGCTCACTCCATCATGGGAGGGGCAGGAATGAGTGGGGTAAATATTTTTAGAGGGGATGGCAGCAATCCCATGGGGACACTGCCCCACGTAGCAGATGTAGCCACGGCAGGCTCATTTTATATCCTCAAGATGTCATATCACACTCGTCTTTATGACCAGTTTGCTGTTCTTCCCCCTGCACCACAACCACTTCTGTTCAAGTCACAGTGGAACTGGTCCTTCCTTGCTTCACAGCCTCTCTTGTCAGTGATTACTTTTAGCTCTGTCATTCCTTTGGAGCTAAAATTGTATCTGTGCAGCTCTAGAGAGCAGTGTCTTTCTACATCCATCAAAAAACATTGCAGAAAGTACCCAAGAGCAACAATAATAGGAAGAAATTAATTATTAGAATGTTGTATTTAAAAAACCTAAACAAAATTTTCCAGCTATCTTCACCATCATTTCCCTATGGAGAGAAAAATCAGTGTCTTTATTTAGATTTCTCTTCTGCTGTGCTATTTTACTGACTGCAGCAAAATTGTTTACCTATTTTAGAAGAGTGTAACGCCTCATTTCTTGAAACACAAGGAAACCTCACGTGGCCTATTTCCAAACACAGTGAAGATAAGCATTTCTTGCATTGTATATACTTTTAGGCTAATCAGTCACAAACTTTTAAGCTGAATCACCTTGCTTGAAGGAAACCCTTTAAAGGTTGCTAAAAGCCATGTTTTGTTCCTTTCTGCATCGCCTGGATTTGGCTAAAAAGCTTTGCAGGGCAAACTGACCAAAGAAGTATTTCTTGACACAGCCAGCTTATAGTGCAGCAAAGGTGCCAGCAAAGGTGCCAGTGGGCTAAGATTTTCAATTATAAATCTAGTTAGTTCATCTAAGTATGAAATATTCTGGATCATTCTTTTCAGAGGACAAATATCTAGCTCTGTTATTGGCTTTGTGCATAAATAGCAGCAGCATATGTAATTTATAATAGCAGGTTCTCAAAGAGTTTTGAAAAAAGCAACCATTAGGAAAAAAAGCCAAAAATCTGATTAATGGGTTTTGCAAAAAGCCTTTTCCTATGCATATCAATTTTCTGCCAACGGTTTCTTATTTCTTAGCAAAAAAAACCCCAAAACCAGTGATTGATCACTGCTTCAGACTTAATACAGTACAAGAGAAGGACTATTCAGTTATAGAAAAAAAATCCCAAACTTGTAGGTATTATTTCCACCTATATTTCCTCACTCTAAATGCAGTGGGCTCTCTTGACTGAGGATTGCTCATAATTCTTTTTCACAAAATTAATATATTTACAGAAAATGTTTTTTCTACCAAAAATGGAAACTCTCAGAGATATTTATGTTTGAGCACACCTCATTTTTAAATAAAAAATTCAAATGTTCAAGAACTTTCACTGCAATAGTGAAACAAAATCATATTCTCTCACTTCATGCAAAAATTTTTCCCTGCCTGCTTAAGTAAAATTCAATTTTGTTTAAAAATATTCAAAATTTTCACATCTTATTTTGAACTGTGCAGTAGAGTTTCATTTTGCTTAAAATGTTTCGTACTTTCCAGTAATTCCCATCATCATACTCTCTGCATGGTCAATCAGGAAGTGAATCAGAACAAGATACAGTGGAAATTTTCTACACAGTGCTCATAATTCACTCCTGCTCCAGTTGTGGCTGTGGTACTTTTGAATAAGAATTTCCACAGAGGAGTTTAGTGAAGTTTGACTAATTGACTTTTAGAGTGCATTCAGCTCAAGTTTGCTGGGTTCACTCCCATGGATAAGCTCTATTTCTGTATCCTTCACTTTCTAGTCCAACTTGCTTTGTAATATCACACATTATTAAATAGCTAGTATGAAGCTGTCTTAAAATCACAGTGAATAATTCCAGCAGTAGAGATGTCAAGTAGATATAGCGATTACTGGGAAGCTCCTAACTCGTGGGGGAATTGTGATACTTAATTAGTTAATGTTTCTACATTTCAGATGAAAGAGGTTAGTAAGTTCAAATATTATTATTCCTGTCTTTTCTGAAATGTATTAACCCTAATAATTTTGAGGAGAAATTAACATAGTTCTAGTGCTCACATTTGAGGCAAATGTCTTTTCAGTAAATGACAAAGCCACTGATGCTGCAGAAATATCAGTCAAGCATTGGTACACCAGGAAACCTGGACACACATAAAGAGGAAAGACAAGAAGGAAAGAATATTTTCAGTTTGCGTCTTTCAAGGATGTTATAAACAGAGCAAATGGTACGGAAAAACACATATTTGCCTTCTCTTTGCAGTACACTGTTAAAATGGATTCACACACTTCACCCCTTGTCCAGCTGAGCCATACTTAGAACTTTTCCTCTATTTCGGTAAGAGCCTCTTCAGCTTGAAAATACTGATTACTGAGGAATGGAGCATCACTAAGCAATTCCCCTTCCTTTACTCAGTTGCTATTTGGGTTTTTTTGTTTGTGTACTTTCTTCTGATAAAGACATCATGTCAAAATATCACAGGGTAGCTGCTGCAGTAGAGACAAGTAAACAAGGTCAGTCTTCTCCCTGACACAGATTTTCTCCACGGAGAAAAAAGTGCACTAAGCAGAGGGGCAGCTGCTGAAACACTTGAGGGACGAAGTGGCACCCTGTAGTTATCATTGTATATCATCACAAATGTTTTCCTTGTCATCATCTTCCTGTGCAGCATGTTAAGTTCCACAGTGGAATTAAACTCACCTGTGGGAGTACAATTGGAGCCCTGCTGCCATGATGCAGCAGCCTCAGGAGGAAGAGACCTGTCGTGGGATCAAGAGCAAATATAAGCCAAATTGAAGACACACCTTTACTGGGCTGTATGAACACACTTGCCTGATGTTGCAGGAGTGAATTCTAGTTTCTAACTTGTTACAAGGAAACCAGAACCAGGCATTCACAGTTAAATGAGATTCCTAATACTACAGCTATCAAAAGGGATTTCCAAAATGATAATGTAACTGTGATTTCATAGTGAAGAAATTACTGTGAAATTAGTATGGAACAGTTCAACCTCAAAAAAACACTGCAATGGAAATGTTTGTACTTGAACCTCAATGCAAATGAGCAGAAATGCTTCTTGCTGTTTGAGAAGCTGCATTATGTTTTTATATTACCTATATGTTCACATATATTAAGATGTATATTTCTTCATATTATAAGCTTCTTGTTACTAACACAACACACAATATAAAAATAAGGCAGCATTCGAAAGTAAATTTATTCTTCTGATGTCACTGCTACATATTATGTCAGTTTGTTAACACAACTGATATTAGACTGAAAGGATGGCATCTGGTTATTGAAATAACATTTTGATGGCCTCATGTTATCAGAATTGACATGAAAAATACAGAGATTGACGAATATACGCATTTGTAATCAGAATTTTTTTCAGTTTGGAAGTGAGCAGAGGATGCAATTTTTCTGTCAACTGAAAATGCAGATTTAAACAAAGTTTTTGATGAATATGTCTTAAATTGACTGAATTATTTTAACTGATAAATAAAATAACTTTAATTTAAAAGACTATTTATTTTTTCCTTTTGAGATTATAATGCATTTTAAAATCAATTTTTAAAATTCTCAAGACACCAGGTAAGAAACACACCTTTAGCTAAACTAAACATTCTCTTAGCCTCCAAATGATATTTAATCACATTTTTCAAATTATTAGCAGACTAAAAACCAGTTTATATTCCCACAGCTGTAAATGAATTGAGCACATCCCGTATCCTATCCTAAGTGCCAGTATTCAAATTCACCAAATTACTCAACGAGCCCAAGAGACCTCTACAACTTCAGCTTCTGCAAAACAGATCAGGAAAAAATAACCAAGTATTCAACCTACTGCAATAAGTCAGCGTCAGAGCAAAGCCCAGAGGCTCATAATAAGTAGATGTTAGAACATGAAGCCGCTTTACTGCTATGCCACTGCAATTAGAGTGGCTCTCCAGGACATCTGACTCACCCTGCTTTGGATTTTCTGGTACACAGACAGATTTCACTCTTTACCTTTTAAGGTTTCTCCTTTCAAGTTTGTCAAATCATTTCTAGATTTTCTTCAGACAGCCAGGATAACATCACCCCTCTGTGTACTGGTACCAAGTCAGGTCAAGAGCAACTGTCAGACTACTCAGACTAAAGACCAGATGTCAGACTTACACTGCTAAATTCAGACTAATGCCATTCACTTCAGTGCATCCCTCTAGTTTCCCTTTGGTGTGGAATGATATCATCTCATTTTCATCCTGTGCTAAACTGTAATACATAGGATTTCCCAAGCCTGAATTTTCAAAAAAAAAAAAAAAAAAAAAAAAGGAAAAATAAATTAAATGTGGAGACTCTTTTTATGGACCCAGAATATCTGGTTATGTCTTTCTGCATGAATTTACTCAAAGAAACAAATACATATAAAGATGCCACTTCAAATTTTTATCCAGAAGGATATTTTATTGTTTGGATGAGTCACTATGTCACATCTCATTATGGAGTAGCACAAGCCCATGTTCCTAATTCAGAAAAGTCTGTCTCCTTGTTCAAAACTAAAAGTGGCATAAACCCATTATAATTCAAGTAAGTTGCTGGCAGGTCCTAAAATGGCTTTCCTGGAGAATAATGAGAGAGACCAGTGGGGTAAGAAACATGATAAGTGACTGAGTAGAATAAGGCATAATGAATAGTTGCTCTGTCCCTGGCAGGTGACCATGGTACCAGAGAACTCTGTCACACAATGTCCTTTATGGCACGTCATAAATTAAAAGAGATTTTTATTGTGAAAGCTTCTGTCACTGCAGGGAGGAAGAACAATATAATGCCACATTTCTTTCCAGGATTGCAAATCAAGGCCAAAATCTCTCCTGATGTAAATGATGTCAATCCATTCATTTGAGCTGAGTTTTACCCACGTTTATCATCAGAAAAAGTCATAAACTGCTTCTGCTTTAATTTAATTGAAGTATCGATTCTTCAAAATTGTTACATTAAATAGAGTTTTAGTTACCAGTGTCTCCCTGTAAAAGACAATCTGGCACAAAAAGCTGATTCTCTGTATAAGTCAGTGGGAGTAGACAGGAGGATAGGAATTAGGGAGATGAAAAAAAAAAAAGCTATTTGAATTTATAAGGCCAGAAAAGTATCTATCTTCTAGTGTAATCACCTCAGATGATCAGCAGAAATTACAGCAATCAATCACATCCAGCACAAATAGAAATCTAGCAACAGCTCCAAAATAAAGAGTTGCCTTTTTTACTAATCTTTCTCTTTTACTCCTAATAACTTAAGGGGAATCAAAGACTTAAGTTAGACTTTGATGCTGATAGCAGCAAGCTCCCAATGCATCTTCTTCAGAACTCTACGGATGGCCATCAGGACAGCCAAAGTGTTAGGTACCTTTACAGTGGTGTGACAACGCTGCGCGATGACAGTGTTTGAGAGCTGCCCAGCTGGTGCAGCCCGGACCAAAAACATGCTCAAAGGGTAGTTTATGTGGTCTTTCCATATCTTTTGCCTGATTCTCTTTTTTTTTTTCATGTCAGAGTGCTTGCTTTCGGAATCATAAAAATACATATGCCTATTTTTGGGCACACAGATGTCTGTATACACGTATTTGGAAGGAGAGAGGAACTGATCCAAGATTCAGGCCTTTCAGGACTGAATTCTCCTGCATAGTCTGTTCTTGTTGCTTTGCTCCATTCCAGGCACCATTAATACCTCTCAAGTTTATTCCTTTCAGCCCAAATTATGCTCCAAACTGTGTTTGTGTTCAGTACCTTGCACTCTCCTCCTGCCCTGCCCAGCCTTACAAACTGCAAAGCCCTGCCAATACTCATGTTCACTGTTCTTTAACTCAACTCCAAGGACAGCCATGTCAGTGGCTCACCTGTTTTAATAAAAAATCTTGAAAAAACAGGCACCAGAGGATGTTGTGAATATTCCGAGCAACTTGAAAAACTGTGAGTGGAAGGGATTCAAACACGCGTGGGCAGCAGAGTGTCGCTCACGGTATCACCGGGTACACGCGCACGGGAGCGTTCAGGTGGTGCTTCTGCGGCAGTGAACTGACTGGGCAAGGGGCAGGGCTGCTCTGGAAACTGTGCAAGTGTCTTACCAAGATCTGCAGCTGACTTGTACTTGGCCAGTTCAGACCAAGGCACTGTAAACTTGTATCTGCACAGCCCCTTCACACAAATCTAGCTGCGTAGACATATCCACATGGGCTGTCTGCAAGGGCTAAGAATTAAACTGGCAGATGGTCCTCAAGCTGAGAGCATATTGATATTGAAATAAAGTAGATCGAATCTTTATGACTGATACTTCAACTGAGAAGTATTTCATTCTAGCCACAAGCATACTTCTGATAGAAGAATTTTCTATCGTGTGAAAACAACTCAGGTAGCATTTCCTCAAGGACAAATATTCTCGCAAAAGCACTTATTTAGACAAAGGAAACTGAGATTACTAATTTATTTCCCCCACAGTGAAATTCCATTGTGCACTCTGAACTTTCTGCCTTCATAGGAGCTACTCCCACCCATAAACTTTCTGTGAACCAGACTATGATTTCTCACTAATCAGATATTTCCCTCTCACATTCATTTAATTATACTATATTAATAAACCTTGACTTTTAGACAGAAGCTCCATGAGGTGTATTCTCAACATGACACACACTTAAGTCCCTGTGGCATCATCAGCAGTTAGGCACATGTGGAGAACTGATTATAGCCTTAGGTTTTTAACCATTGCTGCCTTACCTTTAGATTTTTTCCTCTGGTGATTTCTTGAGTGCCAACACACATACTGCAGTTCCCATCTTTGCTGAAAACCTTCATAGAAACAGTATAAAAAGGTTCAATTTATGCAAAATAGAATTTTAATCTAGAAAAATGCAGATTTGAAACACTGCATGATGAAAGAAATCACCTGAAAGTACAACCAAAGAGGTTACAAAAGCAGGTCACAGAGATCTGGTTTCTTGGGGAGCTTCTGTACATTGGAAAAATGTAAGCTGCTGCTGGCAGCTCCAAACTGCACACATTAAATGTGTCGACAAAGGATTTTGACAGGTCTCTACAAATCTGAGACTTTCTGTCCCTATAGAACATTTCTGGTTTTATGGCAAGACAGAGGTAAGAAGCAGAGTGGATTCTGTGCAACTGTTCCATACTGAATGGACACTCCTTTGGACAAATATTCATTTATTCTGAGGTGGCTGGCACCTGGTGTTGGGATAGTTTAAAAATATTTTATTTTTACTTACTACCTTTTCACCTTTTTTTTTTTTTCCTGTAACAACTGGATATTATGACTCAGTACGATTACACTGAGATTCTGCTGCAGAACTGAGGGTTAGATCAGCAATACTCAGTTAACAATGCAACGTGCTCTACTCTATATCTATTTTATTTAATTGACTTAGGATGAGAAAGGTAACATTTTGAAAATATTTAGGAGGTCAGGAAGTGAATACCCCTTCGCTGCTTTGGTCTGGGGATTATTCCTTAAAAAATACAGAAATAAATAGTGCCTTTAGTTACTTAGATTACATAAAATAATTCATCCATGGCATGATTTTATAAGTCTATCTACAAAAAGTTGTGTATATAAAATAAGAACCAGTGGATTTGCACTGCATAATCCTCAGCAACAGTCTAGTTTACAGTTCGTACAAAATAACATTAGAAAATGTAATGTGCACGCAGTACGCAAAGTGTTTGTACTCACATACAAGCACATCTGATGGACACAGTAGGAGATGAATTCTTTGAAAGTGACAAAAGCTGAAAGTTTAGTTATAGGTTATAGTGCTGATAAGACACTTTCAGGAAATCAGGAGTCTTAGAGTGAAATATTTGAAAGTCATGGGAAGAGATTTTGAAGAATCTTAGCTAGATGAAAAGGTCGGGTTACTCTTAGTTATATGCAGAGTGTTCTTTATCTGCAGCAATACCAAAATTGGACTTAGAGCGGGGCTTTGCAGGTAGTAGATCTGTGCCATATTGCTTGTCACTATGTCATTTGATTATAACTGGAAGGCAAGGAAGACATCGATGTTTGCAGCTTCTGAGACAGATGCAATTCAATAATTCACCCCGATGTAATTGTACCTCATGGTTGGCTGCTGCTTTATAGGATCTCAGAGAACTTTGCTGGAAAGACTGTAACAAAATGATCATTTCTTTAAAATAATATTCAACCTGTTCTTCTGAGAAAAAAAATATCTTCCTTTGTTAAGAAAACATGTAGGGTTTGCTTATCTCTTGGTGGGTATTCCATGTATTTGAGTTTATCTGCTTGTTTTCTACTTAAATTGTCCATTTCTAATCAAGCAAAAGTTCTGTGCTTTTTAGGCACAAGGTCCCTTTTGTTTCCCCTGCAGTGTTCATTATTGTCCATGACAGATCTATTCCTAAGACTGCTAAGCAATGAAGAAGGCTAATCTAGAGCAGCACTGCTCTCCCTGGGTAATTTAGACAAGATCAATATTCATTAACATTGGTAATTCACTACACAAGGGGACAGTGCTTTAAAAAAAAAAAAACACCTCTAAAAGAAAGAGACAGGAATATGTTGCTCGCATGGGTAAGACACATCACATCCATTTTCTACACTCTCTTTGGACAACTCACATCAGTGTTTAATCACTTACATGCAATATTTTCCTGCTGTCCAGTTGGAATGCCTTCTCCTGGGATCTGTAGCTCTTGCCTCTTATCACTTTGCTGTGAGACTTCCAGAGCCTCTCTGCTGAATTCTTTGTTCCTCCCGGCAGCCACAACTTCTGCCCAGCCCACTTCCAGTCTGGGCTCATTCCCAACACTGCTGCTTCTCCTCCTGCTGTCAGATTCAGTTTCTG
>JAYRBT010000181.1:8160233-8173857 GCA_036023395.1 Myiotriccus ornatus
ACAGAGGATAGAATTCTCTTCTAAGATGTCAACACTACAAAAATATGCTAGTCCTCATGTTCAACCTTTTGCCTAAACTTAAAAAAGTTTTGCCTAAACTTAAAAAAGTTTTGCCTAAACTTAAGAAAAGACTCCCTGTCTTTTTTTGACAGACAGTCAAGATTCACATTCAGTAACAAAGTCTGCAGCACACTTGTCCTGCTCTGTGGATACAAGTGATCCCAGATGCTGGATCATGTTTCAATCCTTGAATTATTTTTCATTTCCCTGTATGTTTCTTCCATGTCTACAAAGTGAATGAAGTGTATGTATGACTATAAAGAATCTATCACAATAGAGCAAGTGACTAAGGAATAGTGGAAAAGTTGTACATATTTGGAGATAAAGTGACACAGAGGAAGTTTAATGATGATACTCACTAATATACACACACTTATAATTGGACTATTAAATATTTGAGTAATAAAGAGAGATCAATAGAAGCTGGTTTCCAAAAATAGTCAATATTTAAAAGAAAAAAAGGCACAGTTTCAAGGCAATAAATCTATACTAGATCTGATCAGTAGAATATTTGGGAAGAAAAAAAAAAAGGATGAACTATGGTGGAAGAACAGAGGAATAAGTAGAACAGTTTCAGTATTTTCCAGACTAGTGTTATAACATTTTACTGTAAAATATTAGTTTAATTTACAAAATCACCAGCATTTTTAAAGTGATTCAAAAGAAAGAAAGGAAGAAGAAAAAATACCAAATAGTTGGAGGAAATAGTTGTGATTGACATGAAAGGAATTCCCTCCACTTTCTTTTCTACATTATCCAGGAAATCGTAAACTAAGGAAATGTAGCTGATAAAACCAAAGCCGTTTCAAATCTATATTTAGAAACTAGAGGCAGACTTACAATGTAGTGCTCTTATCTTTCAAACATTAATAAGTGATGATTGTTGCAGGGGGACTTGCCTGTTCATATATTTCTCTCGCATTCATTGGCCCCTCTGGAGAAGGGCTGTACCGTACTTTGGAATAAGGTTCAGCTCTCCCTGCTGAATTCCTGTCAACAAAGGCTGGGCTGTAAGCATGACTCCTGCACTCCAATTACTTAATAAAGCTGGCAGCTGCTGTCTTGGGAGCACGAGCACTTGACTTAAATATTGCACAAAAAAAATAGTAGCACAAATACTCAGGAGAAGAGGGGAAACCAAGCAGCAGTTCCAGCAACATGGAATGAAACTTGAGTCAACTTCTTTCTGCTGGGGATCTGGCCTAGAAGTAGTACTTTTTTACAAGGTAAGGTAAGGTGCTTTTGTCATAACAAGATGCAATAGAAGCAAATGCCCTAATTAAAAGTTATGATGCGCTGAAGGTGCTCCTGCCTATTGAGGAGCTTGCTGAGAATGGAAAAGCAAAACTTCTGCTTGTGACTAATCATATGGAACAGGTTTCCTTGCTGTGCATTTAAGAAAACAGATAGTGAGACATGACAGTTGCTTTGCTCACAAATCTTAGCAACTGGTGCCTCTTGTCTGCTCTTATGGCAGAATAGATACACTGCTGTTCTTCCCATTATTTCTGTGTCCTTTTTGCCACCCCAGCAGAAAAAAAAAAACATGTTACCACAAAGCATCAGTAATATCTGCTTTGCCAAATGGGGTTCAAGGAAGAATATATATAAATTCCTTTTATTCTGGGGCTGGATTGAGCTGTTGGAGTCAACTCTTTGTCTACACAGGATCACTCCAGGATTAGCTGAAATAAATTCAGATTCTTCTTTTGCCATCACTAAAAGGATGCAGAAGCCAAGTAGAAATGTAACAGTCAGGCTTATTTCCTGTAATCTCCTGTCTGGTCCAACAAAGACTGGAACAATTTTGCCTAATACAAACAGACAGTGGTGCATTTGAAATTCCCATTTAGAGTTATTTCAGACTGCAAGTCCATTATGCTTCTACGAGACTCATGCTCTTAAATTAGTAAGGATTTAAAAAGAGAGCAGCTTGCTGCCATATCCCAGTGTAAACTCAGAAGCACCATAATTGTCCTTTCAGCATCTCTGCAAGTGAAGCATTTTCCTTTCTTTTATTGAATTCTGCAGTTCACAATAACAGAGTAAAAGTTTTCTCTAACCTGAACTAATGAACCATAAATCATTTAAAGCATGCAAACGCAGTTCAGAGAAAGGGAAAAATCAATTGCAACTCATCGAGTTTCCAAAGTAGATTTCTCTGCATGGTGTTCTTCAGCTCTCCTTTCCACAAAACATGCTCTTGTTCAATAATTAAACAAAAGAAAAGAAAAAAAAATGATTTTGTTACATCATATTAAGTGATAAGCAGCAGCCAGGAAAAAGGAAAGAGGCCCAGAGAGTGGGAGAAAAAAACCTCATTATTTCTATTTGAGAATATTTCATACACATCTTCTCTCACAAAAAATATTTTCTCTTCTAACTTCTCCAAAGGCAGTAATTAATATGGTTCCATTAAGCTTATTAAAAAAACCTGCTAGTATTACAGAATGAAATTAACCCATCAAGACACCAAGTAGGAAAATTATGACAAATTATGTTAATTTTGGTCTACTGTTCCTCTGCTACAGGACAAGACTTCTGAAAAACCACACGTTGGCAATAGGAAACTTAACATTAAAGTGTGCAAATAAAGTTAATTCTACTAAAATTTGCCCTCAGATTATGATACCTCCTCCAGCAATATATTCTATTTCTTTAATTTGCATCACACATCTACTTATAAATATTAAATCTGGGTCTCCATGCTCCTGTAGAAAGATGAGTTGTGGTTGCAGGCTCGCTGCATACTCAGGCATTGTACATGCCTTTTTTTCTGTTAAGTCTCTCCTGATTTTGTATAAAGATACTTCCTATTCAAGAAACTTGAACTTCTTCATGCTGACAAATATTTGTCCCATACCAGGTCTCCTTTTCTAAGCTGACAAACTGTTGTGAGCTACATTTGAAAATGGTCATCTAAACAAGCACTTTCCAGTGTTTAGCCCTAAAATTTGGGTCCTTGATAAAGGTTAAACAAAAGAGATTTTATTTTCATGAGACACATTACCTTCAGAGACTTGGAGACCCTTAATGTAAAATCCAGAGCAAAGTACCTAAACCCGATGACTGCTCTTTAAATTCCTGAATGTAACCAGAGGTTACAACATGAACTAATGAGAAACATTTGGCAGCAAATTACATTTGTATTGGTTCAATGTGATTAATAGCTAAATAAATTGTGATTGTGTAAAAATAATGGTTATATAAAAATAATGGATCTCACGTATTATTTTGATAGCACACAGTTTGCAGAGCAGGGTAAGTTTTGGCCTTACTAAAGAAAAGTCAGGGTTTTGCTTATGAAATTACTGACCTTAGTGCCTCTGTTACTAGAGAGAAAAAACCTAAAGATTACTCCCAAACTCTTCAACTCTACTCCAGCTGAGGACTTTCAAACACTGTCTGGCAGCCCAACACAAATCTAAGAAACTACCCTTCAAGTTTTAATTGATCTATTTTCCCATATATGTAATTACACAAACTGCCTTACCTTGCTCAAGGCTTACTGTAGCGTATAAACATCTAGTTTATATACATGATGTTTCCTTCAGCTTAACAGTCATTCATGAGGAAATTGTATCCAATAAAACAGACTCTAAAAGAGTAAACCTCCAGGGACTAAAAAGTTTAATGTACCGTGTGGAAAGAGGAGTACACCCAAATTGATAGGGGAGATTCTGTTCAATTTATGAGTAATTTAGTTAATAAATACAAAGATTTACATATCTCACAGACATTTGCAGGCAGAAAAGGTCATCCCAAGAGTACATATTTTGCACTGGTAAATATAAGTTCAAGCTAGACTTAAAAAAACCCCAAAGATTCTTTTTTAACCTGTGGACAGTAAAAACTGAATAAAAGCTGTGAATTTAGCCCTATGCAAGTATTTAATTACATTAAATACAGGGAGTGAGCAGTAGTCTAACCATAGCAGACACTGGAGTGATCAGTTTCCTTTCTGCTTTAAATAAACTTTTCCGTAGTGGAATGCAAGCACTAAGAATCTGACTCTGCTCTGAAAAGGTGCTGGTTATAAAGATAAGAGATCTCCTGCACTAAATGACACAACACTCATCTTCATAGCTTCAGAGGTCAGCGAGAGATAAGGCAGGATTTAGAAAGAGGTGCTGCTGCTTTACAGAGCAATGATAACAACACATTCATAACAAGGTATATTCTCACCATAAATTTTCTGACTGGAAGGTTGGAGATAACAAAGAAATCATCTTTTAGGAAGTTTAAACTACTCTGTGCTTTCCTGTTATTCATTCTGTGCAGAAAAGACTTGCAACATAATCTCCTGGACATACAAGTAACAACATTTTATGATCATTTATGTCAAATTGCTACAATATCACAGCTAGTGTCATCTCTGAACTTGGCTCAGAAAATTATTTTTCCAGAGCTTACTCTTCCTCAGCAAGCTGAATACACTCAGCCCTAAGATCAGATCTGTTTATAGAGGAGCTCTGCTCTTCGAGTGGGAGAAGCCTAATGAGAGTAAGCAAACTTCAGCAAATGCAATCCATGAAGTAGGTAAAAGGTGGCAATCTGGTGCAAAAAAGTCACTTTTCAAGCTCACCAGGGTACTGCAGAGGAGGCTGTTGTTTCAATCAGCTTTGCAGTGGCTTCTATCTTTTGTATGAAAACACAGGAATGCCATTAAATTTCAGTCTCCTTTCAATATCCTGATGGCCTCTGGTCTTCCTGTGTGGCTGCTGTGCTGCTCCAATCCATTATCCCAGCTTCATTCTACCTGGATCTGCTCAGGAAGTTCAGCAGCGTTGAACAGTTAATAGTGCCTGCAAGGTGCTTGTACAGCTTTATTTACTGAGATGCATTTTTCTGTTTCAGCATTAGATCCAGATCATTTAACCTACAAAAAAAGATGCAACAGCCACCAGATGCTATGTTGTGCTAGTGACTAATTACCAAAGAACATGACAGACATTTAATTTCTGAGGGTATTGGGAAAGATTTAAGGAGTGGGATAAGCAAGAAGTAAAATTAAGAATTCACGAAATTCAGAAGAAATAATTGTTTTGCTTTTTGAAGGAATGTTATAAGCTATTCCTAAAGGCAGAACATCAAATAACATCATTGCTGAGGCTGGACAGAAGCTCTGGAAACTTCCAAAGTCCATTCCAAACCTCTGCTTAGAGCATGGGCAGCTGAAGTAGATTGTTCGGGACCATGCCCTGTTAGATTTTGAGTATCTCAGAAGATGGAGACCCCACAACCTCTCTTGGAAACCTCTGCAGTGTTTCATCACCCTCACAGTAAAGTTTTTCATTATGTTTGCATAGAATTTTCTGTATTTCAGTCTATGTCCTTTGCCTCTTGCTCAGTCACTGGGCACCACTGAGAGACTCTCTGCTCTGGACAGCAGTCTTCCAGCTCTCCTTCTTGGATATTTTCCTTCCTCACTGACAAACCTTGAACTGGCACATCTCACAAACATGAAACATGTTATTAAACTCAGTTCTTAGTAATGAATTTGTATTGAAATTCCCCCTTTGAGCAGAGTAAGTAAAGATAAATCCAGATCAGTGAAAAATTCTTGGCAGTTGGCAGCCAATATTTAGCAGCTTTGATTCAGATATTGCTAAGAAGTTACCATCTCCCCAGGCTTTCAGCAGTCATGGAAGATAATCTGAATTCCTCCCAGGAGATGCTCAGAAACATCATGAAACTTCTTCTTAATAATGTGGATTAGATGTGACACTAGTTGCAAGATCGTACTCACTGTAACGATATCAGGCACTTGGAGATACAGGGATACAACACACCCACATGCGAACTGTTGGGTCACTGAAACTGGCATTAATCCTCTGCTGTTGATCTCATTCTACAGAGACTATGTCAGATGGATAAGTTTGCTGCAGGACACATAATTTAACCTGAAAAATGTTGTAGAGGGTCTACAAAAAAAAGTGTAAATCTTTTAAAGATTTGTAAAGCTATTGCTATTAAAAAAAAATTACTTTATATACTGTCTCTACTTTACAGACTCAAGCACTGCCAATCTCAAGGATCAGTGTGTCAGTCACTGCTGTTACTGCCCAAATCTTGCCATGAAACAGAGAAGCCAGAGAAGACCATGGGGTCTTTGTCTTTTTCTATCATTTAATTTTTATATAACCTAGGTGGTAGCTCAAGCACAGGTTAGGGCAAATGTCAGCATTTCCTTCTTTGCCTCACAACTGTTGCAGCAGCTGTATAACATAGTGATTCCGATTATTTCACAAATGCATAGGAGCTAATTTCCGAGTTGATCCTTCAGGCTTAATGTCCCTGGAGTTCTCTCTGGGCAAGTCATTTATCCTTTATAAGGTTTCTTGTTTATTGTCTGACAAAGAACCAAGTCTTGCAGACACAGCTGATAATTCACAGCAGCTAGAATACCTTGGCAGAAGCTTTTCTCACCTTTCTTCCCCACAGTGGGGATTCACTTACTGATGGACAACCATATAAATACTGAACTGAAGGAAGAACAGAAATGTTTACTTCACTTTTCACTTCTATCCCTCTGCCTCTTCAGCATCATGGTCACTCACTCCCCTCCTCACCAACACTTAAAAGAACAGTCTCATTTTTGATTGAAATAATTTTTGCACTCTAGAAAAAAAAAAAAAGTGGTAAAGACTAAAAAGTTACTTCACAAATGTTAAAATGTACTTTTTCAAGGTCTGAAGATTTTTCTGTCGTTCTAGAGCATGGAAATATTTAAAAAAGGAAAAAGGGTTTTAACTTTGATTTGCTTTGGAAATAATTTTAAAATGTCATAAAGTCTTGTCACAAGGGGGGCATCTCCCACAAAATAATACTATATTTTTTCACTCAGCAGATAGGAAACAGATAATAATGAAATGACTTTACAGTGTCACACACAAATGTGGTGACAAACCCTCCAGTAAAGCTCCAGGTAAAAGACTGTTCAAGGTTTAAGACTTTTTAAATCTAGTCTGCAGAATCTGAGTGATTTGACAGGACTCTGGCTTAAAACCACTCATTAATGCAAGGATCATGGCTTTGCTTTTCCAAATAAAGGTTTAAAATTCATAGAATCACAGAATGGTTTAGGTTTGAAGGGACCTTAAACATCACCTAGTTCCAGCTACCCTGCCATGGGCAGGGACAGCTTCCACTAGACCAGGTGTTACCTCCCCTACTTTCAAGAAAGAAACTGTGCCTGGAAATCTCCTCTATTTTAAGGTATTTGAGCAAACATAAGGAGAGAACAGAAGGAAAACAGGGATGCCTGTACAGGAGGCTGCTGCACTCAAAATGCACCCAGCACAAAACCCACTGCTGTAGAAGAGTGCACACAGAGCAGCTTGGGAAATCACACAGAAAACTTCTCCTGAATATCTCCATTCACAACTGCTTTAGGAGGGTTAATCAGGTATTACGGGGTGTACCAAAATAAGAGAATTCCACAGTTATACAAAAATGGAGACAGTGATAAATTTAGTTTAAATAAAATAGTGTAATAAATCAACTTGCTCAATGAGAAGACTGTACTGAATAATTTCAAAGCTGAGTTTTGTCAGAGGCAAAACTTGCATATCTCCATTTCTACATTCACTTGGAATAACTCCTGTACTTTTTTATTCTCTGAGATTTAAAATCATGTACAGGTCACTACAGATTTTACTTATACAATGTCTTATAAAGAGTAAATATATAAAATAATGTGCACATTGTGCTAAAGACCTCTCTCTAAATTCTCTTCAAGTGAAGAAGAGTTTATATATTTTGGTTGTAAATTCATTGTAAATTCATTGTAAATTCTTTTCCTACAACTACCCCCTAGAGTCATATTTCCTACAGGCATTTATAAGGTAAAAGGAATACATACCAGCTGAAATTGAGATGAATGATACTTATGACATTGCCTGTACACAATACATTACTTGCAATATAACACTAATCAAACTAATGTTGCTATGAAGGGGATAATGTTCAGCTAGAGTTCTGGGAACTCAGGAAGGGTAAGGCAAGACTGTATAGATGCGTTAACGGGGAGTAAATATGTTAAGATCACATCAAGAGGTGCTGTTTCCCAGATCAGACAGAGCTCCCTGTTCAAAGCAGAGACCTGTGAGAATGCAAAGGGTGATCACAAGGCAAATTCTGCCCTTTAGTTCCCCCTTAGGACACTCTGATCTTATGAGACACTCCACTGGTGCTGCTGATGGACCCACCAAACCACACCTGGGTGCTGGTATGTACAAATACCGAGCCCATTGATTTCAATTATAAGAGGGCAAGCACAGATTCACAAATCAAAACTGTTTTCAGCACTTAAATAACTTCTGGTGACTAAAAATGGGTTGCTAATTTACCCCTTGTTATGAGGTCTCATACAAAATGAACTATTGAGGACTACCCAAAATGAAGAATAGATGCCACTGATTTAAAAGTTTAAAGGGAGATGCGGATTTTAAGTTTTAAAGCATATCCTCAAAATTAATGAATACTGGTACAATTAGCAGCCTCCATTTCCCCTCAAAGACTTTATCAGCTTCTTGCCACCTTACAGATGCCTTGGGAAGATAAAGGCATTGATATATGAGAAGCACATGTGTACTTCAGTGAAGCACAGCACTGAAAAGGCCATGAAGAAATAAAAAGTCTGAATTTACAAAAGAGAATTAAAAGATCAGTAAATAAGTCATGGTGATACCCATTGAATAATGAGAATAAAAGGGAACACTGAATAGCTACTCATTTAGTGAGACACATTCATCCAGTGCACTGAATGAGGTAGGAGTCCCACAGAGAAAACAGTGTGTGATCAGGTAATTAAAGACTGTATCATAATGCATGCACACAAGGAAGCCAAATTAAACTTGCACAGAGCTATCAGTGTAGCATTTCCTAACTTTTACGCACTTGACTTTGTAACCTTTACACTCTTTTAAAGGCAATTTTTGTTTTGCTTCTTTTAACATATTCATTGATATACATTAACCATGAAAAACTTATTTTATTCTTAGTGATCTAGCATTCATGTAGCTTAGCTGTAGCTTTCCAAACACTGTGGAAATGTGGTTAGGTAATGCAGGCAATCAGCTACAGACTTGGTAAAAAGAAATTGGAAGTCTAATCTTAGAACTGTGAAAACATTCATTAAAATACTGACTCACATAAACCCATGTACATGCATTCACAAAATTAAGATATTCACTTTTCCAACAAGTTCATGCCTAGCTTGATTTTCTAAGAGAATACAGTTGCTGTGATTATGATGTCTGCTAATCTACCTCTTTGTTTGCCAGTCTCTGTCCTTCCAAATAATTCAGAATCTATTTGTAAATGGTAGAGCATATACAGAAAAAAAAAAAAAAGATGCCAAAGATAATTAGTTTTTATAGATTTCATAAAAATTGATGACTAAGTAGAGATGAGACTCTAAATCAATGACCTGAATAAATTTCAGGAAAAGTAAAGGTAAGCAGAACTTGGCCATTTTGCACTCTGCTTTACAGCATAAATTATGGGAATCTAAGTGGTGATATGTGAACA
This sequence comes from Myiotriccus ornatus, assembly GCA_036023395.1. NCBI lineage: Eukaryota > Metazoa > Chordata > Aves > Passeriformes > Tyrannidae > Myiotriccus > Myiotriccus ornatus. The sequence continues at coordinate 8,169,828 of JAYRBT010000181.1, forward strand.
GGTATCCAAGAATAAATAGAAAGTTATACAACTTTTCTTAGAAAGTGTTCTATGTCCCTCACTGTTATCTCACTTCTTCATGGATTCATTTAAAACCTGAAAGAATTGGATATCCAGATATGGACTGCCCACAGAGTCATCCCCATGCAGGGCATGCAAAGGATGTGGATATGAAAGGTGACCTTACAGTCATGCTTGGAACAAGGATCCTGCAAAGACAAATAATGATGGTATGAAAGTCTGGGAGGGCTGTATTCATGACTAGCAATCCACAGAAAAGTTTTTAGTCTTCTTTTTAGGCCGAGATCATGACTACAGGCCACAAACTAGAAAAGCTGGATGTAGGGTCTTAGGAGTAGATTTCATCTTCTCATGACATTTCAACACATCCAGGCTTTGCCATTTATTTTCCTGCATGTTGTATAAGACATTTCCAACCCTTTTCCCTCCATTTCCTCCTGAATTTAATATCTTTTTTTTTTTTTTGTTACTTTTCCCTACTCTTCTCCACAATCAAAAGGTCATTTTTCATATTTATTGCCTGGGCTTGGTTACAACCTCTGAGCTAGTAAGCTGATTTATATCTTCAAGCCTCACCTTAGAGAGCTCTCTTTCTCAAATTTAAATCAGCTTCCCACTGAAAAGTGTTTTTTAATAACATGTACAAAGGAAGTTTTTGCTTTAGAAGCTGCTTGGAGCTGCACTGTGCATACAGACAGAAGTTAGGACTGCAAGTGACAGAAGAAGTAGTTAGTCCACTGACACATTATTTTAAAGATTTGATTTTTTTTTCCCATCAAATCTAGCACAAGTCCTACCTAAGTGAGGCCTATACAATTGCGTTATGTGGTCCAGTTGTGAATCTCAACTACACATGACATAGTTTGAAATCCCAACCTGCCAACAGGGAGTGGAACTGCTTTTTTTGCAAGAGGTGTCTAAGGGTATATATATGTAAGCGGAAAAACTCTCTGTAGACATAGGAATTGGTGGGAGTTCACAGACAACCTTGGGGGGCTACAGAAGACGTAAGAAAAAGAGATAGAATAGGTTCTGGGAGCTATAAAAAACTACAATGGAGACCTAATAACAAAAGCATTCATGGAAAGCAGGTTAATTTCAACTGGAGATGAAAAACAAGATGAGAGATAGGGACTGGTTACTAGGAACAAATATTCAGCATCCACATATTCTACTTCCCTCCCTGGAGAATGCCAGGAATAAGGAATGTATCTTTTATCGTTAAGAGTATGAATCACTGTTTTCTTCTGTTGAGGCACCTATTTTACCTATAAAAACGTAACTATCCCCTATGGTGTAAGGTAAAATATACTGTGAGTCAGAACTGTAGGCATAATGAATCCAAACCTGAGAAATTTTAAAAGATGGCAGTCAAGTTCTTTTTGTCTATATATGGGTCTTAAAAATAAAATTATCTAAATGGGTAACATTAAGAACTTAATTAAAATGGATGTATCAGAAAAAAAATATTTCCTAGAACAAAATCATGTGCCAGTTAACGAAGTTTGCATTGTAATGTTTCAGTGAAGTATAACAGTATGCGCACATAATTTAAGGATTATCAGTTTTCTAGTTATTAAGACCCTTGAAAAGGTAGAATAATCCTTGTGAATGGCTTCTGACAACCAAAGACAGAGCAAATGTCTTAAGAGTCACATCGGCTGCATTTAAATATGATATTACTCTTGCATATTTTACACAGTCTATTTTGAATGCCATTTCTGTAATTAAATTTTCATGCAGACTATCTATATTTGTGCATAAAGCCTGCAACTTATTAGACAGACATAAATTTACCTAAACTTAGTGACATACCTAAGTGAACATGTTCCTAAATATCTCATTGAAGCCAGCCCCTCCCCCTTATTCCCCTCCATAACTTCCTTTCCACTACCTACTATTCACTTGGGTGGATCCTGATCAAAGTTTTCTGGGTTAAAATACACCACATGCCAAAAGCCAAAATCCACTTTAATCCTTGAGATTCCAACCTCCAACAAAATACCACAATAATTTTAAGACTCCTCCTCCTAAAAGGAGTAAATTCAGAAACTAATCAGGAACCTGATAATTAGCCATTATCTGCCTTGAAGTAATTTTTCAGTGATGGCTCTGTCTTTCACAGAGTACAGCTCCACTGGTGAGCTTTGTGCCATGACTGCTACAATTTTTTAATTGAAAACTCTTTGTTAGTTCTGAAATAAGTTTTATGAGCACTCATGAACTTCAATTCTTTGTTTTGAGCAAAGATTGAAATATAATTTCTATATTCTTTGTAGAATAAGAAGCAATTTTTAGTGGTGTGGATGACAGAAGATATCATGATCAGATCTTGAAATAATCTCTTCTGCTACTAGTTGAATTTAAAGTCCCTGAAGTCAGGTAAGATATTAATGAGTTCTATATCCTGGCTCAGAAGTGCAAAAAGTTTTGGTTAAAAAATAGTATTATAGGCATATATGCTGAGAAAAAAGAAATTAACATTTGGACCTGCTTTCTGCGAGACAGCACGGGCCCAATCCACAATTAGTAATAGGAAAAAAAAAGTGAGGTTTGATTCAGAATCTGCAAAGTTTCACATCCAAAAGCTATATGGGAACCAAAATTAAAATGAATATACAAATAGAAAAATATATTATATAAAATTAAAAAATTACATAAAATTAGGTTACATATCAGTAAAAAAATGTGAATAGAAACTTCCATTAAGATAATTGAAATAAAAACCCTAGTCCTCTCCACAATAGAAATAGTGACCAAATCTTATGTATCAAAAATTGTTCTATTTTTAATTTAGTTTAGATGTCATGAACAATGACAAATGAGAAAGGATTATCTATTAACATCTTAATGGGAAAGAAAAATAAAATAAGAAAAAGAAAGGTAATGAAAAATAAAAAAAAATCACAACAAACAACAAAACATCAGCTATGATATAAGAGAAATAAGTGATGAATAACAAATGCTGATCTGATATACAAAAATGATTTTGTATATCAAAAAGGAAAAATCACAGCAGATTCTAGTTGAGTGAAATGGTTAATAACAAAATTTCAAATCACAGATACTCTGGCTGGATATAAATAGGTCAAATTTTCTGGAGGTGAGATGTTACAAATATATAAATGTGTGCCCTCGTGGTGGAGATAAACTAGAGACAAATGTTTCATTCACAGTAACATGTCATTGTCCTTCTTCCTTACTAGGGGCATGATTAGAGGGAAAAATACAGACAAATCTTAGAGGGGGTTGAGCCATCATTATCAGGCAGCATTGTAAAACAGAAAAAAGCTGTCTTCAGCTCATCCCATTTGATCTCATAATTAGGTGCTCTGCTGTTCTGTGTCTGACAGAAATTTTTGTGGGGTTCGGGTGACGGATGGCACGAGCAGCCCCCAGAGGAGCTGAGTGCACCCCTCCAGGGCTCCTCCACCCCCACGGTCAGCTGTGGGCAGAAGGCTGTCACCACCTCCAGCTCACAAATGAGGGGAATGAAGGCATCCTACCTTCACGGAGCCGAGAAGGCTAATTTTTGTTTTTGACATTTCTATTGATAATTCCCACTGTGGCACAAAGGTTAACGAACTCTTGTGACAATAGGGACAATATGCTCTGACGTCTAAAACAACAGGGCTGTCCTGTTCCACGGTGAAATAGCTTGCCATTAGGGAGAAGAGAGACTGATGGAATAGAAATCTATAAGAACAAACAAGTAAAACACACAAAAATAGGTGTATCAGCTATTACTGATGGGAAAAGGACCCAAAGGAAAGATAAGAGCCTGAGTGTTTAAGCCCTACTTTGAAACCATAGTAATATTTTTCATCCACTAGTCCCAATACACTTTAGAAATCATTCCCTAATATAACAGAGATCTTCATTAAGTAATAAATCTTCATAATACAGTATCAGACAAAATGCTTAAGTCTATCTCATCTATTCCAGACCACTAGTGAGTTAAGGCATAACTATGTCATATCTTATATGAGGCCTAAATAGCTCTTAAACA
>JAYRBT010000181.1:8175295-8229994 GCA_036023395.1 Myiotriccus ornatus
CCCCCCCGGAGCAAGAGGTAAAGGGAAAGCCTCTGGCCTGGGGTTCCCTCTCCCTATCCAACTTCAAGTTCGTCACATCAGGTGTTATAATCAACCTCAGACCTGCTGTTTAGGCATCACCAACCAGATTGTCTTGTCCAAGTGACAAGCAGGAGCCACAGTGGTGCTAGAAGTTGCTGCAGTAGTCAGATGATGGGGCTGAAAAATCTTAAGCTAAAATTACAAAATTGATGTGAATCTCGGGATGTCTCTTGTCTCATCTTGTCTGGAACTGAACATATTTACAATCCATTCTTTCAAGTGCCAGTCTTACTGGCAGATCCCAGCAGTTGTCCAACATCCACCTACATGGATAGGAACCTTTCTGAGTGGTTTTCAGACAGGATTTTGATGGGCTTAGGAAAGCAAAACAGATATTCAGATAATTTTTTCAAAATGGAGAGCTTTCTCCATTTCAAAATTGATAGCACATTACTTTGGCTTAAACAGAAAAACACAGAACTCCTTGATCAGTCAGAAGTTGTGAGTGAGCAAACTTTCAAATTTCTTTCTAATGATATTTATGAAAACTCTTTGAAGCAGAATGTGCTGTGTTAGGATGATACAGACAATATGCAGGAGGTACATATGTTAAATTAGTTATTGGTCAAAATAAAACCAGAAATGGTGAAAGGAAGTACCAGCTTGAGGTCTCTTATCATGGGGGGAAGGGGGGGGGCATGAACTTTGATGTATTTTATTTGAAATCCAACTGTGGTTGTAATTTAAAATCTATACTAATTGTTTTTGTGATCATTTTAATGTTGTGCACAACACTGGCAGTTAGAATAGGCAGATTTTCTTTTTCTGAGAAAGAACAACATTCTACAAGGTCTTTACATCATGACTCTCAAGGCAGTTTCTGACAAGTCAGTTCCACTAACAAATGTGTTAGGAATGGAAACTCCACTGTAGACCAGTTTCAGTCCTGCCTTTTATCTTTGCCAGGTGTCCACCTGAGTACAATAGCACCCAACCAAACTAGAATAAGGCCATACAATGATAAATAAGATCTCCTTCCCAAAAAGGCAGACACTATGGCTCAAGCATGACTGAGCTCCACCCAGACAGTCAATTTGCAGGCTACTACAGAATCAGCTGACAATTACTAAGAGTTTTTTGACTAAATAGAACTGACAGCACATGATGTCACCAAAAAACTTTTGATATAATAAATTAAAGGGCATTAAGAATCAGTGGAGACTAATAAGGAAAAAATAATAGTGTCTCCCTACACACACATGCTCAATATCTAGTTTAGTGTTTTCATTCATGTTCATGAGGCAAAGTAACATAAACTCTGCTGTCCATGATGCCTCCTGTATTATTGCAAGACTAATTCCTAACACCTCGCTCCTTTAGGTGTCTCTTAAGTCCCATAAAATACTTATTTTTCAAGTTTGAGTGACTCCCTGTGCTCTCATGTCTCAGGTTTGTAACTCTGGCAAGTCCCCTCACATTTCTCTGGCTTACAGTGTTCTACTTCGGAAAGGTGACAGACCATGAGATGGGCCTGTGTCCACCTCTGGAGAGGCTGGCCTTGAGATAGCTGTGGGCTGTCCAGGAATGGTTTGGTGTCTGTATCAGCACTCCTCCTCATTGTGTACCAGTGAGATGTTACCCTTGGATTCATGTAAAATGTGCTTTGAAATATCAGTTGGAATTGATAGGAAGAGTGAATGAATGGTATTATGTCCCCTGTTGAGATTCACAGAGTTGCTTCCAGATTTCACTATAATGTTGGTAAAAACAACAAAAATGGTTCCTACTGGGCCACAGTGACCTGGAGATACCGGACCATGGGGCTGAACTATGCAGATGGGACCCCTCTGTCAGTGTCCTGCAGGACAGGGGAGTGTCCCCACCAGCTCTGATCCTGGGTTATGTGGCCAGACCCACCTTTAGTGCACATGGCACACAGGGAAGTGGGGGATACACAAACAGATGGGAGGAACGCTGAGGAGAGCACTTGGGAACACTCCCAAGCTGCTCATCGCCAAATCCCTTGGAAGAACAGGTTAATGAGCTGCAGCTGAGCCTCGAGGAGGAGAAGTTGTAGAGCAGTGGTGGTACCACTCTGGCAAGAGCAACAAGAGCATCAGCTGGGAGGCAAGAGATGGCAGCTAATGAGGGGATGTAAGACCCCTTAGTTCTCATGACAAATGAAAGCCTGTATTTCTCTCTTGCACCTTCTCATCCCACTCACAATGTTGGCTTCAATCTCTCTTCATGTGTCTGTTTCTATGGTTACTCTGCAGTTGTACATGAGCATTTCTTCTTTTCAAAAAGGTGAAGAGATCCACAGTGTCATCTTGGTCAGTTGTGAAAAGGATATTTGGTGTGCACTACTCCTTGCAAGAAATACTTTTCCACAGGCGTAGGGAGCCTGGTATCTAATAACACTTACACCAAGTCACACTAAAGGTCCCTCCAGGCTAGCATCAAGTTCTGGCAGTGGCAGACAGCTGGTGCCCAGGGAGAAGTGTAGGAGCATGGCAAGAGTGCAGTGAAAATCACCAGAGTACCTCCAGCCTCCAGCGAACTGTGGTTCAGGGACCTCCTGGGCAAGGATGAGAGTGCTGGCTGGATTTCTCTTATATGGATTGGTTCATCTGCCTTTTGAACAAAACCATGGCCAGGTGTGAAGCTTGTCTGCATGTAGAATGAAGGACCACCTCCTCCTGCTGAACTTGAATTCTAAAGTAATCAAAGCTGGTTCCACTGGCTCCGTGCCATCAGCCATATGCTTCCTAAAGCCGGATGCTCTCACACTGATTGTGAATATGGTGTTACTACACCAAAACAGATTTGAGTTCTGTCACTGTATAGTCTTTCTACATGTGGGTGCCTGAAAACATTTGGTCACAGATCTCAAGTTCTGCAAAAGGCAACTGAGGAACAGACCATACAGGAGCTAATGAAAAATACAGCAGGAGCTAATCAAAAACACAGCCTAATTAACGTTTTCAAAACATTCCTTGTTGCAAGTCTGTAACAAAGCTAGGAAGAGAGTGCAGATGACCAGGTTCCCTCATCTGTTTTCCATGCTAGAAATAGTTGCCCTTGTTGGCAAGGAGCAACTTGGTTCAAGTCCCGCATGGGTTCAGCAGCTTGTGCTTCAAACACTTTCCTCACCTTAGAATTCCTCTTTAATGCTCGGTTTTCTCTGCTTTGGGACAAAGATCCCTAAAACAATTTTTTTTCCCCAAAACAAAATATATTTTGAAAAGAGAAACCTCTAATGAGATTAATTCCTTTCCCCTGCTCACTCCTACCCAGCCCTCATCATACCAGTATCTCCCAGCTGCGTTACTAATATATTTGGAAACAGGTCTAGTAATGCATTTAATAAGTCAAAGTAGAAGACTTTGGCTGAGAAACCTTCAGCTGCACATTTCAGTAATTCATATTTCATTCAAGTCCTACAGACTTTCCCTGTCCCTTTGCTGGATGTTTTCTAGAACAATCAGTGCCCTATTACATGTAAGCCATCAAGCTTTTCCTCAGCATACACTAGTACAGACTCTGGCATAGTGAGAGATGTGCTGGCTGCAGTAGGAACAAGACCTATTTGCCAAAATGAGTCTACAATCAGTAAATAGCAAGCCCCAGAATTTTTGCCTAAAAATATTCTGATATTATCATGCCAGGTTGATTTTGGGTTATAGGGGAAAAAATGGGGCGGGGGGGGGGGGCAGAGAGTTAATTTTTCACTAAGCCAAAAGAAGACAATCAAGCTTAAGCTTTTGGAGAAACAGAAAACAGACACTGTCTGTTTTAATACACACACCTTCAGCGAGAGGGAAGTGGTCACTGGTGCAAACATATGCTCTCAGAATCTTAATTTTCACTTAACTTCTGAATGAGAAAAAACAGACCAAATCCCCCTCCTCTTAGATGTTAAATGCTTCCTGAATAAAGCATTTGAGTGTCCTGCTCCACTCAAGAACTGCAATGCTGAAAGCAGCAGTCAGAGCTGAGCTGCCCTTCCCAAGAGCACCTGCTGAAATGCTCCCCTGTCTCGTGCTGAATCTTTTTTTATTATTTTGCAACCAGACCTGGCATTTTTGTTTGACATTTGATACTTTGCAGGAGTCATTTAACAAAGTGAAGCAGTGCAGCATACTATTACCTTACATCCCTAAATTGTATGTTTTAATGGATTTTATTCTGCTTCTGACCACAGTAGTTTTGGGAAAACAGAAAAGGTCAGAGAGGGTCATTAAAACTGGCCCCTTTGCAATGTAGTTTCTCATTCTTTCAGTCTACAGTGCTTCAAATACCAGACAGATATTTACTGCTCTTCATCCATATCAAACCGTAACAGCTCAGAAAGAAACTCTCCGGTATAGGAACCAATTAGAAATAGCACATGATGGGAAGCATCTTTTTCTACATTTTAATTTCCTAAAGCGTTAGCAGTAACATGAGAATTTCCAAAGAGGGAACATATCAGCATGATACTTGAAGTTTCATCACTTTTTTCATCATTCTACAGAGAACTTTTTGGCTTCAAGCACCGCCAACACAAAATTACCCAATACTAAGGTTAGGTTTGGTTCTTTTGAACAGCCTTGCGATACTGAATGACAGAAGAAACCCAAGCTGTCAGTACATTATTTTTGAAGCACTGTAGTATGCTCATACTGAATGTTTTCCATTGCGCTGCCCTCACACTGTTACAAACCAAGTAAGACATTGTGCAGCCGCAGGTGTGTCGTTATAAACCCCCACGTTTCTGAATTCTAGAGATGAAAATGAAATACTGATATTCAGAGAACGCCTTTTGTGCGTTGACAGCTATTAAAGCCCTTTCTCTGTTCCAGGGTGACAGCTCTACTACTTAAGAGTGTTAAAGGTGTGGTACAGCACAGTGCAAGAGTACCAATGGACTTTCTTCCTTGGGGCAACTTCTCTCCTCAGGAGCATTTATTACCACTCTTTGCAATAATTTATCCCTTCTTGGACACCAGACTAAAGAGTGAAAAAACCCTTTTGATATCTAGGGAACCAAAATGCTCTAAATTGAAGATGAAGACCATCCTTTGAGGCTGTGGGATGTTTTTGTAAAGACAAACCTGGGTGAATTACCGTTGTGCCTTCATCTACAGCAGTTATTACCTGCAGTGGTTCATCAGACTGTGGGAGAAGGGAAAGCCCAAAACAGCCAAGGTAAGAAAAACTTGTCTGTAAAGCAAAGCTCAGAGGTGGGAGATATGAATCCAAAATGAACCTCTGCTCACAAGCAACCCCATGCATGTAATTTCCCATCACCAGTCCTATTTCCAAAAGTTTGATCACACCCTTTCCAGGAATTCCAAACATTTTAAACTAGATTAATTTTTTAACTTATTTTAAGTATTTCTATTACCACCAAAGTGTTCATATATATAAATATGAAGCCCTTTGACAGAATTCTAAAAATTTTGAGAATGCATGCATGTAGAAATGAATCATAATTTGATTGTCAGAAAATATGCTAACAATTATGGGAATATATTGGAGTATATGCTGGAGCTCTGGAGAAATCAGATGACAAGCCACCAGTTATTATTTAGTGTAACTCCAAAAAACACCAAGGAACAAACTCAATAAAGACTTATGAAGAATTGGCCTCATTTCTCTGCCGGGAAGTTGTGGCACAGTTGAATTTGCTAGAACAAGTATGCTGAGGAACAGCCAAGCTCCCTTGAAGCCAAAGATTTTTGACACATGCACAGCTGAGGCCAGGAGTGCTGAAGATCCTCTCTGCCTTATGCAGATCCATTGTTTTGGACATGGAAAAAAATCTCCATAAAGCACTGGTAAACAAAGAAAGGCCTGGGAGGAAAGTCAACAGTGTAGGATACAAATTCAGATGGAACTCGACATTTGAAAATACTCAGTTTCATTCAACGAAGTGAAATAGGAGACAAGATCTCAAGAATGTGCAATTTATGAGCGTATGCAACAAAAATAGGGCAAAAAGGCCAGCTACAGTGACAATTTAATGGTCAAAATGAAAAAAATGTGAATTTTAACTAGTGGGAAACTTCCACACTCAGGAGAAAACATGAATAGGGTAGAATCTGTAGAAATCCAGCTGGGTCTGGCCTGGGAGGAAATCTCAGCAGCAGGAATAACCTCCAGCAAATCAGATATCTCTGATAGGAAAGGACTTGCAAAGAGGACAGACCAGGATAAGGACAGCAATAAATGCACCATTTTTGCAGCCCTGATCGGATGAGTTTCAGACTAACAGAAAGCAGCTGGCAGAAACATAAATAAGAAATAATCAGCGGTGTTGTAGAGGTAGAGCAGATTTCTGCTCAAATGTTTCTTTGCTTTGCAGCCGTGAGCAGTAGCTGGTCATATTAATAAACTGAAGCTTTAATGGATGTCAAAACAATATAGATGAACTATTCCTGGTATGATTTTTAACCCTATACCAAAAGAACATAAAAATAATTTTCACAGTGTATCATTATTGAAGCCTGAAACGTTTTCCCCATTTTAGAGACAACTCACGAAATTCAAGCTTGAATTAGAGATCTGAAGTCTGGACACTCCTACAAAAAAAAAAAAAAGTAGAACCAACTTACCCACAGCAGAGGCTAAAGGGCACCTTCCCCATGACATGTGGGAGGAGCACATTCACATTTCTGGCATTCACATTTCTGGCAGGTTTTATGATCAGTTGAAGAAAAAGAAGTTTTCTGTCCCAATTCCTAGGAATGCTGCCTGAAAAGAAAGATAGTCTGTGTGTGTTTAAGGTGATTATACTTATTTTCAAAGTGTCTCTTTCAAATACTTGACAGTATTCTTGGCACTGAGGCAGAATTTAAAGTAGTGGCTCAAAGGCTTCACCTACATGCATTGTTTAACATAATAGTGACTTGACAGAGAGAGTTTCTTTTTTAAGGGAAAGCAATTTCCTTTGCACAGCTCAAGCACAATGGACACCAGTGGGGCTGGCACTGACATCTTCTGGCACTGCCCAGCGAGAAAGTAGCAACAAAATACACAATTTAACAAAAGAAAACCCACCCTAACTTTCAAATGCTGTATTACAAATTGTTATTTTTCCCTTCTTTCAATGTGGGCCTTCTTTTGGTGGACAGAGATTTGCATTTATTGTTCTGTAGGAGAAACACAGTTGTGTATGCCCATGATAGTGATCCTTTGAACTTGGTTTTGGAAAATTTTTTTGAACTAAGAAACAGTGCAAGAAATGCAAAGCACAACAGCTTGGTTCCCTTGTTGATAAGGGTTTGTTTGGGTTTTTTTTAGAGTTGCATGCAATTATTTTTTAAAATTTATCAAATCAGTCATCTTTAAATTTTTCACTATGCCAACACATGAGTATGATATATCCAGTCTGAAACAGTCACAGAATCATAGATTAGGTTGGAAGGAACCTTAAACATCATCTAGTTCCAACCCCATGACATGGGCAGATACACCTTCCACTAGATCAGGTTGCTCAAAACCTCATCCAACCCAGCCTTGAGCACTTCCAGGGGTTGGGAAATGGTGTGTGTGTACGCAGGGATGCTCAGAAGTAGGTACATGTACCCCGTGGGCACAGTCCGTGTGTATGAGTGTGCACTTTCAGATATAAAAGCAAAACCAGCAAATCTGTGTGATTCTGTGCATTTTGGTTCCCTTATCGTCGGCATTGGTGTAAGTCAGGACTAAATCTGCCGAAACTTTGAATCAATTCCAAACACAACCAATATACACCAGGTTTTGGCATAAATATTAAACCACAACAACACAGATAAATGTTGAGAGAGTAGGCTAGGAGCTCTGTAGGATTACAAGGATAATTTTTCATTGCCTCAGAAGCTCAGTTAATTTGTACCTGGAAACCTTTAAAAGACCCTTCAGAACAGAGCTGCTGTGGATACAATTTCTGGCCCTGAATTACTGGACAAAAGTGTGCATAAACGTAATATTTGGAATATATATGTAGAGACAGCCTGGAAAGAGGGAAAAGACATTTTTAAAGTCTGAGGCAAATTGGTTTTAAGTTAGATAATCAGACTTTAAAGGCAAATTTAATTGCATGTAGAGGTAAATACCTTTAAATTGAATTATAAAGCACTCACTCTGCAACACCAAGTACAGGATTAGATTATTTTAAAATATCTTGTACAGTCTAAAAAAAGAAAAAAAGAATCTCAATTTTTCATCGCAGCAGAGATGACGGAGCCAAGCCTGGGGAGGAAGCCCTGTCTCAGACTGGCACTATGAACAGTAGAGTGTGACTGACCTACTTGTGCCATTTCCAGTAATTAAGTAGCACATCTGTCCTTCAAACGGTGCACAGTAATGAACAGTAAATCAGGAGAGAGTCATGTCTTTGTTAGACGAGTCAGGCCACAGAAAGACTCATTACATCCCTGAATTCTTTTATCTTTTAAGTAGATAGCAATTAAGGCAGTTGGTGGGTGCTGCAGGCACCTCCAAAGCATGGCCAGGACCAGGTATATCCATAGCATTCATCCCTCTGACCAGGAACTGGTTTTCCAGCCTTGGTTGCATAGTTCATTATATCTCAAATTACAGGAGGATGAGCCATTCCAACTCCCTCTGCCAGTGAGGAACTGCAGGCACAGAAGGAGCAATGCTCCTTGAAATGCAATACCCTTCCTAGGTATTCTGTATGATAAAATCCTAACAGATACTCCCATTTATTATTTACATCACGTTACTCCTTCAGGCACCGGTCAACATTCACTGTCTTTACCCAGCACAAGCACCTCTCGCCCTACAGACCTAGAAATTCAAGCAGGTCAAGAGAGTTTTAAGAACTTTTCCACAAAAATCATTTACTCTCTTGAAAACTGTTTTAACATCACTGAAATTTTTAATGAATTCAAGTCAAATCTGTCAAAGAGCCTGAATCAAATAGACCTTTCAAACATTTTAAAAGGATATTTTCCATTTCCAAAACCTGTTTCAATACATGGCCGGACAAAAGACTATTTCAGTTTGAAATTTGTTTAAATTGAATCGTAGTAATGGGCTTTAAAATTTCCTAAATATTAATATTTTATCTTTTTCTGATTAAATAGTTCAGTTCAGCTGAAAAGATCTAGGTATTCCAACTGCAGAGGTTTGGGGTTTCTAATGCGCAAAAATTTTATTTTTAAGGAACAGATTTAATGGTATTGCAGGGAAAGAAGCATCAGACAATAGAACTGCCTCTCCTGTGACTCTACTAAACTGTATATGCTATTGGAGAAAAAAAAAAGAGTTATTGGACTTTTTTTTTCGAGATTTATTTTCTTGCCTGAAGGTTGCCCACAAAACTTGCGTCCTGCCTGCATTTATATATGAAAATACCTTGAAGACCAGGAGCATTGCTATTAATCTATCAATTACCAGAGCACTTTGAGGCAAACCCGGATGCTCTGGAAAGACAAATAGACATGACCTAAGGAGTTTTTTCTTTGGTGAACAGTCTGAATAACTTCTTTCAATATGAGATTATGTTTCTTTTATCCCTCTCCTATGCTTTCTCTAGCAACTTTGGAAAAATCGGAGTGTGATCCAGGAAAACACATAAGCAGATACAGTTAATTTTAGGCACTTAGGTAGACTGACCGACTGCCTAAACCCTGAGGTTATTTGAATTTGGTAAGGAAGAAAGGATTTGGATACAATAGTTATTAAATAAAAGTTGGCTACAGGAGAGAAGTGTAAGAGATTGTGAAGCAAACCTTAGAAATCAGATAACATCTTTACTTTCCTCAATTTGCAACTAAAGAATATGTTGCTTTTCTGAAACAATAAGATGAGGAAAGTAAAAACGAAAATAAGAGAAAGCTAATGAGAACATTTAAAAGGGAAGAAACTGAGCACATTTCTGGTGTATGCAATAGAGCAAAGATTTAACTAAGGAATACATGAACTTTACCCTTCCTCAGAAAAGTGAAAATATCACTTGGATCAATAGTTTCACCTAATTTTTATGATACACCTTTATACCTAAGTAAACTGCTTGTAAAAGAAATATTTTCTAAATAGGATACTATCAGTCTGCTTTTCAAAGACTTAATGTGCTGAGTCTCTACACCACCCAAAGTGCTACCAGTAATAAATACATCACAATGTAAGTATATACAAAATATACTTACATGGGAAAGCAGGCAGCTGTTAAAGCAGTCTATGTCACTACTATTTACATTAGGCCAAACCCCATGCTAATGGTAAGAGTTGATAACAGAAGACACAGACATGTGTAAAACATACATGAAAAGTTTAGGGCTTTATTATTATTTGAAAAAAAATATTGTCTTGATGAGGAGTAGAAATATGAGCAACTATGTACTACCTTCTGAAAGAATGCCACAAACCTGAGGTAAAAACAACATCACAGTACGTTAACATCCCATCTTTGTAATGCCTATTACAAATTCGTAATGTCTATTGTTCTTTACAGCAACAATATACACTTTAAAAAATTGAAAACAACATTTTTCTCTCTGACTCATCCCCCTGTAATTACCTTTACACAAACTTTTCCATAAGGACAGGCAATGTAATCCCCACGGCAAAAGGAGTCTCACCTGTTGCTGGATAAACTCTTCCTCTGCCCCTCTTATTGAGCACTGCAAGCCAGTCTAAGTTTCCATCTACTAAATAACCTGGAAATGGCAAATCTCATTGCAGGAACAAGGGGCCCAAGGGAGCCGTTTCTCTCATGGAAGAGACAGGGGTGTCTAACATTACAGCTAAAACTACTGAAAAGGAGCTCAGCATTTTCTCATAACCAATATGCTTTTAAAAAACAGGTTACCAACCAAGAGACAGAGGAGATTTTCTGATACACACTCAGGCATCTTAATGTTCAGATTAACAGCGATTCACCTTACTCAACACAATTCCTCAGTCTGGCTGTGTCACAGACTCAAAGGAACAGACTATATTCAATATATTCTTTATGTGGAAGATCAAGGAGAACTTCATTGATCCTGGCAATAAAACACTGTCAGACAGAGCAGTGCTGGGGCTGCTGGATACTCAGCACTGTGAGAGATCCCTGGAAGACCTTCTTAATGGAAAACACATTGTTATTTCAGAGCATCAATTACCCCTCACCCCACATGACTTGCGGCAGGGGTCTGAGACTGGAAGAGATCATTCACGCATTCAGACTTCACAATCCTTTTCTGGGATCAACTGACCTTCAGGCTCGTAGCTTACTATCCACCCAAGCAGACTACAGTGCAACATCCATCTCACTGTAAATCTAGCTGTGCCTTTTCCACTACAACACACGGTCATAGTCATCCTTATCATCAGGAAAAGTGATGTACAGCTTATTGTAGTGTTAAAAAAATATCCAGAGATTACTGCACAGCAATATCAGAGCATGAAAGAGATTTAAGATTGCTTTGCTTAAGCTTTATGAAAGGCAGACAACAATAACAATAAAAAGGGGGGGAAAACCTCTTGTGGTGTTTTCTCAAGTGACACTTGAAATACTGGAACTGTTATACTTATCTAGGACAGACCAAACACTGAATGTGTAAAAATCACTGCAGTTCTGAGGTAAAAAGACCCCTGCAAAATGACACCAGCTGCATGGAGATCTCACTGTAGCTAATATTACCACTACACCAGGCATAAATAAGGAATTCACTCAAGTACATGTTGATTTTTGTAGATAGCACTGCTTTATAAAAGCAAAAAGCAGTAGTACAATATCACCTAATCTGCATCAGCCATGAATACTGAAGCTGAAAACTGACATGATAGAGAGAAAGAAAGAAAGAAGAATATCTGCAGCTTTTCTCCAAAAGCTATGTTTTAGTACAAATGCATCTCATATGTTAGAGGAGAATTAAAAGAGTGAAGTCCTTTGACCAGTCTACACAGGAAGTTTAGGCAATGCAGTTTCCTTCTGGGCTTGGAGTCTCTGAAAAATGTCAGTTCAGTTAGGCAGGTCTTGGGTCAAGTCCCAGGAGGACTGTGGTGGCTTGATAGTTATTTGTTGTAAAATACTTATAAAGAAGTAAATTGCAACTTTTTGCAGAGAAATTCCTAACAAGAAAACTTTGGAAGCATTACTTCTGGCATAAGATGAACTTTTGAATGTCAGGCTGTATGGATATAATAGACACATTCAGAATCAGAAGCATTTCTCTATTTTTTCCCAAATTTTGCAGACATTTTCACGGGTTTCTAAAATTCATCAGATCCTCTGGCTACAAGCTTCTGCTGATCATCTCTGAAAACCTTGGCAGTTAGCAATTGTTTCGCTGCATTTAAGAGCAATAAATAGACTTTGCTTCCTCTACTACTTATTCCTTCTGTTTATCCCAGAAAAATAAAAACACTGCTTTTGGTCACCCGAATGTGTGAATTTCAACTGGTACTGTGAAGTAGCAGATGGCAGGAAAAGAATGGAGGAAACAGCAGTGTTCCTTACATACAGCTCTAGCAACAAATGAGATCAGATGCTTTCTGTTCACCAACAAAGAGCCAGCTGCAGAACAGTGTAAAATCCATCATATCCTGCTAAATAAAACCTTCACTGGAAGGGTGGAGGAAAGATTAGAGGAGCTTCTATTATGAACTTTGTAGTGTGATAATTCTTCACTCTTCAGGCTGAAGAGTACAATTCCTAATACTTCCTTCATTCATGTGATCAGACAGCAAGGCCTAAAACCAGCAACAAAAATGATCTGCTTCAGTGGGATTATTTCCACAAAGGAGGGTTTGCAGAACAAGAGCTTAAGAAGCCCACTCATGTGGTGTTCCCTGAGAGCCTTCAGGGAAATCTTCAGAGAGAGGCTTTTTGTAAGTGCCGTGTAAATTCATTTAAGAGGATGGGTCAGACACTGAGCTGATGCAATTCAAAGCAGTGTTGTTGGTATTAGCTATTCTCTAAGGTTTTCTTGTAAAGATCTGACCTGTAGAACCAGCTGTATATTAACATTATCTTTTTTCGCTTCCACAACTGATAGGTTTAATAAGCAGCCATCTCTTTTTAGTGTTCCTGCTATGAAACAACACAGAAATATAGTCTGTAATAATAGCAAGGTCAACATGTACTGCTAAGAAACAGAAGAGCATTTCACCAGAGAATGGAAAGGATGCTAAATATTTTAAGAATCTACTGCTTAAATAAAAAGAAACCTTCTGTGCATTAAAAATACATTTACTGGTCCTTTTCAGGATTCAACAGAAATATTTCCAACAAAAGAAAACTTAAAAGGACTTGTCTGTTGCCAGAATGAGTAGGTTTACAGGACTGTCTTTGGTAAATGTAGCAGAAATCCTGAAACATAGGTAAGAAAAGGGTTTGGATACCTCCTTTCTGTTCAATATTTAACCCAAAGTACAATTTAAGCATTGACAGTGCAAGGAAGGAATTAAAAAAGTGAGATAAAAAGAAAAAAGGCTCATTGCTTAAGACATCCTATCTAATTTATACAGATAAAATTATTAAAAAGAATAAATTAAAAAGACCTCTTTTGTCATCACTTGACAGAAATAGAAATCATATTCTTTACTCTCATTGTACTCTTCTTATTGTTCCTCTCCTTCCCGTAGTGAATATGAGTCAGAAATTACCACTAGCAAAACAATCTCTGAAACCCTTTAAAATGCCAAAAAACCCCAACCTGGGTTTATTTCTGGTAATTCTGGAGTAAATTCACCCCCAAAACTTCCTCCTATCCCCCAAATAAACCCCATAATACACATCATATTTGCACCATTTATTTAATGTCTTTTTACCTTTGCAGTTCTGGGTTGTAACTTTCACAGGAGACAAAGACACAGCTCAGTTTTGGGAAGAATGAAGAACTCTGCTCTTGGTACTATTAAAAAAAGAACTGAAATGATTTATTCAGTACCAGACTTAGGACCTGCACTGCAAATATGAGTCCAATCTGGGAATTTGGTGGGCACATTTTCAAATGCGTATGGCCAACCCAGACTCAGATTTTGATCACAAGGGGTGGATGGGAAGTGATGAACTCTAATTTTTGTTTAGTGCACCTCTATGGTAAAGCCCTCTGGTGCCTTAAATGGCCAAATCAGTACATGTCCTGTATTTATGTTCCCTATCTTTCTTGTCTTTGTATATCTGTAGATATCCTTCAGCTAGAAAATGTCAAGGCACATATAATCTGAAATGAATTCTGATTCCAAGCAACCCATAAAGAGAGTTGGCTTTTCTTTATGGACACCATCAGTCTGGGAGGCCCAGCAGACACAGGGGAACACAAGCCAGAGAACTGAGACCTGACGACTGATGTATGAAGGAGAAGAGCTGAAAGGTCTTGACGTGCAACAATGGAAACCATGCTGGGCTCCTATTCTTGACACCTCATTTAATCTGCCAAGGATTCTCACTAAGGGGAATAAGGCTCTTTAAAGCATATTATCATGCTTGGATCAGTAGCCCTGAGTAGACGATGATACTGGTGTATGCCAAGAACATCAAAACCTCGTGTACATGAACCTGCTAGCACTATCTGCCCTCACCTGCTTGTGTTGTGAAGCACTGAAAACACTGGGAAGAATGGGCCAGTTGAGTAGCACCAGCAACAGCTACTAGCAGTGACTGTTATTAAATAATTAGCAGCATGACAGAGACTCACAGGTTCAGATTGTTCATTCCTAATTTCTTTTCATCATATGAATAACAAAAATCCAAGTGTTATGAAATTTTAAACTGGGGAATTACAGCCAAGTTTCCATTCTTTACAACTATATCACATATAATTGAAAACTACTGGGCCATATGAGGCCAAATTTGACTTTAAGATCCAGTACCAACCAATTTCTTCCACAGAAGGAGCTTGCAGGGCACACTCTCTTACATGTCCATACTGAAAAGTAATCTGTATTCAATTTGACTTTTAAAGGAGATTACTCACCATCACAACATGGCAGATTTTAATGATACTTTGTGATAACCATCAGTTTTAAAACTGATTTTGATTTCTTGTAGCCTACTGCATTAATCCATTAATTAATTACTTTAATGTGAGCTGTGAGTACATCAGGGAAACAAACAAAAGCTTTTAAAAAAATAAATAGAGACAAATCTATGACAAACACAATTTAGGTAATTAAAATCCAAAAAGGATCACCCAGGTATTTCTAACCCTGTTCATACTTTATATCTTCCAATGTCTGTATGTATAAAAGTGATGCAGAAACCTTACAGTAATTGCTGAAGTTACTCATTAAAATGCAGAACTATGTGAAAAGGAAGCATGGAAAACATTTCTGACATCTAAAGACAAGGTAAAGTTTTATAAAGAAATGAGTTTGCAGATCAATGGCTAAAAGACTGGCATAAATTAACATTCTTGTGTCAAGTATCTGAAGCAACTGAACTTATCTTTTAGCAATCAAAGCTAAAAATATGGAGCAGTTACTTTTGCTTTCAGCAGGACAAGTGCTTTGCATAAAATGAAATATTCATTAAAAAAATGTGGTTATAAAAATAGGTAATTTATCACTGCAATTGTAAACACCAGGGGCCAGGAGATGTATCCACATCACAGGGAGGGTACACTGTTGTCCCCCCAGGACATATTGATATGTCCTGAAATGCCCTTTGGGTATGCAGGACATGTGCTCTCTGCCTGCCAGATGGACCAAGTCAGCAGAAGGAAAAATACAGTGGAGAAAACATAAGAAAATTTTTTTCATTAGATATAATTTTTCTCAAAAGCTCTCTCACAATATCTCTTTCTAAGTTTTTGATATGTTTGCTTCAACACTGTGCAAGTGCATTTAGCATTCACATAAATAGGGGAATTGCTTTGGTTTGCCCACCACTATGTTAAAACCCTGCAGAATTCTCCCAGAAAAGTGAACTGGATGAGGCAAGATGCCAGGGGAAGACCAAGCTGATTTCACATCTTTCCCAGCACAGTTCAGCTCAGACAAGGACTTTGCTGGAAGATAAAGATTTGACCATTCCTAATTGATTGGCAGTTTTATGAAGGCTACAAGTGTAGGAACTCAACTGGAACCATCATAAATTTTGCTTGTTGTCAAAACTGGGATTAAGATCAGGTCTTAGAGGGGTGTGGGAAGAGTGTAGGGTACTTGGGGCATTACTGACAGCAAAACTTCAAGAGAAAGTTTGAAATAGAGTTTTCTTTATGAATCTTAAATTACTTTCTTTCCTCTGTGGAAACACCACTAGAGAGGTGTTTGTCAAATAATGTTCATGTGTGTACAGAAATGTTGGTTTCACATATTTAAACTGAAAGGAAGAAAACAGTGTTCCTGTTTCACTTGGCTGAAAGAGAATATGGCACTCATTAAGGGACAATGAAGTGTTTAACATCTTTCATAATGAGTGAATTGTCATATCTAAAGTCTTCAGCTCAAGTGCAAAACATATGAATCTGTTTTTAATTTCTTTGCTTTATGAATTTTACAACATAGGCTGGAAAGGCAAGAGAAAGTAGGGGGAGGGGTGGAAGCTACAGAATTAACAGAATAAAATAATAATATGTAGGCACATCGAAAACTGTAAATGTAAAATTAAAATATAATTTAAAAAAAAAAGAACTACAGGGGAAACAATTTAATGATGCTAAGCCAATAACACCATGTTTCCTTTGCTTCATATGATGGTTTGAGTTTAAAACTAATGGTTTTTCAAGTGTTCTCTTAGGGCATTTAATTTAATTGGCAAATGATAGAAATAAGATTCACTGAGCTTTCAAAGAAACCCTCCAAGCACTTACAACTTCATACAAGGCCTGCAAATGATCCCATGAAGAGTTGCACCTGAATACATGCTCATGGCTTACTGCTCAATAAGCTGATATAAAACCTCTGGGAAAGAAGGAATCATATCCCAAGCCTCCAAAATCAAAGGTCATTACATGTGCTTCTTCTGGCCCAGGTCCTGTGACCGAGAAGGACAAGAGTTTTGGTTCCTCTGTACTGTTTCAGAGTTGAGACCCACATGAGGGTTGGGAGCACAGGATGAAATTTTCTTACAAGACTGATTTCTGCTGAAAACATTTATCCCAAGTTTAAAGTTATGAAACGCCAAATGTTTCACTGATTTATATGCAGATAATACAAATATATTGTCTATGGTTTTATCTACAAGATAAAATATTGTTGTGGAGTCGTTTAACAGCCATTATTACTTACTTTTCCATAGATCAGTTTGAATTTTTCTGAGCAAAGGTTCCCTGGTATGATAGAAAAGGACTAATAAAAATATATTTTTAAAAAAACTAATATAATTATCTATGCTGGTAAAATCAGCATAAGCACTGCATTCTTTTTCTCCAATTAATATAGCAAATACTATCTATAAAAATGGAGAGAAAGCATGAAAATAAAAAAAAAAATTTCTAAATGTTAACCTTACGACATGAACTTCTTATTTTAATGTTATAACAGTGTTACTAGAGGAAAACTACCTCACTCTCCAACACAGCTGGAAAAAAAACTGAAAACAAGAAGTAGAATTTTCAGCTGGGAAAAATATATAACTTCATAAGACCCCTGTGTTTTGGGGGTTGTACAATGCCTGCAGAACAACATTTTGCCACTTGTGCTTTTTCTAGTGTCCTGCAATAATATGAATCAATTCTGAGAGTTTGTTATATGGGAAGAGGGAACAGAGATCTGTGTTAAGCAAGTCCCATGAGATCAAATCCAGCCCGGTGTAAATTTGTGTCTCCACTGTTGCCATGATGAGTAATGGGACAGACCCTCAGTGACCCCAAGGTGTAGTTTCTACAAATCCATGGAGTTGTGTTGATTTTCAGCCACTGCAGATCTATCCCAAATACATCTGTCTGATTTATATTCACTGACGTGAGTCATCCTGGGCTTAGAAATGTTTCTGGGTGTGAGGAATGGCATTTCAAACACAAGCACATGAGTTATGATCTCGTACAAAAAGAGAGAGACTTCTCAGGGTATACACATGGGGTTATCACTATTATTTAGTATTATTCTCTTCCCTTTAACCTAAATACTTACAATTTCCTTCTACAGGAGAAAAAGTTCCTTTTTGTATAGGTAATGAGAAAGGAGAGAGACTTTTTTAGTTGTGTTAAAAGGATCTATGACAGTTTGATTCTTGTTTTCTATTTTACTTGGTGTCAACTAAAGATACAGGCATCATTGTGACTGAGAATTTCAGAGCATTAAAAGTACTGAAATATAAGGAGGAAATGAGTAGTTAACTCATTATTCAGTAAATAAACACTAAGCTCTTCAACTTCCAGGCCTATAGTATTTCTAGAGTCTTATTTGATATGATCAGTAATTTATTGAGTGCACATATCTTTCATTAGTGTAAAGTAGCATAAACTTTATTGTGTCTAAATATTAATTTAATGAAACACTTGTTAAAGTTACTGAATTAATGTCTAAGGCTTTTAAAGATTTCCTTTGAAGATCTGTAAGCTCAATAGGATTTAAAAAATGCTATATCCTTCTCTCTATTGTGTGCAAACAGACAAAACCAGAAGGGTGAATAAAGACCTGACTTCAAAAATAAAATTACTAAAGGTATCCATCACACCCTTAAAACTTCCTGTGAAAATAACCTTGTTCAATTTAAAAGCCCTACAGATTTACTAATATTCTGCATAATTTGTCTAGCATTAACAAAGATGGAAGACATCAAATAGTGTAGAAGCAGGGCCTCCTTGAGCAGAGCACAGTGACGGAAACCACAGAGCAGACAATGAACGCCTTTAAAAATGTGTTCCACTCCTTTTTCTTGACCTAAGTCATTTAATGCAAAACAGCAACAGACACATTGATTAGGTTTTTGTGTTGGTTTCAATGAGACTCTTGGGTGGCAAAAAAAAATGGAGGTGTTTCCTGGAACCCCTGAAGGGGAAGCCCACCAGGGAAACCTATTAACGTTGAAGACCCTGCCAAAATGCTCCTGGACTTCAAAGAGACCAGGGTTTCAGAGCAGCTTTGGAGCTTCACAAATGTTTCGGGAGAAAAAGTTGTCTATCATAAGCCAATGTGAAGACTTACTACTATAAAGCTTGCATTTTATTATTCACAACAATAAAAGTATCCCTATATTTCAGGGTTTGATCAGTGTTAACACCGTTAGAATCTCCACATTACACAAGGGCAATGAACTTGTACCCACCTACCCCAGCAAGCGATGCCCTCCTTCTCCACAGTCTGCTCTGCTTCACACATTGCTAAGATACATCCAATTACAGTAATAAAAGCCTCCACCTGCTTCCTCTGCTTATCTGGATGGAAAAAGAAAAACAGACACGGACTGAACTTAAGCGAATTAAAATTAACCTAATAGTCGCAGTAATTTAATCAATGGCAGGTGGTCTGGCTGCCTCTTTCTACACTCTCCAGCTGGAAGCTTGTGTCCTGTTCGTAACAAGTATTTCTAAAGCTGTTTGCTAACTCAGGGAAAGGAAGATGGAGGTCACTGCTAAGTAGCAGTGGAAAAGGAGTTTCGCAAGCACTCACCACTCTGTGAACTCTGATTCCCATCTGTGTACTGAAAATGCTATCATTAATTTCAACAAGACCAGTGCAAAATATTTTGGAAAATCTGAGGCAAACACTTTTCTTGTATTTAAAAGTATTGACTGGCTGTCTGTTCTTTCTGATTTTTTTTCTGCTACTATGCTCCCCTTTGTGTATTCCTTCTTCAACAAGATTTAAAAAAAAAAAAAAATCAAAGACTACAAAGAAAGCTGAAACATGTCTTGAGGGCATCAGGATGGAGGGAAGCATTTTCATATCAGCAGTGTTATTTCTATAAGCTTCAACTTAAGAGCTACAAAATATTGCAGATGTGTAGCTGGAAGGGTCAGCAGGGACAGCCAGTGGAGATCTGATGTTCAAATTAAAAACGTTTTTATTTTGACTGAAGCATGATATGCTGGTATCTAATCTTTATCAGCAGCTTTATCACAAAATGAACATAAAGCAGCAGAAGGCTACATCTGCTAATTGCTTTTCAACAAATAACGCCTTTGGGAAGGGCATAAACAGCAGTTTTATCATCAGCACTCCCTGGAGTTTGGTACCAGACTCACCTAAAGATGGATTAAGTGACCCATGCTGGGTCCTCCTGTGTTTGTGGCTGTGGGTGACCCACGCTGGGACAGGAACACCCTGAGGGAATGTACTACCTGCACAGTGCTTCCTATAAGGTCTATCCTGCTGAGACCAAAGGGATAATTAGCCACAAAACCATTTTTCCTTTTCAACAGCCATCTTCAGATATGCCTAGAAAAAGTAGAGCAGCCTTCTGCACTCCAAATTATGCCACGCTGTTTGCACTCCTCATGCGGAAAAACACTGGCTCCATACAAGTATGCAAGTCTGAATCTAAATCGAGGCAAAGAAATTTATTTGAAATACCCACTCTCATGTTCCCCTTTCTCTTCCAGGAATCTGTGAAGTACTAAGGAGAATTTGTATCCTGTCTTTTCTGCATATGGACAACAGCAGCAGTAATTCATACCGTCCTCTGAAGACTATACGTTTTTGTGCAAGGGCTGCAGTCTCGCTGACGTAGGGGGGAAAAAAAGTCTCTACATGCCAGAAGGTAGAACAGAAATATTTGATTCACTGAGATCAAACTTTGGAACAGAAATACATTAGCTGTGACCAAAAAAACTGGCTCAGATCAGAGTAGTCCTTGTCCCAGAAAAGTAACTATACATTGGATTCAGCAGTTTTATGAAAAAGAAAGACATCTTCTGTTAGTTAACTACTATATTTTAGTAGCTGCATGTCAATTTAAATTCATTCTACTTTTGAAATAAACAGTTTTTAATTTTTGCCCCAGTTAAAGAAATAAGCTGAAGTCTGAAGAGTTTTTCTTGATATTATTTCCCTTTCTTTCACTATCTTTCTCTGCATGGTGTTGTTTCTTGAGGATTTCAGAAGGTCTTAAGTAAAACAGGATTTAAAGAGGAACCCAGATACTGTTTATTGAAAAAGAATAACCTGAAAGGAAGCTCAAATTTTGATATCTTGATCTTTAAAGGAAGTCAGAGAGGCACTCTGCCTGAAGAGCAAACTCCCCAAGTTGCCTGTGCAGATCACAAGTTATATCTGAGGTATATGCTAAGTACAGAGGCATGATGAAGCAGTCCCTATCAATAACAATAAAAAGGTTAAAAATAAACCCTATTACTGTAATTAGAAAATTTACTTCAGGAAAGACATTAATACAGGAGTTCTATAAAATGATAAGAAAAGAACACAAAATTTGGACTTGTGTCCCATTTTCTGCAAACTGCTATTTGCCTCACCTTTTGGAACAGTTAAATTAGTCAAATATATTATTCTTAATTCCTAAAAATCTCCGTTTTCTTAGATTTGTTTCGGTATCTTGGTATTGAGCATACATAGAAAACCTCTACTGTTACAGAACAGGTTATTTAACAGGGGCAGTAATGGAAGAGACATGCATGAAATTCTGAATTTAAGTCTTTCGAACTCTTCCTGTCTAATTTACGCCTAAACCTGAAAGTTAGAAGACTCTGTTTGAGACCACACTTACTAGAAGTCACACCTTTTATTCCACCTATGTGAAGGAAGGCAACTCTTTTCATCCTTTTTGTAAAGTCTCAGCTCCTCTCGTTGCCTGCAATCCCGTTTTCCATTTAGCCTTTAGCTTTCCATCCTTCGCAGTTATCACTTTTTCTTTCCTCTCCTACTTTTGTCCTTACAGACCAGACCCAGCAAACTAAAAGAACAAATGTTTCAGATAAAGACATAAAAATGATGGAACAAGATGCTTTCCTGACAGTCCCCTTTTCCCTTTGCTTTGTTTTTCCTCTTTAGGCTATAAACTCTTCAGAGTTTATGAAGTTGTAATCTTTCAACCTACATTATTGAAGAATTTTCCTCCCAATGCCAACAGTAAGTAATGAAATTTAGGGAGGTAGTTATTAGTGCTGTGATAACATACAGCAGCAAGGAAAGTTGTATATAAGCATATTAGAAGTATTTTTATTAGAAGTTCTGGAGGAAAAAAAGCTGTATCTGTTCTGTATTTAGCCCAGATTTCTGGTAATATTTTTAGGATACTTTTGCACTATGAAGTATAAAACAGCACTAAGGAACGCAATAGTATCCACTGCAGCATGCAGGGAATAGAAAAGACCATATGGATGATGCATCTATATCAATATATAACTGATTCAGAAGAAGCCACTAGGTTTTGGAAGTGTTTATATTCATGCCTTGTTTTGGAGACATTTGCTAGTCAAATCTATGTTTTATAAATATAGTTAAAACTATAGGTCATAGTCAGGCTTTCAGGATAAATAGATGTAATTAGAAAAGTGTAGGCAGAAATAACCTGAAAGTAATTACAGATAAATAAAACCTGGTCAGTATTTGGGGATTGGGTTCTGTATTCATTAGGATAACTAGAGAAAAACTTGGATCATCGACCACAGAGAAGAAAAGTTTCTGGAATCCCAGTACAGCATCAGCAAGAAGTAGCTGCATTCAAGTGTAGTTGTTATTCATTGGTGTGAATAAGTAGTAGAGGCTTAGAACTAATAAATTAATAACAGAAGCCCTCACTCACTGGCATGGAAAAAAAGAAGTCTATCATTGTTTATGTGAAATAGTTTTCTAAACTTGAGTATTTTAAAGCAAAAAAAAGAAAAAAATCCAATTAGATGCTGTAGTTGCTAAATTCAAAAGAACCTTTCCCTATCAATTCCACCAGGCTCAGCAATTTTACATGTAATTTGCATCTGTAAGAAACAAATATTATGACTTAAGTACTAAAATAGGCTGTACACAAAAACATTCAAAGCCAGTCAGAACTTTGTATGCTTCCCTTGATATTATTTCTTGGTTGACTACGTATGGTGTCTTGGTTGATCTTATTACTTGGTTGACTGAATATTGACTGTTCAGACAGTAAAAATCTGAGCATTAAGAAGTCTTATTAAAATCAGATTTTAGCACCAGAACCTCCCCTATTAAATCAGTTGTAACAACAACAGACAGAATTACTGAGGACAACAGAAAGGGCTTCAGGAACTCCCTGGAAATCCAGGCTGCACCTCAAGTCTTGCAAATCTGTTTATCACCTTATAGGTGGAAGCTGTAAGGATTGCAATAGTCAGATGGCAGCTGTCCGCGTTCCCAACCTGATCTGGTATTAGTCAGCCTTAAATACTTGCAAAATTATTGTATTAAATTTGTGTTCAAGTTTAAAATTTATTTATATTATCTTCTGGTGACCAATGCTCCACACAAATGTTCCCTCAGGCAGTGAAACAGTTGAGTTGCCATACCTGTTTTGCCTGTGACTTCATTGATAAGGTTTGATAAATACCCAGTACCATACCCTTTGGGTTATTATTTGTCAAAAGGTATGCTTCAATCAATTTAAATATATTTTCACTTTAAGGTCTTTTTCTCAGCTGGGATAAACAAAGAGAAATGATAGCATGTAATAATATTGGCTTATTAACAGTGGCACATCCCCACACCAACCATCTTGCTTCCCATTACTTTCAATCTTCATCGTGAGTGGAAAGGACAGGGCAGAATTCAATCTGCTCTATATAAAATTAGACAAATTGCCATGCATTTTTAAGCTCCCACTGCTCCAACACAATCCGTGTAATACTGACCTCAGATCTCTTGACATGAGAAAATCGTGCTTCTCCAGCTCATGGGCTTCTCAGTCCCTGGCACAGATCTGAAAAAAACTTAGCTATAATTTCCCCTATGCACTTATAGGTTTTCCTTGGCAGAGATTTCTGCAGCACAGCACCAGGTCAGATTTGGATCTTCCCTCAAATTCCATCATCCTATTCTTGTCACAACAGATAAAGAATAACCCAGCCCTTTGGCCTACTCAGTGCTAGTTGCTCTGCTAACAATAAAATGCTTCTGTGGTGTATTTTTCTTAATCTATTTCTGAACCTATGGTGCTATGAGCCAGTAGGATATACAGGTTTTGAATACCAGAATGCACTTTTTTGCCTGAAAGGGTAAACAACAGTGTCCTCCAGCTGGGCCCAAGTGTCACGTAAATATTCCTCATATGAAGTAAAAAATAGAGTTCAGGTTTATATACAGAATTACAGCAAAAGTGTGTTTTCTCCTTGGTTAGCCTGAGTACGAAGTGAAATTGCTTATGGTTCACTTAAAAAATAATTCTACTGAGTAAAACTGTGATTTTAACAGGGATATTAGGCAAAATTTCTTCACTGAAACAATTGTCAAGCATTGAAACAGACTGCCCAGGGAAGGGGTGGAGTCACCAACCCTGGAGGTGACATGTAGATGTCACATCTGGTGACACGATTTACTGATGGGCTTGGCAGTGCTGGGTTAACAGCTGGACTTGGTAATGTTAAAGGTCTTTTCCAACCTAAATGATTCTATGATTCTGTTTTATGTTTCCTTTTTCCCAAACTGCTTAGACTCTGCCTCACAAGTTCCCTGGCAATGTTTCCTTTCAGCTGTTGGGGAAGAAGCATTTAGAGAATCAAACCATAGTTTTAGGTCCAGAGATCAAGCACATCAACCTTAAACTCAGTAATGATCTCTTACATGAATTTCAGATATTTCTGCTTTTTCTTCCTGCATACTTATGATATTTCAAACACATGATCACTTCCCAAACTTTCTAAAAAACAGTGATAATTTTAGAAAGTTTTTGAAGTTCACAGTTTTCTTCCTAACTCACACTTCTTTTAGATTCTTAGATCTCATGCCACTTCTTCTGTAAGGACATTAAACCAGTAAATTCTCTTTCTTCTCATCATTAGTTAACACCATTTCACTTTCTGGAAGCTTATTTTAAATGTTTATTTTAGTAATTCTCAGAGTTCTTCTCAGTGTTATTAAGGAGTCTAATAGCTGATGCCTAAGTGCAATACTCAGTACGCTCCTGCTTTCCCCCATTTTATTCTAATCCACCTTTCTAAATGTCAATTTTAAAACTGATGACAATTCCCCTTGAACTGAGAATAGATCTGATATGTCTTTCTTCATTTCTGTTAACACTGATTCAGCTAATCACTTGGTTTCCAACCTTTCATATATTTGAGTATACCTTGATAGAAAAATTTGTCTGGTTCATGATGGACAGAAGTCCATTAGGTGAGTAGCACACATCAGGCCATGAAATACAAGTGCACATGCACACCAAACTGCATGACAATAAACTCCACACACACGCACCATCAAGCGTAACAACCTGGTGAGATGGGACATCTGTCTGTCTGCCCTTTATAGACACCTGTTAGACCCCAGCACAGGGTCCCTGAGCTCCCCCGAGGCAGCTATCAAGCTTCTCACAACTGAAAGTTTGGGATATTTGAAACCTGAAAATTTTTTGACACTCCAGAAAAAAAAAAATAAAAAAATTAAGAGGCTACCATAGAAAGCTAATGAATTACACTGCAAACTCTGAACTTCCATTTTTAAATATTAAAAACTATACAAATAACAGAAATCCTTCTCCATGTTTTCATGTAGCTGTGTAGATAGCAACTGTAATGATCTGAACAGCTGAAGATCAGAGGATCCCTAATCACAAATTTATTAAGCTACTGACTGTGGTCATAATTTATTTTGAGTAAACTTCTCTGCAGGAGTATCCATCTGCAAAGGTATAATGAAAGCAAAAGTTCTATGGAAATCCATCAGGCTGGTGTTTGATGGGAAGTGTCAGCCACTAAAAATATCAAAATATAGCAAAGACAACAAAGAACACAGGGCAAAAAAATTTTACTTTAGCTGTATTCTTTGATGCTGAAAAAGCCTTTGATACACCTGTAAGAGAGTATAGGGCAGATTATTTAGCTACAGGCTTTCTAACTACAATAAAGTTCTTTAGTACTTCCTCAATTTCATCTCTGTAATAAATAGATAAATGTTAAAGCCCAGAAATACCTGTATGATTTGTTGGGAATAACTTTATTTGAGAAACAAACCTACCAAAGGGTTTGTGCATTAGATTGGCCTTTTAGAAAGAGAAGTTCTCAGTAACTATGGTACAAAATCTCCTGACTAATAGATATATTGGATTGTTTCCACATAAATATCCCCTATTTAGCAAGAGCTCCTGTCCTTGGAGATATGCAGACTCCCACAGAATAATAAATGTACCATCCAATATTCTACTAATGATATCTAGAAAGTAATTTGTGTGGAGATTATTTCTACTGGAAAGTTGACTGCTGAAGGTGTGTGTTGCACTCCTGAGGGTGCATAACTTTACTTATTATTTACCAAAATTTGTGAACCTCAGTGATGAAACTTTAATTAAATAACCCTCTAAATGGATTCTTCTGTTTGACCTTGTGCAGTTTCATAGACTTTGCACAAGGGAGTTCACCACTAGTCCACTCAATTCAAATCTCATGTAGTTCTATTCTGCTATAATGCTTTTCTAAGAAGTGCTGGTATTTGCACAATAACATCTGTTTTCTTTCCACTGTATTGCAGATATATTTGTACAGATATGCAACTTGGTACAAAAGAAGGACAGGAATTGCATTTAATCCTCACAAACACTTCATTATGATTGTTTTCTGTTTTTTCCCCAGACCGAGTTGGTGTTCAATATAAATATCATCTTCTTAGGCTATTCTTATGATGAAAAACTAGACTACAAAACTTGACTGTGCAAATTATTCAGCAGCAAAGATTCCCCTGTACAGCGATTTTAACACTACATTTGAATTACAGAATTGAGCAGAATTGTTTGATCAGAACTCACATACAGAGCAGAAAGAGAAAATAGGTATACAGTAGTATATATAGATCCATCAGGGAACTAACTGTAAATATTCAGAGAAAAAGAAGTCAGACACAGTACATAAGAAAATCACAATCTGTGTTAACCAAATTAATTTTAATTACATACAGAAAAATATATTTAAAGTCATTTATGATGCTGGCTTACCTTTTGCACTAATTGAGCTTTCATAATAAAAATACAGCAATCGACTACTTTTCCAGGCAATTTGTCCAGAATTTAAGAAAACTTTATGTGCCAACTACCCTGTCAAAGAAGAAGCTATTAAGTAATTAGGATTTCAAAATCTATTGGTTTTACTACCATAAGTATGACTAATTATTTAGGGGTTTTTTTAAGGCAAAAGATAAGAAAAGTGAAAGCATTTTTTCTGTCACAAAAAACTTGTCTTATTTGCTTGGACTAGAATCTGTCCCCACGTAGGAAAAAGATGTGAAAAAGTAAGCATATGAGGCCAAAATAGTATGAATATTGCCCTTGAAGACAACAAACTTCAGCTACATATTACTGGCATTCAAAAATAATATTTCAAGGGTTGAAATTACATTTTAAAATAGAACCAAAAAGAATCTCATTCTTTGGCAGGAGTATTTGAACTGAGCTCATTAAAACATCTCTTGACAGGTTATATCAAGTGCTACAATTATGCCTCATTTTGGTTTAGTACAATATGTTAATTTTAAACAGTTTAAGAGATTGTATCTCTTCTGGCCATTTTCTCCCTGCTTTGAAAGTGCACTTCACTTCCACCCCAGCAGTAATCATAATTTTATACTGGAAATAACTGCATTTCTTTAGCTCTTATATTGCAAAGAACAATTTAATAGACATACTGGCCCTACTCTGGTGAAGCACATAAGTTTTTTGAAGTTTATTTAAATTAATATCACTACAAGGACAGATAGGAGACACCTGGGATGTCTCAAAACATGAGATTTTATCTTTCCTTGGAAAACAGCAACACAATTCATACAATATATATGGCAAGAACAACTGAGAGTTCAGATTAAACATATAGAGTGTGTTCTACATCACCTCTATAGGTGAATAAGTGTAAGAAAGATTCTTTTCCATAAGAGAGAATTTGTAGACATGGAAGTAACCCTTGTGGTCTTTGTTTGGGATTTTTTTTCCCCCCATGTATATGGATCTGCAACTGGTAATCTAATAGAGCCAATTGTAAAAGAGATTAGGGAAAATATTAACCCTCGTACTGAAATGGAAAATACCCCACCTGATGATACAGGCGTAGAGTTGTGTGCTTTGGGTTAATGCAGAAGGCAGTACTTCACTCTACATTTCATTTAAAGAGAAAAGAATAATGATTTTAATTTTCCTTTTGAAAGGTGCTATAAAACATAAATAATATAAAGCAATGTCTGCCTGGGTTGAAAATTGAGAGATGAGAGTTTCAGATGCAAATTAACCTGTAAAGCTCAATTCTGAGTTCTTATGATGAAGCCATTTAGGTTTCGCGGAGCTGTGTAAGGAATCAGGATTGGTGAACCTTCTCTCCTGTACAAAATATGTACCACAGTCTTCACACAGCCAAGAGGCACGAGACACATAAAAGTCCAGAGAGCAAAAGTTGACAGGTAAAATATGAGAGAAAGCCACTGGAAGCCCACTGGACTCCTAGTACACTGGAAGAATTTTTTTTCAATATAGAATGGGTGAGATAACAACTGTGGGTGAATCCTAGACTGAGAATACCAGGCAAGAGATGGAAATCTAGCATGGGAGTAGCCATGAAGCTTTCAGGGGAAGCTCAAGATCAGACAGGATGATCATCCCACGTCAGATAAGAAGATGGAAGGGTCATTACTCATCATCTGAGAGATTAGTTTCAGAGCAAAGCATCTCACCTGCAGCCTCTCACTTTTCTGTTGTTCTATTTTCCAGTTCAAGAAGGAGTACAGAAACATCAGTTATATCTACTTTTTCCCAAGATTATGGAAGAAAATCTTTAAAAATCCAACATCCTAAGAAATGTCTGTTGATTGAAAAAGTACAAACCATAGACAAAGGTTACTTTTGCTTGGCTGAGCTGGATGTCTGAGTCACCTCACTGTTGAGGTTGTCTCCCCTGAGACGTGGTAGACCACTCACAGCATGCAAGAGCTGTTTTTAGGTCAATTCTTATAGTAAAGAGATTTGTAAGTCTTTAAATGTCAGGCATACAGAAATCAGTTAGTAAATAAAAGATGATAATAATACCAATAGTAATAATACATCATGAAGTTGGAATAAACACTCTGTACACCATAAATAATCACATTACACATCCCATCTGAACATTTCAGACAATCAAAGGCATTAACTTGACTGTAAAGCACTAAAATAAGGAGGTTTGTTTGATGGCAAATTTCTTCACCATGAATAAATATCCTTGTGTCAGATTCCTACGTAAGTATTGATAACTAGATTTCCAGATTAAGAAAAGTAATAGAGTTGCAAGAGATGGGCCAAGATTTTCCTATGAAATTTTAACAAATCAAATTATTAAATAAGATTATTCTTTCTGCTTCCCTGGACCTTTTTCCCCAAAATTTTAGTATAAAATATTATATGTCATAGATTTGATCTCTTAAGGGAAGCATAGCAGACTGAATGTGAAACTTTGGGAGCAGTAGTAATAGCAAATTACTTTCAGAAAACATCCAAAATGCCATTTCCACTTGGCCACCACCTTGGTGACTGATCTCAATTAGTTCTTGCTGAGCATGGACAATGGAGCTCCATGCTGAAGTGGAGTAACTTCTGATGACTGTTCAATGTCTTTAACTATTTTCATTTGTGCTTTCTTTGCATGTGCCAACTAAAACTGGGACACTTTTTATTTCCTCTTTCATACACCAAAAAGTTTCTAAACTTTGCACTCCATGAAAATGTGCAATCTTCTTTGCAAGTAGCTTCAAGAGACAAAAATCAACATCTAAATATTACAATAGCTTAGAAATAGAATTTTTCTTCTCATAGCACTGAGTTCTCCTGAGCACACTCACAGTCTCAGAACTGCATTTTCTTACAGCACATCACGTAGAGGAGGTCTCAGAACCTATCAATTCCTCCAGGCAGGTATCTGGATATACTGACAGGGTCCTTTTATGCCTGGTACCAGAATATAACTCTCCTCTCTGGTACAGAGGAGGCACAGGCAGAAGTTCAGATAGCGGCTCATGTCAGTCCAAGGTCCTCAGGGATGTGTAAACATCCAAATACCCTTGCAAATATCAGCCTGAGAAATGGGTTTGGTGAACTGATATCAGTAGGATTGTTGAGATTTACAGACATTGAAAACCTGGGCCAGGAAAACAGAAAAGTACCCACTCAAATCCTTCAGATCCCAAACATCAATACGTTGTATACTGGTATGACCCAAATATATTTTCAACTAGTCATCAGAGAACGCTATATCTGAAGAATTAAATAATCCTAAAATACTGGATTTGTTTACATCTGACCTGAAGGAAGATTTCTAAGGTCTATGTAGTGTATGAGATACAGTCATATTTGAAATATGACTCATTTCAGACCATATTTTCTCAATTATCTGAAGATACAAAGGTGGTTGTTGATGAGGTATCTGGCAAACACTCCACATCAGTGCTACCGGCATGCTTATCTAGCAGATGTTTAAAATGAAAGGCTGACAGTTTTTATGTGATAATTAAATCTTTTTAGTTGACAACTGCAGCTTAATTTAATTTTAATCAAGAGTAATAACCACCCATAATGGCTATTATAGTAAGGCTCCATTTTTACCTAGGGCCCGAAGCAAAAGTGAACAAAGATTTTGCCTGTAGATTTTAATCTAAAATCTTCTGATCTAAGATATTCTTCTAAATATACTAATTTTGAAGTACTTCCAAACTACAAATAAACTAATGAAAAAGCAAAATCACAAATCAGTGGAAATTACTGCACAAAAAGGAAGTGGGTGTATGCTCCAAGACATGATGAGGAAGCACAAATCCCATTTCATTAGTGTTGTTAGGAATAGCAGAGAGCATTTGGTGTTCAGGGTGCAGTTTGCTCAGATTTTTGTGGAGCCTCATGAGCCCCGTGTCTTTTGAAGCCTTTCCAAAATAATTTCAGGTGTTGCCCCCTCAGTGTTGTACAATTTCAGCCGTGGTACGTCAGCCTTTGACCCAAAACATCTCTCACAGAGCAAGAGCTCAAACACTAATTGTTTCTTCCCAGGGATCTGTGCCGAGCACTCCCCATTCAACCTGCGGCTCGAGCAAGTTCACAACGTGCACAAAGGCTGTTCAGAGCAGGCTGGTGGTAGAAATATCTATTATTTTAAATAGGTAGAGTTTCTGCATGTGTATCTGCTTACCTCTCTCCTTTCTACCCACGCAAAGTAAAACCTTCAGTGGAGAGAGGAGCCACTGAAGAACACATTACACAGCAAATATCTCTTCTACCAAGGATCATGTAAGTAAGTAGCTTAGAGGAAGCCAAGTGTGGGTAAGTAAGATTGATTCACATTCACTGATTAGACCCAGGGGGGCCACATCCAGGAATTAAGCCAGAAAAGGGATGGGAAAAATAGATTAAAGACAGACAGGTTCCTCACAAGATTTCTTGCTGCACTTCACACCTGCTCCACAGGCAGTTATATGACCATACCTGTTCTGAGAGCAGGTCTAGCTCCAGTGATCACTGCTGCTGACAGCAGACCTGATATTTTATGTAATACAAAAACGAGCATGGGGTTTAAAAGTTTCTTATTTTCAAGAGCAAGCACAATGCAAATCAAATCAGACAACTCCTGCAAGCAAATATATCTCAGCTTATTACAAAAATCAGGTAACAGAGGCCAAGGCAGCACAGACTACACGCCAGTAATTTTTCCCATGAGGAACCTGCTATGGATCATCAGAGAACATAAGAACATCCTCTACTCATCAGAGAAATCTAATAGGTAGGAAACTAAGGGGTAACTGAAAGAAGTCAAATCTTCCCACAGCAGATGCCAGCCAAGATTGATGTCAGCCAGTCTGCCTTTATGAAGTGACAATCTGACTCTTCCTGATTATGCAATTGCTGTAGTTGAGGCTCTGGCACCTGCCTGACCTCACTGTTGTAGGTGTATTAAAATCTTGAAGCTAATTTCGAGATAGCAGATAGACTGTCTCAAAGAAAATAACTCTCATCAGTTTCGAAGTTTCCAGCAATAACAGTAGTGAGCATCTTAGATCACTTCCACATCTTCAGATATCTGTATTCTTGTGGCAGCTATATTCAGTTATTTCTCAGCTGCTTTGTGCATTTAGTTTACATACTGTATTACACATGCTAAATAAAGATGAACATATTCTTCCCTCAATAGAAATAATATGCAAACATCATCAGGAATTTTCTGAAAAGGGACACAGGCAAACCAAGAACGTTTCTACTAAACAAAGTACAATGAACTAACCAGTTCAGATAAACTTTGAAACTTGATTAAATATGTATCTTCCAAACACAATAAACTAATATTTTTTGGTTCTCATCAGCTGAGAAGATATAAAACAATTGAGTCTTTCCAATTAAGCAAAACCCACAACAACCAACAGTATAAAAAAATTAAAAATTTTATTTTTTAAGAAATTGAAATTTGGTTGGGAACATAGTTTTACAAAAAAGAAAAGGGCGGGGGCAGGCACTAAAAAGATGTAATACAAAATTTTCTTCCATCAAAAAATGAAGTTGTGTCATAAAATGTGAAATGGTGTAAAAGAGGTAAATTAAAATAGTCAGCACTTCCCCAGCCTTTTGATCTGAACCTTAAGAGACTGTGCAACATTTTGTTCTAACATAGACAGAGAGCTTCAAAGAGAGCCAGGCAAGGTGGCTGTCCAGGAAAAATTAAATGAAGAAAACCAAAAGGAACTATTACCATTACATGTTGCCTTCTAATTTATTTTCTTTTTAAAAATACACTTTCCTCTTTTTTTTTTTTTTTTTTTTCTCCTCCTTTATACTTTGAAAGAGAGACAGAAATTATGGAGAAATCTGATGGGTAGGAAAGGAAAAGTTTCAGAAGGACTCAGGAAATTTGACTGTGGAGAACGTGTGCAATAAAGAAACAGAAGCACCACTCACCGGGCAAAATGGTCTTACACTTCAGTGCTGAGCAAGGGAGTGGCAAAAATTGGGAAGTGGAGTAACAGCTCTTGGCCACAGTTACTTTAAAGCCTGTCTCTGGTTACTGAATTTGGGAAATGGGCTTAAAACTCATTGCATAAGAAAAACAGCCCTAAGGCACAGAAGAGACCAGACCTAGTTTTCCCTTGATCTCATTTGCTGCTTCACACATTTTCAGGGCAGTACGGCTGTGCTGGCAGGTCAAATTATCCAAAGCACTGTGGCCAAAATGTCTTTAAAACAGCACTGGCAGCACATTTTCTCTGGAAAAGGCCTGATTGAGTAATTCAGAACCATACAAAAATGTACAGGTTTTGACTGAGTTTGTATCCAGAAATGTTTTCTTGGCTCCATCACACAACTTCTGGTCAAAATTAGGAAGAGATCCCTTTTACATAGCTGCATGGCAGAGCAAGTATCCAGGATGTGGCCTGAAGGAAGTAGAGCTGAGCTCCAGATGGAGAGCAAACTTTAGAAAATCTGTCCATATCAAAGATACCTCAAAAGGAAATGTAGTTTTGTAGGTGATTCAGGATAGTCACTTATTAAATCAGTGGAAGAAAAGGCTAAAAGTGAGCTCTTAGCCTTCTGGTATACAACCACAACTGCTACCGTACTGACCCAACTCTTCAGGCAGAACAGCCTCCAGTACTGACTGCAGTGTGCTGGTGAGGGAAATATTTATTTTCTATGAGACAGTTCAGCGTAAAGCAGCAATATCTGATGTTCTAATAAAGCAGGAACACAGCTTGAAGACACAAGTTTCAGGCTGTGGGAATTTAGTGAAATTTAAATATACTGTTGTTTAGTTAGTGGTATCTGAGTGTGCAAACTGAAGGGGGCATGGCAACAACACAAGGAATCGCAGCAGGAACCACCTACTGAAACTCAGCTGATGTGAGCACAGGAGGCAGACTGGGAGGATTCTGAGGCAAAGCTCAAGATTTTTCAGGTCAGTGAACCAAGATATCAAAGAGCTAAAATTATTGAGAAAAGGTGACTTCAAGGGAAGGCATGCTCCTATTCTCAGAGAAAAAGGTCCATGTAAAAGCATCACTAAGGAGAAATATTTCTGGTACTAGTGAGCCCATAGGGATAACTGTGAATCATATGTCCCTTTCTAGAAGAATAGAATATGGTACAGAAGCTTTTCCTCATTATGCTACAAATTTCAGAAGTTAATGGTCAAGTTTTCATCACTCCCTTGATGGGTAACATTTATTTGCTCTTTTCTGACTCAAATGACATCAGAGAGAACGAAGGTTTAAAAAAATTTTACTTGTCTCTTTCTTAATGCAAAGTCTATTTTC
Organism: Myiotriccus ornatus; assembly: GCA_036023395.1. Taxonomy (NCBI): domain Eukaryota; kingdom Metazoa; phylum Chordata; class Aves; order Passeriformes; family Tyrannidae; genus Myiotriccus; species Myiotriccus ornatus. The sequence continues at coordinate 8,209,541 of JAYRBT010000181.1, forward strand.
AATATCAATGGGTACTTAGCCCTATTTTCAATATCAATCTGTATTTAGCCCTTAATTACAGAAGATACTTCTGTAAAAAATCTTGAATATTTCTGATTCATTCCCTCAAATAGAAAACAGAATCACGCTTAACACTCAGTGTACTGGTAGCACACAAAAGGTTAAATTCAATATTTGATCTTTTGACAAACACAATAGGTGTTAGTACCTTTGCCAGAAGATAATTTCAAAAAACTGTTTAACTTCTCAGTTTAGAGTTCCTGTTCATTCCTTCTACAAGAAAGCACAGTATTACTGCAATAGATCACCGAGGCTGCTTTTCTCTGATGTATTGTTGCAATATATCATAAGAACGGTGTCTGGCAGGAACATGAATTTCAGACACGGGCCTACTTTATATGTTTTATTTGAGAACACTTAAGGAAAATCAATGTGGAGTTCAAGAGCTGGCACTGTGGCTTAAGAAATTTAGCAGACTCTTAAAATGCTAGAGGGGTCACAAAAGCTTAAGAAACTATGAACCATGAAGGGTGAGATGGGCTACCCACAGCCGTTCATTGGTGAATGGAATACCTAAAGATTTGGCTGCATAAATTCTTCTAACTTCTAACCATCTCTGGGATCACTCTGAGGGTTTAAATATTCCTTTATTGGTCAGCCTTCCTATTTCCTGCCCCAAAATAATTATAAATAAAGTACTGAATTTTTAGAGGCAAAATCAATTAGGTGGTATTTTATACTTCAGAAGGACACAATCATGCACACATATGGCAGCTTTAAAACCTGCATAATTAACAAAGAAATTATATGCAGTAAAGCATTTTTTGTAATTCAGCAACAGATAATAGCTATTGGCCCCCTCCTCGTCACACTACAGAAGTGTCTGTTATAGAAGGATTTGAACCTAATGGACTAATTATAGACTTGGCATCAGCTCCATGCTCAACTTCAGACCTAAAAAACATAATGATGATGACCCAAAAGTGTATATAAACACACAGGTGTGGAGCTGATATGACAATAAACGTGCCAGGTTTAAACTGAAGGCTGCTGCCCAGGCTATGTTGGTCAATAAATGGGACCATCAGAGCAAGTTTTACTTCCCACAATCAGTTACTAGACTGCATTTATTTAGAAAGCAATGTCATATGAGTATTTTCATTGCCAAATAAGCATAACAGGCCCCATGCTCTTGCAATGGGTCTTCTGTCAATCATGATGGGTTTCACAGATAAGGATGACCAGAATGTTGGGATGTGAATGTTTCTGATATCCAGCCAGCTTGTCTTGGTGTTTGCCACCTCATTTGTGAAGGGGACAGAGCTGAGCACATTTTACCAGTAGCAGCATTCAGAGGCTAAAGTAAACCCTTCTATTTTGTAATTCTGTCTGCATGGATTTTCAAGGGATTCATAAACTTTAAGGCCAGGAGAACCATTAGATCACCACACTCAATCTCTAGTACACCACAGGCTATTACGTCCAGTTACTCCTCTATTAAACTCAATAAAGCATGACCATCTTTCTCCTAAAGCACCAGTCTTCATTTGAGGTATCAAGAGATAGACAATCTACTATTTTCCTTGCTGTTTCTTTATAATCTGAAGGCCAGTCATCTTCACACTTACTTCAGATTTGTACAAGTTGTCATTTGAATTTCTCTGGATGAGCTTCCAGGCACGACTCTCGCCTGCTCGTCTTTGAAATTAAAGGTTCTTTTTGTATCCACTATCTTCTCCACATGAAAATACTTGCAAACTGCAATCAAATCATCATGTCTTCCTGAAATGCTAAACAGATTTGCATTCTTTAGGTCTTTCACAGCAGTGTATTTTTCAGCTCCTAAATTCTCTTCTGTGGTTCTTTCCATATCAAGGTAAGTGGTTCAGAAGCTTATAAAATACATCAATACCAAAAATGTGTAAAGCATTGCTTCATCTGTCTCAGCAATGCTGGATAATCAGGTAAAAATAATCTCTTAAATTCATATCTTTTACTCTTCTAATACTCCCAAAGATAACTAATTTCTTTTATTTGTTTGTGTGTATTTATTTACTTTTCAGGGAGACATGTCACAAAGGGACCTTGTGTTGAGTTGCCTCCTGATTCTGAGCCCTGAAATTACTCATTCAAATAACATCTAAGCTTTTCTGCTTTCCTTTAGAGTAAACCAAATCAAAGCAGCCTTCTGGAGAGCATTTTAAAATTCAGATTTTCACATTTAAAAAAAGAAGCAAGGCTTTGACAAAAACTGTAGGAAAACAGAGCTTGAATCTTCACCCTTTGCACACATCAGTCTGTACTGTACAGCACATTTCCATAGGGCTGCATGTGACAGACGAAGTTAGTACAGGTTTGCTCAAAATTCAGCCCAAACTGGTGATCTCTTCTTTATTTTGTAGTTGTCAGGCTCTGCCTCCCAACACACTGAACGTGGAGGAGGCAATAATGTCTGACTGCAAAGTGCTACCCACCAGGGAGGGTCCTGCAGAGAGCTCCAGGACTCCATCTATTGCCTCGATCCTGTTCCTGCCTGATTTCTTACTTGATGTCTGAGCAGTTTCAGCCGCAGTTCCCCATTCACTCTGAAGTGTGTGTGAACGTATACATGTGTAAAAAAATCTCAGATCTCTAACTCTGTGAACCTGTGACTTTTGCAAAGCTCTGGTGTCTGAAAGGGAAGAACATGATCTGACCTTTCAGCCTTGCAGTGCCAGCATTCTCCTTCTGTCATGAACCTTCTGAAAAGGCAGGTGATGAGAATAATCAGGGGGAAATAGCTACTCTTATTTGAACAGCCCAGGCTGCTCAGGTGCAGCAGTTATCACTCGGTGTTTTCCCAGCCAGCTGTTGGTTTGTGCTCTGTGCAGTGGCTTCTGACATTTTCCCAGGAAGCTGCATTTCACCTCCTGAATAGCCCTATTTTCACATAATGTGATGGTGCAAGCACAGCTGCTGATTACTGTGAGACCAGTGAGTCTGGGTGAGGGTCCTGTCCTCCACACTGTTTGAGGTGTAGATGGAAAAAGGAGGGGTCATACTTCACACATTACAGGCTTCAAAAAAGCACAATTCTTTTAGAGGGAAAATAATAACAAGACTATCAATCAGTATCACTAAATCAGTATTTAAGCCCTGTATTTAAAAACCGTTCTCTTTTTAATTCTCTTCATGTTGCCTTTCACTACAGGAAAATCAGAATATTGTGAAGAAGGTGTCTTTAGTCTCCCCACCCTGCTGGGGATGATGCAGCAGCAGAAGGACACCAGCAGGGAGTTGTCATTTCTCAGAAGGAGATGGGTGGTACTATGCCATTTCTGCATCAGGGTCCAAAGAGGTTGAATCTCCAAAATGCATCCGTAGCAGTTTAGAGTTGCAATTTCTCTGCCTCTCAAACCCTGACAAACTCATCATAGAAAAATTAAATCTGGATCTAAACCACTTGGTTTGAGGATTTGTAGAAAAATTAAGGCAAATTATTAGAACTATGATGCTCTGTAGTGCTTAAAACATGTCCAGATTCGTACCAGTGTTGCATAAAAAAAAAATTCCAAATGTAACATGTTGCCTTTGTATAAAATTCTATTTCTCCTTTGCCGTTTCCCTGGCCTGCCAAAATCATATTACTGCACTGAATTTGAAAAATTCAGCAGCTGGCCCAGGACTCAATAAACTGCCCTCAAAGCAACAGCATATTGCTGTTAAAAGCAGCCATTCCATACATGTTCTTGGTTTTACCCTTCTGACTTATCCTGAGTGCACCAAATCAATTACATGAATTCATCATATCACAGTGAATAGACCAAGCTTCTCTACTAAATTCTCAGGAAAATCAATCACTGCTATTAGACTCTCAGTAGGTCCAGAGGGAAAACAATTACTGTGGAGCCAGACACAGCCTCTGGGGAGACAGGTGTGTTCCTGCTGATGTCCAGAAAGGTGCCCCATCCTCTGGTACAATATTTGAAAATGAAGTAGAATGTGTACTATGCCCCAAAATAGAGGTTTGTCAGAGATAATGAGAAACTTGAATTTGATACATAAGGACAGCAAAAACAATGCAGGTACTGGAGGAGGATGTGTGGTACCTGCAGAGTGAGTGGGAAGGTGATGACTGAGGGTGGGAAAGTGGCAGTTTGCTTTCTGACCATCTAGTTGTCATCAGGAGCCATAGAAAAAAGAGGGGAAAAATTAAATATTCACTCAGCAGCATCAAGCCACTCCCTCATAAAATACTTCTCATGTTTTTTTAAACAAATCCAATAACAAATGACCAGTTAACATCTGTGAGCAAGACTTCAAAATGCCTGTGATTTCCTGATGTCCTGCACTCACTGTTATCTTGAAATACTTTCCTCCTACACCCTGGCAATGGAGTAAGAGATGGTGGAAGGAGATATAACTTCCGTTCTGCTCAAAGCTTGATGAAATAATACAGGATAAGAAAACCAAATTGGGCAATTTAAATTATGTATCAGAGAAGAATGTGGGTTTTTTTGGTAACAGCAACCAGCAGAAAAAATAGAAAATAAGAAAAATAGAGAGGCATTACTGTCATCACAGACCCAAACCTTGTGAGTTATATATAAAGACGGGGAGCTTTATCCAGTAGAGAAGGTAAGAACAGACACATGAGCCCATAAATAGGTGCTTACATTTACAATATAACACTGAGGAGAGCTGGAAGACAAAAGAGTGAAAGGAAAGCAAATTAGGGATCTGTAAGCTGATCCTGATAACTGGGGATCCTGGATCTATTAAATGGAAATGTTAAGGATGGGACAGTGTTCTAACTCAATTTTTTTGTTTTCCTGAGTTTATACACTATTTTATAAGCCAGGAAAGCATGCTGGGAGGAAAACTTGCTCCATGCAGTCTCTGTATCTGATTTCTCTTTAGCACCTATTGCTGCCAAGTGAAGAAAGAGTGCTCTCAGCTAAATGGATCTCTGGTGTAAACCCTGTGGTCCTTCTCACATGCTTAACAATGAGAGCGCTATTTCCTGTGTAACTAATATTCTGTGTTTACTTAAAAATGCATAAAACACACGGTTAATTTTGTTAATTACTCCCCATCGTCAACAGAGTTACTTGAGGCAAACACCAGTATTACTGACATTTCTCTCCCCTCCTTTCCTTCATAGAGTGCAGAACATTTCCTCACAACTCTTGCTAGAAAAATGCCTAGTGTGGTTCCTGGGTATGTTATGATAGAAATCTTGAGTCAGATCTTTAAAAATATCTCCTTCTTCAGATATTATTTTGTAAATAGGAGATAATCACAGAACAAATACAGATATTTAAAAGAGAGAAACCATTCTACCTTGTCTTCCAGCCATCAGTGTACTCTGCCATAGAGCGGAAAGGAGAAGAAAAGCTAAATCAAGAAGGAAAAATGTGAGAGATGCAGCAACAAAGAATGTCCACTTTTCTTTTACCTGCCAATAGTTTGTCAGGGAATTACAATGAATTACAATATATCTTGTGAATACAGGAACGGGAACCTTGTGTGATCTTATGCAGGGAAACAAGCAAACACAATTTATAGAAAATAGCATGCAAACTGTTACCAAACAGATGCTAAACCACTAGGTAGCCAAAACACATAATATAAATAGATGTCTATTTTCTAAATATCATGTGAATACAACAAAATTATTCAGGCACATCAAATGCCTTGGGCTTTTTCCATCTCTTAAATTATAAGCCTGTAGGCTATTTCACCTTGTTCAAAATGTAACATTCAGATAGACAAACATGAACTGAAAGGTTCCTTTTTCCCCTCCTTTCTCCCCTTCTGTTTCTGCAGGATGTTTTAATCACTATATTATTTTAAACAGATCCACAGGAATACTAATTCAAACTCTCTTGGTTGGAACAGGTTAAAAGAGTATTTGAGACACCCCAAGTTCTTGCAGACCGACAGTTTACTTATTTTATGTGAAAACCAAGAGACGAGACCTCTAATAGAATCTTTTGGGTATGTTTCTGTAACCCAGTTGTGGGAAAAGAAAGCAGTAGAAACACAGACAGATGTAGTTTGTAAAACTAACATAATTTTTGTATATCATCTGATTCTAAATGACAGGTGGAAGGCATCTCTAAATGTGGTAGATATGCAGCTCTCATCCAGGTGCTTTATACTGCACGGTTTATGTGGGTTTCCATACGGAGAACACGTTCCCCAGGCATTTGAAGGGTGTGGTTTCCCCTTGGAGGCAAAGCACATGAAGCCTAAGAATCAATGTCCTTCAGCAGATTGAATACCTGGGCTCAGATTTTAAAAACCATTCATGTATCACAGTTCTTAAATTCAAAAAATGTGTGTAAATAATTCTTGCTCAATTGTAAAACATGTTGAGTGCCTAAAAGTCTCAGTGGATACTTTAGGTATTGAGAATTGACCTAGAATAAAAATCAAGAAAGAGCAGACCTGGCTTTTCAGGCCTGCAATAGAGATTTAGAGGGATAATTTTTCCTGAAGTTTTTTAAAAAACAGTTTTAGTAATTTAGATGCAACGTCTCTCTTTTCAAAAAGAATTTATTAATTTGATCCAGCCTGTAGAAATTCTCAGTGCTATAAAATTGATGAATGGATGTGTGTTCGTGTGAGTGATGATGTTTACCTGATTGCACACTAAAGACACACAAAACTTTCTGTATGACCTCCACAGTGAAAAGCAAAGTTCTTTCAGACTTTTATATGGTAGACATTATGAGAAATTTGAATCACAGATGCCCTAATAAATACACTTTCCCCTAATGATTATATCATACTTTGGATTCTGTGCTAGTAGGGTCTGCCAGGCTTTTATATGTGGGGGAGGGTGGGAATCTGTGTGATATATTCAAACTTAACAACAAAACTTGCAATCATATTTTTAGTGGCTGATTCACATTTCTCTGTCATTAACATCCTAGAAGCACTTGGCTGTTTGTTGGTGGCAAGACCTTTGGCTCTGAAATTGCAGTGGGATATCACTCCGAAGGCTTGCTGTCCATAAATCAATTTTAATTGCCATATTATAGCCCAGAAAATTCTGCTTTCATATATAACTATACATGGCAAAAAACTTCAGCAGCAAGATGTGATCCACAGATTTCATCCAAGTTGAGATCTGTTACGTCTAAGATTTATTTCCTACCCTGCCTTTTACTGCACTCCATACGTGTGAACCTGGCAAATACTGGTAAAGCTTTCCTTTCCTCTTAAATAAGATGGACAAACTCTCATGAGGTATCTCTATCTCTTTACCTTCTCTTGGTCTACAAATATGCCTAATCACAAACTGCCAGAGAGTTTAGCCACTGTATCTTGTTCCTGAGATGCACAGAGGGAAAAAAAACGTAGAAATCCATTTAATTTATAGCTATTATATTAATGCAAACACAAAACACTGTGCCTTTCCAGTGTTACTAAGCACAGGGTAAGAGAGTCTCTCTACGTCAGTCCATACTCTCAAAGAGCAGGAGATACCTGAAACATGGCAAAGATTTTTACAGACAAATTCACTTCTTTTCACCCCCAGAGTAAATGTCTCAAGACTTACCCTAGCTGCACCCAGGGAAGAGTTCTTCTCTTTCAAGCTCCATGGTCAAGATCTTTCCTTGAAGAAAAATGTATGAGAGTATCTGTGGGCACATAGACATAGTTCTCAACCTCAAGAAAGTCTTCCAAAATGCAGGCGAAAATTAAGCAACTCGCAAAGAGGCTCAACCTTTCTTCTCCCAGCCCAGGAACACCCAGGTGAAGCTCATGTGCTTCGTTTTTTCCCTGCCAGATCTGTTCCAGCCCAAGTGCTGGATGGACCAGGATGCACCTGGGGGAGGTTATTTGAGAGAGCACCAGCACAAGCTGGTGTTAAAAGAGGACTTACGCTCAGTATACCCCAAGAATGCTGTTCTCATCACCACCAGAGAACATTAGTATGCCAGTGAACCTAAAGCTGATAAGAAAAATATTTTCATTATCATTGTTTAGAGACTGTCCAGCTTCTGCATCTCCTACTTGGCCATAGCATAAATACTTTGTTTCTCTTCTATCCATAGGACTCCCAGGTCTTAACTTTTGCTGCTGCTCTGTGTAGATAAGCAGTGCCCTTGCAGTCACGTGGATCAATTTGTGAATATTCAATTTAATAAGAGCTTTTTAACGGTGTAGAGGGTTTTTGGTTTTGCTTTATTATTATTATTATTATTATTATTAATTTTTACTGATTTGCAAAACTCATCAGATTCAGTTTTTAATTTATCCTTTGATTTTTTTGAAGCTTTTCAAAGTCATATGTGAACTGGAAAAAAAGCTAAAGGAGCCTGGCAGACAGATTAACTAGGCTCTGACTTTGTTTAGTGCAAGTGCAACAGCAACACTAAAAGAATTGACTTCGTACTATAACAGTGCAAGAAGAAAACAGGTGGTTGCTAATAATGTTTTAATAAGAGGCTGTTATTTTAAGACAGTCATGTGATTCTGGGCAAGTCTCACGTTTTCATCCCAAATTCTCTAGTCCCACGCTTTGCTACATAACTCTCATCTCTAAAATCTCCAGGTCAAGGCTGGTCTTCTGCAGAGAATACATTGTGTATAAATGGCACTTCAAAACACACCCATGCCCAGGGACAAATTATGATTCCTGCACACTGACAGTGCAGGCACGTCATGCCAGGGCATCCTTCAGGACATGGGTCTGCTACTCCTGCAAAACCAAGAACCATCATTGCAGCCTTGAAACCTCAAACTAGCCAGGAGAAAGGAGAATATCAAATACACTCTGCATATTTTACTGCAAATAAAGGTGGTTTTTTTTTCATACAAAGTGTGTTTCTGCAGACAGAGTTGTGAGTCTGTTTGTGTTTATGAGTGATAAATTAGTCAATACAATAATACATACCCCTGACTATTTAAGCCATGCATACACACACAGAGTCTCTCTATGTACAGCACACTATAGTCATACATTGTAAGCACCACAAAACTTCTACACACACATGTACCAAACTGTAGTAAAGAGCAGAGAATATACTCCAGGACGACTTAACCAAAAATCCCACCTGGGAAAAACTGAAAGTATCTTCTCATTGTTGAGAGATGCGTCTGTTGGCTGAAGGCTCTCCTCTCTTTCCACGCTGGAAAAACAAAGATGTTAAAAAGCATTGATGGTTGTGCTAATGATCCAGGCTGGTTTCACCAACCTTTCTGCTGATCTTTGATTTTACCACACAGCAGAAGGTAGAGAATGTAACATCTTCAGGTTTTACGTGAGCTTCACACTTCTATTTTTATGAGAACATTTACTTCTGAGGATCCAACCTACGTTTCTTGCTTGGTCACATATTTTTCTGTCTAACCAGTTTTATTATCAGATCACGGCTCTTTGCTTTAGGTATAATCAATCATTCTTGCCTGCAGTTTCATTTCAGATTTGCCAATAACACATGACAGGCATTTCACTTTTAGGCATTGCCTATTTTTTTTAATGGAGATTAATTTTTAAAATAAGATGCAGTTTTAGTGTCAAGATAATTAAATTTTTGTAAGAGATACTATCTTTCTTTTTGCTGCATCAGCTCTCCTGAACTCATACTTTTAGCAATCTGCCACTAAGCTACTCAAATAAAATCAATAGGTTTTGAAGTCCAGCATGGAGAATTTTTTTCCATTGATAAAATAACTTTATTAACTATGAGAACCATAAATTGCTGAAACACATTTTTTAAAATTTCCTCATCTGCATAAGAATCAACAGCAGTGTCTGTACTGTCAAAGACAATAAATCTCTGTTAATATTTTTCAGTATCAAAGGGTTTCTTTTGTTTATTTCTCTCAGCTTTTTTTAGTAGAACCAAACTTGGAGGAGTCAGTGAAGTCAAATAATGCATGACTTACCCTGCACAGCTTAGGTTTTGTTCAAGGTGTTGAAGCTTTGTGACGTCTTTCAGGTACCTGCTGGTGTAGGCTGATACTGGGATATAAATTAAAAGAGGGGAAAAAAAGGGATGGCTATCTTGCCATGTAACTTTCTCCCCCAAAAACTTTCAGCTAGATACTGTAATTTTTCTGTTGCATCAGATTTTTTAGAAGAAATACAAAACCTACTCTGTTTCTAGCTGTTCCTTGGCTCAAGTACAAAAATACAAGAGAGTCCAGGAATTATAAAGGAGTTTGTTTGTTTTCATCCCTCTGGCACAGACAAGGAATCAAATTCCCCCACTGTAGGAAAGCAATTTTACCATGATAAAACTGGGGTGTGCTCACTGGGGTAACTTCTATCACGGAGCTGTTTCTATTTTTAGTGGCTTTCATTCCAGAAGGACCTGAAGCAAGGTACATAACACAGCTGCTATTTGTCGCTGTTACGCTGTTCGCTGGCTCCCACTTAGGCAGACTCCTATTGATTTCAACAAATTTCCGTTTTGACAGTTAGAATTAGGCAATTTTCCTACTTTGGAAAAGAGAAAAAAGAAGAATTGGTCCCTTGTTCCTCTCATGTAATGTTGCCTTTCCTGCCTTCAGTATCAACAAAGTCGCTTCCAGTGCAAAATCTAATAACGTGAGCTGAAAGGCTCCTACCGACTTCCACGTGCCTTGGGTCAGGCTCTCAGGGGTTCGAGTTCGACATATTTTATTCCAGCATCTTTGAGATGCACCTGGTTTCAGTTTAGGGAAGAAGTTTTACTCCTAAAATTTGTCTATATCCAGACTCGTGCCCTGTGGACAGAGGGAGAGAGATGCTTTCAGGATGGTAATGAGCAATCCCAGCCTTTGCCTCCAATGCCTCAGCACTGCTATTGCTTTCAGAACAAGGGAAGGTAATTAGTATTTCTTCCCCTGGAAGGACTCTCTTAAGCCTTACCTGTTCTCTCAAACTCATTTACTAGTCAACCTAGTTCTGATCTGTTATTTTTAGAGTGCAAGGTCTGACTCAATTTTGCATTTTAAACAAGGGGAATAAAGCTCCTTATCATAGCAGATCATGATGTTATAATCAAAAGAAGTCAGATAAAACTTTCATCTAAAATTTCGTGTTTTCTTTGAAATAAGGAGAATTTTTTCTCCAGTTTCTTCTTCTTTTTTTTTTGTTTTAATTTTAATTTTTTTCTTTGCTTCCAGTTTCTGTGGGACTAGAGGATTAGCTTGAATAGTTAATATCCTGATCCAACTTTAAAAAGCATTACAGATGGGGATATAATAGAACTTATACAAGAAGAAACAAACCCTTTGACTCTAATAAAGTCCTTCGATATTTCCTACCTTAACTGACAGGGAAAAAATGAAAAGAATTTTTGAAAATAGTACAGGAGTGTTAATTAAGTGTCCATCTGAACCAAAGTTCTAAAACTTGAGAGGCAAGTTCAGGATAGCACTTGTCAGTGATACAACATAAATTTCTAGATAGTCAAGTTCCATGAACTTGATGGAATATGCTGAATGTTATTGTTAAATATGGATAAAATAGCAAACTTTCTGTGTTATGGATACTTTAAAGATTCTCCTGTTATGCTTTTTGAAATAGCAAATTCTCTGGGCACAGACGATGGTATAATGCTGAACTGCTCTGAGAGATGCCTTACCAGTAAATTAGGAAAATAATTAGAGAGTTATAAAATGAAATATAGAGAGAGATGCAAAGTAAAAAAGTTGAGACTGAGACCAAGATGCTCTAGTTCATAGAATAGCTTGTGGGGCTGGGACTAAGGATTTTAAATTGATCTCAAATACAAAAAAAAACCCAACGCCTGCAGGATGTCACTTATTCTTCGTGATCTTGGATTCTAGTGAGAATAGTAAGACTGTCAAATATTTTGCACACACATATGTCATCTGCTCCAACAGTGAGAAGATTCAGACAGACAAACGTGTCTCTTCAATGGGAAAAGGGAACAAAAGAGTCAGCAAACAGATGTATGGAGCTGACAGGCCAACAGCTTACAACCTTAGATTCCTGTGAGCTTAGCTTCTGTTAAGCCTTGCCCTGCTCAATGATCTTGTATTTATTAACATCTGTGCAAATCAAAATTATAATACACACTTAATGGGTGGTTAGTAGGAGCAGCCTTTACATACAGCTGAATTCCTTCTGTCCACTCCTGTTTTTAAACTTCAGGGGCAAAGACTCATTATCACATATGTACCTTTAAAAACGAGATCTGTTTATACCTCAGAGTATAATATTAGTTATACAACACTGTCCTGGTTTCAGCTGGGATAGAGTTAATTTGCTTCCTAGTAGCTTAGTAGTGAAACCACAAAAAACATCTAATATGAATTATCTTTCACAGACAAGAAGTGCCATCTATTCAGAATTCAACAGGACTGCAAAATTAAACTGAAGCATGGAAGTGCATTTGCTAGTTGCCAGTGTGCATAAAACCATGTTTCACTGAGCATTTTGCAAATGTGTGGTGAAGGACAAAAGAAAATACAGGTTATTCTAGAAGTTAATAAAAATTTGATATAATAACCACAGCTAAACTGTATTACATAGCTATACATTGTTAATATGGTTTTTTTTCCAGAGGTATTCAGCCAGAATTGCCATAGAATTAATTCCATGAAATAAGAATTAATGATGATCAAGAGAGAAGCTATTCCTCATAGTTGCCTTATGAGAACTCACAAAATAGACAAAAGGTTTTCTGGAGAACTGCTGCCCTGTTTTAACAGTTATCATAATGAGACTTTAACCATTGACAGTAACCTGTTACAGGGAAATAAAGAAATGTTACAGGGCCAAATCATGGCTCTTGTTTCATGGAATAAGAAGAGAGGCTGTGCTGTGCCTGATTTCTAATACACTTTTACAGGACTGTCTTGAAAAAGACTGGTCTTTCCTAGTCTTGCTCTCAATAGTTATTTCTAGGGAAAATTTCCATTTCCAACTCTATTTATTCCTATTATCATTCAGAAGGTATCCAAGGATTGTATGAACTTCCTATTATCCATTTTTAAATTTACCGACCCATTAAAAAAAAATTCTTCATGGTGAAGCAGGGAAAAGGCATCCTGATGGCAAGCCTAGGGATGTGTTTCAGAAAATCTATTGTACATGGTGCAGCAGCAAGAGCTGTGATAAATTTCTTCTAAAACGCTTTATGCAAGTATTACAGGCAGTAATTTTCAGATTAGGTGTTTGGACAGAGAAGGCCTGGAAATACATATTTTCAAATAGCAGGCTGTTAAGGCTTCTGAAAACGCACAAATGTTCTTGTGACTTACACAATAAAGTGGTTAAAAAAAAAAAAAATCTTAGCCTCTTCAGTAGCTTCCTAAATTACTTTTCACAGTTCTCTGATAATACATTGGATTTCGGGCAACCTGCTCATTATAACAGATACCAAGCCCAGCACCACAATGGTAATTATGGTGGAAAACCATAATGTAAAAAGAGTGGAATAGTGGAAAATCCCATTGGATTTATCCATTTTGACCCAAACTGGAGCTCTGCAGTCTCTACATGATACTGCAATGCTTTCTGTCCAGCTGTGGCCTCAAAATACACGTGTCATGCCCTCCATTTCTGGTGAAACACATAAGCCACTCTGATGTAAGCTGCAGCAGGACATGAAAATACCTTTAAAAAATCCATGAGCTTCACCTATTTTTTTAAACCTGAGTGTAACACTGAGAAGAGTTTTACAAAGAGATCACTGATATCAAATCCACAGCCAAAATGAACCAAGAAAGCAGTGGCATTTCAGCACAGGCAACACCTCCTACAAAACCTAGAGACCTCTCACTGACACTGACAGTTCTCTGGGAAAGGAATGCTATGAATAAGCCAAGAAATACATTTTTTTTTGATAAAAATATGGTTTTAGGGCAATCAACAGTGGCCTCGCTGTCAGATTTGTCAGCATTGCTTGACAATACCAATCATGACTTGCTACTGATTCATTTTAAACCTGACAGAAAAAGAAAGAATTGCACTGACCATTCCTTTGGAGAGATCATGACCCAGAGAGTTCCAAACAGTATTTAGGACACAGAGGATGCCCAGGATGTATAGGATTTCTCTTGAGATCTGGCCCTTTTTTTCCAAGGCACTCTGCACATCATGCAGAAAGCTGCTCACACATAACTCTGTGCAGGGATGAGTTAGTCCTGCACAACCAGAAATAATTCTGTATATTCTTGAGCACCATCTACTGGTGCCTTTCCTTTAATGACCCCAATTCTGATCAAGCACCCAGGTACCAGGCTCAGCACTTGCCAGTTCGACTTTTGTTAGACACCTCATTACAGATGTTAAAAATAATTCCCATTAATTGCCCTAACCTTGGGTCAAACCCTCTGTTGTAGCTTTTGGGGAAAAGGAGATGATCTTTGCAAGATCTTTCTTTTTAATTCTCCTTGAAAATCTCTTCATATTTCAAAAATCTGTGACTTTCTCTTTAAGATCTGAAAGGTTGTGATTTTTCAATGCATTCTCTTCAGTATGGCCATAATGGATTAAAAATTGTATAGACTGCATTTGTCATTTCTATACATCTATTATTTGCTAAATATATGTCTGATTCAAAGCTCTTTGCACAACTTTTCCTACTGTTTATGAGTTCTTGATCTCCACACCTCATTAAACCAATTCTTGAGGGAAAATTTGAACTGGTAAACAAAAACAAAATTTCTCACAAGGTGTATTTTCACAACACACCAATAACAACCCTGAAGCCTTTGCTGTGTCAGGCACTTGAGAATGGATCTAGAAGAGTGACCCATTTTTGGTGATTGTAGCTAAAATTTGGGCCAGGAACAAACACAAGTTTTTATTTGATAAAATCTTTTCTTGAGCTATGAATTATCTTGAGTGCACCAGAAAAAAACTTCAGTGAACACTAAAGGCTTTTCTGAACTTGCTATCCCCTTCTGGTTTTATTACAGAGTCACTGAGTTTAAGACACAGGCAATTAGCTGCAGTTCTGTAACCATTTGGGAGCATCCAAGGTCAAGATCCTGCTAATGGGAACTAAGATCTTGCTGCCCCTAGAGAATGCAAGACCAGGCAACACAAAGTGTAATTTTTTTTAATAACCTGTTGCAATATTGCACAAAACACTCCCTAAAATCTGTAGCAAATTCTTTGTGCTTGTGCCTAAAGATTAAATTTGGACAGACTTATCCAAATTCTAAAACTAAAAAATATTCTTTATAGAACCAGGAGTGGCTTTAATACTTAATATCAAATATTAAAAAGTAGAGACGTATTAAAATATTATTAAAATATATTTTAAACCAAAAGCAGTACTAAATGTAGTTCCAAAAAAAAGTGAATTTGAGTAGTATTCTTCTTATGAATCTCTCATAAGACATCATTCATAGAAACAATGAAAATAAAGTGTGGGATAATATACTGGCATTTTTTAAAATTATATTCCTCCAGAGATCTAAAATTTGAAAATGTGCATACTGAATGGTAAATTACAGAATATTGTCTTTATTATCCTCTGCTGAAAGATGTGAAAAAATCCACTCTTTTAAAAGATGTTTTGATTTTCTGGCATTTCTCTAAAGAAGTCCAGAAGTGCTGGAAAATTGGAGATATCTATACTGTCTCTGTGCACGTAAAATGGATATTTACAACACAATCTTGTTTGCAGAGGCAAGGAAGCCTTGCAAACACAGGAGAATATAAAGCTATTCAAGCACAATAAAGACAGGATATTTTAAAAATTAAATATTTCTTAGTTCTCCTAGGTAATTTTGTTTGCTAACGCAGATGCATCACAGCGTTTTCTCCACGTGGCCTGGGCTCACAGCTGCACAGAGGCGTACCAATATGCCACAATTCATCTTTCTGGCAGGGAGGTCTAACTTAGAGGGGTCACAAAAAACAGCAGCCATTTGGACAAATGGAGTGGGCAGTTTAGGCAACCTGAAGTGTTGCAACTTTTGGAGGTGCTGAGGGGAACATCTTTAAACCAACCGTGCCAAGTTTTGCGCCTGTTTGAGTGAAGCTGTGTGCCAGAAAACCCACGTCACCGTCTCTAGGCTAACGGCACTTCTCTTCCTTTCTGCTGTCCTTGAGATAATCTCTTACAGACCTTGAACCTCGCACTTAATTTTCCTGAGGCTAATTGACATAATTTTCTGTCTCATCAGCAGGGCTCTGAGCCCTCCCTCTGCTGCAGACAGCCAAGATTAGCTCAGGTGTCCTGACTTTTTCTGTCCCTGTGATTGTCCTCTCCCGGGACTAAAGATAATGATGACTAATGACCAGACAGCCTTAAAAAAACAAGCAACGTTCATTCAACACCAAAACATTTAAAAGAAAGCAGAATTTAACGCCTTGGATGTACATTTAGCTTTCCAAGATGCCCAGCTGGTAGCTGTAACCTCTTACAGACTTTCCCAGGCTGGCTGTGTTCCTGGCAGCTGCTGGCAGCTGGCCACCAGCCGTTCTGCAGTTTGTTATCTCTTCAGTCAGAAGAGTTCGACTCTTCCATCTTCCCCAGTGACAGATATAGACTCCTGGAGGTGAGTCATTTCCCCAGTGCCGTTCCTGAGCCTGCCAGTGCACACTAATGTGGAATTTCCTGCAGAGCCCCATCCAGGGAGAGCTTGGCACCTGAATGACCCTCAGGTTATTATTCTCCCTCTCTGCTTTCACCACATGGACTGAGTGTGCTACTGAGGAAGGGCAGACAGGATAAATCCTTAGTTTCACAACAATTCTACATCTGTTCCAAGAAGTTTCCCACAGGGTAAAATTTCTATTTGTTTCTAATCAGTTCTATGTTTAATAAAAGTCTGGTACAATATTTTACATTATCAAATGTATTCAAGGGGCATTCTGATACATCAGCAGTTTCAGGGTTCCTTTCAAATACTCTTGCAATCAAATCTAATCCCAACTCTCTGCCTATTGCTATCTGTTATAAAATTTAAACCATGTTTTACACACTTCGGACAAATAAAACAATCAAAGCTAGAACAAACAGAGATTTGAGTAGACCAAAAAATAGCCACAATAAGTACTTTGTAGTAATATTAAGAAACACTAAATTTTAATTAAAGCGCACAAGGTTGTATTAGTGACAAAATCAGTGGTCATTCGAGATTCCTCTCTTTCTGGTGGCACACTTGACAATATTCTTTGGAAAATGCTGAACTCTGTTTCTGAAACAGATCTACTGTAAAGGCACTGAGGCACTAGCTTCTGCTTCCCCAAATCCTCCTCAAATCACCTCTTTTGCAATTAAACTTGTTTCTGTGGAAGTAAAAACAAAATTGTGATATCCTATTTTGTTAGGATCTTATGACATTTAATAATGGCACGTTGTAACTCATCCCAAAACAAAGCCTCTACCTTAAGTCTAAACTAGTGATTTAGGAGACATTATACTCCAAAGCACTTCAGCTTTGCTGGGTTTTATCCTCTCAAATTTTGTGCAGCTAGGAAGAAGGAGCACACAGACCATAATACGCTGTCCCTGTGTCTCTAAATTATAAATATCAAAAAATTAAAAGTGACCATGTTTTATGGGAAAAAGTCCTTTAAACTTGCCTGAAATGCCTAGGACAGATCGGCACAATGTAGTATGAAGAAGCTATGACTGAAAGGTGTTTCATAAGATATTTCATAAAGATGTACAGATTGGCCTTAGCTCTTTGTCCGTTAAAGAAGGAAGACACTTCAAGGACATTGTCATGTCCTGACCTCTTCAAATGCAGACAAATGAAAAAAGGCTCTGTCCTCTTGTAGTCCAAATTACTGTGCTATATCAGTCTCACTGAACTCAAGTTTTTTCTCCTAAGGAGAATAATTTTGTTGTCAAAGCCCTCTCAGAAAGCTTGAGAGGTTAGTCTTGAACTTTCTCCATATCCTTGTGCCATCTCCTGCTTAAGTCTCATTGTCAGCATCTGGGAATTTTGTCAAAAAAATGGAGAGTTGCTTCTCCAGATCCTCACAATGCATGGCATATTGTTAATTACTCCTCTCCTATGATGTACTTGTGATGACCAGAATATATATTACAGGTATCTTGGTCAATACTATCCAGAGCTGAGTTAAATTCAATTTCTAGAATATCTTTGTAGGATGGTTATAAATTACATGGAACACCACTGTTCTAGGAAAACTTTGCATAGACAAAGTATGAAGACTGCCTATGATTTAGTGAAAAACTAGTTAGGGAGAGTAAAGCATCTTTTTGCAAATATGTGTATTTAATATCACCTTCTCAAAACAGTCCACCTACCTAATCATAGGCTATGTCACACCATTAATCTTGAATTTGTTATTTTCTATACAACTTCTGGAGAACAAGAATTTTTATTGCTCTACCAGAGGGATGAGTAAATAGATCACAGAAGAACCTAAATGACAAGAGCCTGCCTTTAATCTACCCACAGTTTCAAGGCTGCAAATATTACAGATGTCCACGATAACCTATAGCAGCTATTTAGTTTCTGAGGCAATGATGTATTAGCTATTGCATTTTCAACTCTGACCTTTCTATTAATAGTTAGCAAAATCTATCTTTTACAGTCATCAATTTTATAGTGTGTCATTTTATGAAATGAGCTCTATCCCTGCTTTTCTCTGTCAGAGAGAAGGGACTGATACTACCAGCATTCATCCTGTGGCATTACTGAGCACACCTAGCTAGGAGGCTGATAAACAGATGGCTTCAACTGTGTTTCTGACCTGGACACCTTCATCTGATCCTTATCCCACTGCGGGAACCTGCCCAGTGTTGGATAAAGAGTAGGAAATTTGCAGAGGTTTCAAAACCTGTTGGAGAACCAATGTGTGCCCCTGTGATGTCTCTCAGGAGCATCTGGGGGACTGCCATGAAGCAGAACAAAGAGAGTTGGAAAACAGTAGACATTTTGTTCTGAACCTGCTCACTACTGTTTGCAGTCAGCCATCCGTGCCTTATCCTCAGACTTCTTTCGTAGATTATGGGTTACTTGAAATAGCTGCTAATACTTAACAGTATTTCAGAGTAGTATAAAACAAGCAGAGGATGCATTCTGAGCTATTTTCAGAACTCCTATATATGCACATGCACCTCCTACCCTAACTGTAGGTGGAAAGAAAAAGCACATTATCGTATCACCACTTCACAGTCTTCTAATACCCTGGGGTTTCTTATTGATTTTGTTCATATGGGCACCGTGTCACTGAGAAAATAAATAGTCCAAATCCAAAAGGAAACTTGGGACAGTGGAAAGAACTGATGAATTGATGCAACTTTACAGGAGACTCGTATTACTAATTCAGATTTGGGGCTGTCTTTCCTCACTGACTAAAGTAGGATGCTTCAAAATTAAGCTTCCTGAAGGATAAGTAATTACTTGGCCAAGCCATCATGACAAGTGTTTTCAGTAGAGGTCAGAAAAGCGAATCAAGTGTTGAGGAAAATATTTCTCTCTTTAACATGGAAGAAAAAAAAAAATCACGTTGATACAGGGCACAGGAGAGGGGGCACAGCCTGGCACTGGAGACCTCATGACTATAACCAACTTATTGGTGGTTAAAGACATGCAGACCTGGAGCTAGCAAAAGACATTTTGGTGGTAACGGAAAACAAAGAAGTATCTAACACTTGTACAGAGAACCATGTACAGTAAGTCCATTAGGAAATTACATAAATCTGCAGATCAACTGAGTAAGAAAAATGTGAAAAAGTGCAATAGCAAACATTAAATCTATCCCAAATATGTCCTAGCATGAGGAAGAAGAAAGCACAAAAATTACCATGATTCTTCATTTGAACCATTACATTTCTAGTTGTCCTTATGATAAATTCTTGTTTATATACATAAGGTGTATTTCCTCTTCATTTATAAACAAGGTTGTGAGCATGAGTTCCTCTACAATGCTAAAAGATACAATAAGGGCCAGAACACATAGATTTGTGCAGTTACAGTCATTTGCACTTATATATTTTAGTCCCAACTTGAGGCAAACCGAATCAGTAAACAGTGCTGCTGAAATCTAAAGTGAACTGAAGAGCAGAAACTTGTCTTTGGCAACAAAGATGATTAAGCTTAGGGAAATAAAATACAGCCATCTCCATATCTCCAGAACTACAGCCCAAATTCTGAATGCCAAGCTGCCCATTAATAGTGTAGGAAATCAGTTCATGCATCTCTTTCTCATGCTACTATCCCTGATATTGTTTTAATACTAATGCCCAGCATGTAGCACTCAGAGCAGGCACTTCCTTGGGACTAAGAAGGAGAGTACAATCAGATAGAAGATCATAGGAAAAAATGATAACACATTCTTCTCTAAAGTAGGAATGCTTTTCTATGGCTTTCAGTTCAACTTGTCTTCCATTTTTTTGCTTAATTTTCTCCTTAATTCAAAAAAAATTGTAGAAATACCAGCAAGAACGATCCCAACACCAGGGATACTGCTCAGATCAAAAGCTCAGAGGCTGATGCTTGCAATGAAATAATCATCTGTGGCTTATGAAATTAATGGCACTTTTTTCAGTCTGGATCATA
>JAYRBT010000181.1:8233690-8248429 GCA_036023395.1 Myiotriccus ornatus
AGTACCCATTCAGTCAATGAATTTTTACTTTTTAGAGTGTGTGCTTGGCAAAAGCCCAAAGCCTGCAAATTTCTGGTTTGCATAGTTTGGAAGCCAGACAGGAAGACTGATACTTCCAAGTGTATGCCTTCCTTCTAGCAGAACCTCTACAAAAATGTGGCAATTGCCAATTCTATTCTATGATTTGATATTACTTTGCATGCACCTTTTCAGAGTTATGGATGTGTATATGTAGCCTTTTGTAAATATTAAGTTTTAAGGTGATATTGAAGGAAAAAAAAAAAGCAACTGCAATCCAAAAGATCCTACTGTCAACCCTAAGATCCTACACCTTAAGATTCTACTGTTAATCAGTTTAGGACATTCAACCTCCATCTCCACAGTTTCTATTTTATCCATCCAGTCTAAGGCAATTGTTTTTTACACTAGCTGGATTGGAGAAAGCCCTTCAGAAAAAGCAGATTGCAAATTCCACATGACTTGACATCTCAGCTATCACAGCAGCTACAGGACATCACCAGCTTTTTACACAGCTAATCTGTGCTGTATGTTCATCTGAGAATCTTTAACACAAAGTTAAGGAAATGTTAAGAAATAAAACATTTATGAATTAATTAGCTGCATGTTGAAACTGTCTAGTGATGTTTTCATAAGCTTCTCTGTGAGCAGAGTGTCAACTGGGAGCCTGATAGTCTGATGACCTAAAGGTTCTTGGGCAGGCAGAAGTCAAACAGTGCCTGCACAGGCTGTTGCTCAAGGAAGTTTTAACAACACTGGTCAGGTGTTATTAAACAACACCTTCCTTTCAGAGAAATTTTAGGTAGAAAAATGATATTAAAGAATAATCCAGAGATGTAGGGTTTTTTAAAACTTCCTAGATCTTTGAGTTTGATTGGATTTTCTATGTGCCTTTTTATTTTTTTGCAAGACTATATGTAGCAGAGTAAACTGCAATAAACTTTTATTGACTATTTTAGTAAAATCTGAAGACAATGCATTCTTCAGTAAGTAACAAATGGTGGGATATCACATATGATAACGGCATAACTTAAAAGTCAAGAAATCCACTATATAGAGATATGTCACAGTAGATAATATAAGCAGAGGACTTAACTTTCATTCTTAGAAAGTTTTTGCTATTAAATAAAACTGGCAGAAGCGCAGGTCATGCTGTGTCAGTGTCTGACACTATTATTGATGGCAGGTGTGCTGTCCTCTCCACCTTATCAGGAATATTTTGGGAATCTCATTTATAACAAATTAAGTAGTTCCTTACATGCAAGTGTGCTGGGAACTCCAAAAGCTACCTACTTTTTGTTGTGTTAGTATTTGTAGGCAATTTAATATCTCTTAAGATGGAGTGTTCCAAAATGCTCCAGTTCCTTGAAACTCTGGGTTTTTTTACTTTGGAAATCATTATTTTCAGTTCTATGAGTAATCTGAATTTGTCTAGCGTGATTTAAAAGAGGCTTAGAAGAGTTTGAAGAAATGTTGAAGGACCTACTTAAAAGCAGGCTCTCAGTCTCTGTGTGTTACATCCTTGTCAATACCAATAATTTCACAGAATTTTTCACAGGATGCCTTGCAAGATTGGAAAGAGCTATAAATAAAGGGTTTTTTCTGGCTTTCACAGGTAGAAGAGCATTATGCCCTGAAGCTCAAGATCTTTCCTTTTCCTATGCAGAGTTCTGTCATTGTGCAATACTGTAATTCTACATTTTCTTATAATATACACCACTAACCAAGGGGCTTCCTGCTGAGGGGTCCCATGGGTCCCTGTTCCTCAGGAAAGCTTATAAAACACAACAACAATCAATGTTTGAATGAAGGTCACAACAGCTCACTGCAACAAGCTCCATGGGAGTTTTACTAACATAAATTATGCAGAGTAAAGGAAAGTAGAGTTTAGAAATCAGTCTTTGTAGCTAAAATTAGAAAGGAAAACAAGTTCTTAACATGTCCTCAGTAATCTCCTTCCTTTTTGCGGTCCTTATCACCACAGTAGCATGTTAACACACATTCAAACATTAGCAACATAAACAGCAGTGAATGAAGATTCTTTACAGTTGTGGGCAGCTCTGTAAGGAAAATGATTACCCAACACAATTTTGTTTTTACGTTTGCCATTACAGTACTTCTTAGCTATTTCTTCCTGTAGACTATAAATTCTGTCATTTGTCATCTAAAACATTCAGAGGAAATAAAATTGTAGTCGAATTCTTAGTTTCACAAAATTGGGTAGTTTACTTCCAACCAGTTTTTTAATACAAGGAATGCACTTTTTTCTCTGATTATTCAGGTTAAGCAGCATTTTATTTTAGGTTTATCACCGCAGGTTTCTGTAAATCTGCAGAACTAGTGTGGCTGTTTTCTAGTAATTCCTCAGTGGATATAATGACCAAATCATCATACTGCTATTGAATTTGAAATGGTACCATAAATTTATTTCATTTGTAGTATTCATCTTTTGAAAGAGTAATCCAGTCATCTTTCCCCTAAATACTAATGACTGCTATTGCAGTTGCAATTTTGCCAATGAGACTAAAGGATGAATCTGATTCCATGGAAGACAGTGGGAGAGCTTTAATGCTATGATTTTCATTTTGCTTTCTTAGGTATCCCATGGACAAGATATTTACCTGTAGCAGATCTAAGAATAACTACCCAGAGTTTATAGGTTACACTGAAAAATTCAAGATTTCCTAGAGAAGGTACAAGAGACAGAGATGAGGAAATCTGTTAAAGGTAATCTGAAAAGAATGTTCACCTCTAAGTGACTCCTCTAAGGATTTCTAAGCAACAGAAAATGTTCCTGGCAAACTCTGCTGTTGGGAAACTGGCTCCCCTTCAAGCTGAACTGGCGACCCAGCTAGGCCCTCCATGAGGATTCACTGGGACTGAGCACCAGGAATACTCCAGGTTTGGGATTCTGCTTTCTTGCCTTTGAAGCTTCCTATGTCAAGAATCTTCCCATGTGATGCGTCTTGCAATTTCTTCAGGCTGCGATTCTTTGACTTAACAGAAGAAAGAAATCTTTCCATTTTCTTGTCTAGGTACTTTTAGACAGAAGAAGTTGCTAAGCTCTGTTTTAAAGTCATCTAAACTAGGGTTTTTTCAGGTATACTTCAGTGTTTTGTGTCAGTTTCATACTTGAAGGGTTTAATAAACATGTTTAACCCAAACATCTACATTTTAAGATCTGTAGATTTGTCTTAACTGCTGGATTTTCTTACCTGATCTGTTTAAGCTTCTAATTATACTTGTCACTCTACTCTTGATAAGATTCCCTTTTTCTGAAAATCTGCATATTGCCCTCAAGTATTGATTGCATTTCCTAGCTGTTTGAAAAAAAAAACATTTGAACTAGCACTTTTCTAAATTTCCATTCTTTCTAAGATCACCAGTTATTAAGAATGCATCATTCACAACAGCACATGGACATTTGTTTTAACTTTAATTGCCACCCAGGACAGAATAAAAGATAATAATTAAAGATAGGACTCAATATTGGAGGTCTTTTTTAACCTAAATGATTTTGTGATGATCCAGAAACTACTGATGACAGCTGAGCAACACCTATATAGCACATGAAAATAATTCCTCATAATAAATTATAATACCCAGTAGAGATATGGATGTACTACCTCCTCTAAAATATCCATTACACCATACACTCTAGACTTCAGTTGTTCTGAAAAGGATGTTGCTCAGGGTATAAATCAATCAAGAAAACTCTGTAGTCACTTCTGAATCCTTCAAGAAATCTGTCAGAAAACACTCCTGATCAAGAGTTGGTTCTCATTGTTATACTTCTGACTTACACTACTCTGTGTTGGCTTCCAGGTCATAAACACTGATTTGAAATACATGTGAGAAAAGGACTGTAAGTAAGCAGTGAAATCTTAGCTTGCAAATCTCTTCAGGCAATGAATGAAGTGAACAGAGTAGGAAAGAGCAGATCCAACTCTTGGCTTCTTGATTTGCATGAAGACTTTAAACGTACACAACCAGATTTAATGAAGACTAAATGTACACAACCAGATTTTTATACAGCAATGAAGCAGCTAATGCAGTTTAACTTAGAAAAATTTGCTCATTTGAATACTGTATCAGTAACAGAATGAAAGTAATATACTTTCACATTAGTACTTTTTATTGAACAAACACACATATTTCAAGCTCAAATCCATGCAACAATTATGTTACTGGATGCAGACAGTTTAAGAAAGTTCAATGTTTAAACAATACACCACAGCCTCATTAACTTTACCATTTATATTCATTGCCATTTTCCAAATTATTATCAACCTGGTTCTGCAAACCCAGCTATGTATTCTTATAACTGTTCAAAAAACTCTGCTCCATTATCCCATCCCTCGGGAAAAAAAAGGGCCAGAAAATTATAGAAAACCCACATGTCTCCATTCTCTACAAACCATGGAGGATGTCTGTGTGACATTTGGAGCTCTGGACACCAAAACTGTCAATCTGCTAACACAGTAGATGGACAATACAAACCAGCCCAAAGGTCAGGACAACACAGACATGTTGGCCGAGACCTAATCCAGCCTCTCTAGAAGGGAACAGATTCACAGTCCTACTAATGGTTGTGGCAGAGAGGTTGGGCTGGTTTCACTACATAGGCAGGGTGTAAAACTACGTGCTGCTTTAGCAAGTAAGTACAACGTTGGTTTGTAGGAGCACAAATTTTCCTTCAAAGTTTTACAGTAGATGGATGTCTACTCTCTTTACTGTTTATCAAAGGGACAGAAATGTGGTAACCAAATTTAACAGGCAGGCAGTTGTTTTTCTAATGCCAGTATTTCAGAAATGAACTGGGGAACCAGTGCCTATCAAGCTGATGTATATCTGGCTGCAAAACCAAAGTCAGAGAATCAATTTATCAGTACCAAAGTGGAAGGTGTAGTGAACAGTATTCCCTGAGTTAATTCCATATGTGGAACTCTTCAGTATTTTTCATTAGTGACCTTGATGATTGAGTAGTGAGCAAGTTTTTACAGTCATAACACCCTCAAGTGGGAGGATAGGTATGGAATTCAAAGAAATCCTGACTAATTGGAGAGAGAATCAGGAAGGAAAAAGAAAAAAAGAAAAAAAGAACAAAGCTACAATTTCATAAAGGCAAGTGCAGCACTTTACAGAGAAAAATAATCAGCTGCACAAACATGGATGGACTGGAGGTGAAGGAGCAGGTCAAGAGAGCAGTAGCTAGGTGATAACATAGCACAGAAGCTTCTGAGAGAAAGGCAAAAAATACACTGAGATGTATGAACAAGTGTCACATGAGAGATGTGTGAAGTGCAGCAATGTTCCACAGCCCAGCAGGACAGCCTTGACAAATTACTGTGTCTGGCATAAGGCACTATGCTGCAGTTCAAGAGAGACCTAGCTGGACTTGCTGGATAGATTCCAGAGAAGGTGAGTGAGAAAAACCAGCACCCCTAGAAATGTTAGGAAATATAAGAAAAAAAAGTGCTAGAATGCCATTTATTTTGGCCAGGGGAGACACGATGCCCACAATAGCTGTACTCAAGTTCCGTGCAATGTGGAAGGAATCTGCTTGTGATAAAGAGAAGCAGTAACAGTTTTAAGCTGAAGTGAGAGAGAATGTCTAACCTGCATCTTTCCCCTCTGTGAAACACTGGCAAAAACCTCAGCAAGCTCCATAGGCAGCTCTCATGCCTGGAGATTTAAGTTTTGTCACAAATGAAGCACGTGTAGCTCGTCCTGTCTGGGAGCTGGAAGATGAGATCAGTGACACCTTACAGTTTCCTTTAGCCTGGATTTCCACAACCTGGGAGCAATCAGTTACCCCAACCATAAAAATAAGGCATTGCTCCATGAGATCCCGTTTATTATGGTAATTACATAATTCATCTCACATGAGCCTTTCATAACACCTAAAAAGATTCAAATACTAGAAGTGAACTTCAAAGAAAAACAACATATTCCCAGCTGGGCAAGTCTCATCCCTTTTACAAATATGACCTGTCAACAAATAACATCTGCAAATATACAAAGTATAAGGAAGAGGGTAAAAGAGAAAGCCACCACTTCCTCTGATTTTCCTCTTTTCATCACAAATTTACAGATTTAAATTAGAACTTTATGTGAACCACAGATGACTCACTGTCACTTGTGCAAGATAGACTTGGTAGGTTAAAGTCCCATGTATAAAATAAATATATCCCACTTTCAGACTGCTCAAACATCAGAGAAGGGAATGGTGACATGAGCCATAATTTGATTTTGGTTTTATCTTTGAAATTGTCTAGTCTTGACTTCTTTTCAGCCTGCCATGAAAAGAGAGTGAAGACTGCAGAGCCATTAGTCACCTTGATTACGATTCAGGAAACTCTAAAATGAAGCACAATAGGTAACACTGTGTACACTCATCCAGTTAAGTGCTTATTTTGAGAAAAAAAAAAACATACTTCACTCACCTCTTTCTTCATTTTGGGCTTTAATTGATGTCGCACTGACCCAGGCTGACTGGAGATGACTACACCTTATACAAGTGCAATAGGTGAAAAGACTGTCATAGCAGATAATTAATAACAGAGAAGCACTGAAAACAAGTTAGTCCCTGATTCATGCCTTCTGAAAGCTGCATAACTGAATATATAGTCAGTAGTGATGTCCACAGCAATGGGTATAACCTGTTATTCGACCTGGTTTTAATCCTATAGGATTAAAATCTAGGAAATTCTGCAACACACATCTGCACATGAGCTACTAATCCACCTTCTTTTTAGAGAAAATTGAGAATACAGGCACTCCTAGTGCATAGTTCATCTCATCATAATAAAAAAAATCAAGAGAGAATTTTTATCTCCACCCTCTCTCAAAATTTAGAGAAGTCTCACCTGAATTTATGCAGCTAAAATGACAACATTCTGTGATTTTTGCTCATATTACTAACATCACAAACAAGTCAGACAGCTATTTGGATGTTGCATCTCCAGCTGAGCTGCTTGCTACTGAGGCAGAGACAAAAAATTGTGCTGTATGAGCAGGTGAAATTTACTCCTTATGTCTTCATCAAGCCTAACAGCAGCCATTGTTGCTTTTATTCCCAGCGGATTCTGTTTTCTGGGAGATGCTCTAAGGATTTTTGCAGTGTTTCAGCTAACAAGTAGTTGCAAATTGCATCTCACCTCACCTGATTTAACATACATGGATCAATCCTTCCGTATGACTTCACCCAGGGCCTCTTTTCAGATTATACACAATGCCTACAAGGCTTGATCTCCTCAGCCATTTCTCCAGACGAGCATTCCAAATGCCGAACTGCTCACTGGATGGGCATGACAGCTGCTCTGAGATTTGCAGCTATCTTCACTTGAGCTCGAAGTTATTGAGCAATTTAGTGCTGCACTAATTGGCATAACATTCTTGTCACTTTCCCCTACACAAAAAAAACTGCTCAGTCAGCTCTGTCTCAGGCCTAGTTCTAAAATAAGTAAAATTTCAGGTAAGCTGCATAGTTTGTATGCAGACATCACAAAATTCTTCAGTTCAACAAAGCTCCTTTTCTCTACTGAGCCAGTTTGACCCAGGCTTAATTATACCTCAGTTCTCCATGAATCAGAGCATGAAAGCAGCAAGCAGGAATAGGACAAAGGCTGTATCCATGGGGTACTTAGGACACATCTAGTGAAGGCAAGCACCCCTCTCTGACCCTGTTTCCCAAAATTTGCACCCCAAAGCAGCATTTTACCTTTAGGTTTGTGGCACTCATTTAGCAGGGATAACCTTTCTTATCCCACCAGAGAAAACAAGAAATCAAATTTTGTGCTTTCAAAATGTGCACACTGCTTCCAAATGGCTTGGGAGTGAGCAATCAGGTCTGTCAAGCTCCTGACACTGCACTGACACTGCTGTGAGTCCCTCTAGTTCAGGCTGTGAGACATAAACATGGGGAGTTTTTCATCATGAGTTGTTCCATATACGGGGTGAAGATCTAAGATGCCTCTGGTGTTCTTTTCCTGCCTGGACTGATCGCTCTCTTAACAGACCTGACAGAATCATTAAGCACTTCAAGAAACCCAGACACACTCTCACAACAGAGAAAGCAAACCAAACAAATCAAACAGAAAACAAAACATCCTGCCCAGAAATCAGAGTATCCTCACTTCCCATCTGCCAACAAAGTCCTGAAAAGTGCTTCTACAGTGTGTCTCTGAATTGGGCATGAACTGCCTTGGATATTCAAGACAGTTTAAAAATTTCAACTCAGTATTTCTCACAAAGAGAATTAATAGGAAAAAAAATCAGCAAAATAAGTGTACATCTATTTATGAAAGATTACAAAGTAATCAAAAGTCAATTCCTTCCAACGTACCACAGTTTACACCAGTAAATGGGGATTGCTAGTTTATACTCACTAAGACACCACACAGTGCTGATAGTCCTGCTTAACTGACAGGTGTAATACAAAGGTCATTGAGACACCACTGAAATTTAAGGTTATACAGCTCTTTTAAGGATGTGATTAATTGCACTGCAAACATACTTGACGCACGCTAAGCACCTAAACATCTTTGCAAATCTGGCCCCAAGCTTTGGGGCTGTCAAAAGTAACGTAGAAAAAGTATCACAATGATTCTCATGGCATCAACCCAAGGAAATAAACAGAAGAACATTTTAAAGTTTTTTCAACAGTGTTCCTGTGTAAGACTGTGCAAATTCAAGCCACTGACCAAGGCATAAAATTTTCTGTACCAGTTACAAGTCCCTTTAGCCAGTCAGTACCCCATCCTCTTTTCATTTTTTTTTGCCACATCAGTTTTGCTTTGCAGTGATTCAGTTTCTCACAACTCAAGCCTCTTTCATCAAATCCAACCTTTTGTTCAGATGTCTTCTGAGCTCCTGCCCAGAATCATCTTCTATGTCAGCCAGTTTCTGCTTTCTTCCAGAATGTGCTGACCATGGGACATCACCTCTTCCACACCAGAGCAACAAGCCTGCCCTCCACAAGATGATAAACTTCTGAATGGTTTTAAACAATTAAGTATTTTATAGGGAAAGAAGCTTAATTTTTATGAAATTTCACTATTTGTGTCCAAAGAATCAGTATAAAGATCTTCTGATCTCTGGAATGTAAAGAAAATTAGGGATGAAGGGGGCCACAAGTGGACAACAGAGAGGGCAAAACCTCTCCAAAGAGAAAGAAAAAGTGGGTGTTTCCATACACCTACATAAAGAAAAAAAAATATTCTAGTTAAAATACAGCCAGATGGGTTCCATTTAAAATTAACTGGTTTATTATAAATAAAAAAAATAAAAAAAAAAAAAGCAGCACTAGACAAGGTAATTTAAATGCATGAAACCTTGATGTAAACCATAGATCATGGACAAGACACAGGAAACAAAAATGAACAACATGCCCATTGGGAGCACCTGACAAATTTATGCAGGGCGGCACCTGAATGATTCAGGTTCCAGGTTGGTGTCAGATACTTCAGCAGTGTCCTGTGGCAAGCCTGGCGTGAGCTTTGTGCTGTGTTCTTTAGTCACTCCTCAGAGCCGAGGATGCTGGCAGGGGTTTGCTCCCTTCCCTGCCTGGGTTTTAACTGATCAGCACTGCTTGACACCAACATCCAAACAGCACAATGCTGCTCTTCTCCAGCACCTCCTGGCACACCTCTTTAGGGTACCATTCCCCATATCTCTCCTTCCCAGAAGCACTCTAGCATAATACAAAATTTTTCTCCTGTGAATCAGCATGTCAGCTCGGACTGGCAAGATGGATTAGTTAATCTCTGTGGTGCAGTGTAGGTTTCCTAGTTTGCCACTCTTCCTCCCCCAGGATCCCAACAATATTGCTTGACATTTAGGTTTAACATAGAAAAACCTGGATTAGAGTAATAAAAAGGTGAATAATAAACCTCTGGATTTCCTGATAAGTATAATTCTGCCAAGCTATGAAGCACTTTGGGGCACACCAGTCAGCTGGGATCCCTGTGAGAATTAGACATGACACCAGCTCCTCAGGCACCTACAAAAAACATCTGGTCAAAACCACAGGCAACCTGTTTCAGCAGGCAGCAAAGAGCTGAAGTAGGAATTTTGGCTTACAGTTTTGGAGCCTAATATCTAAATTCTGCCTCAATCCTGCCTTAGGCACAGAACTGTTTTCCAGTTCTAGCCCTAAGAACTTATAAAGAGTAATGTGGAATCACAAATGTTATATTTTAAAATCATAAGTGACATCTTTGCTCATGTATGCCATACATAGTATTGCCTTATGATATTCTATTCTCATAAAAAAAGAAATGTTACAGATTTACAACTGACTTAAGACAGTAAAAGATTAGAATCTGATCCAAGCAATACATAGAACTGTAATTGAGGGTCATACAAACAGTATTTGTAAAAACCTTCACTGTGTGATATACCTAGTACATCATGGATGAGAGGAAGTCTGGAGTCATTCCTTCTAAAATGTATATTATCTTCCTATTAGAGATAGCTCTAAACCTTGCTTTTATCTCTGAAAGTCCCTGACCTCTGGCAAGTTTCAGATTCCAAATTTAGAACAGCATCTGAATTTTGCAGCTGGTTGCTCCATTCATAATGAGCCAAGTCAAAACTGAATACATCCAAATTAGAGGGGAGTATCAAACTCTGGACTCACATCCAAGTTGTGTAGCAGAGACCTCTTTCAAATGCTCATCATGTACACTTAGCCATAATGTACCATAATCTATAAAAATCAGCCTGCTCTTCTTCCACAGTAAACCCAGGTAGTCCTGCACCAAACAGTTATTAGTAATATCCAGCATAAGCTGTCATATAAATTAATGTTAATACAAATTAATCAGTCTAAGTGTCTGGTGTACCAGACACTTATGATTCATAGGAGGGCGGAGATCGGATCTGCACGCAGACAAGAGCTACTGGAAGTGAATAAAAGAAAAGCCATCATTCCTCTATGAGTCTGTCATCTGCTTTGCCAATTCTGTTTAAAAAAAAAAAAAGACTACATAAAATTCTTCCCTAGAGAGAAACCCAAAGTTCAGTTGCTCCTCCCATTTCTATTTGCAGCTTTCTTCTCCTAATGTCAACTCCATCTGTCTTCCGCAGGCATTTAATGTCTTTTGAATTGTCTATTTAATCACTTGCAGGTTTATCCCCTTGTTTGGCTGTACTCTGCCCTTCATTTGTCAGCTTCAGCGTTCTCCACTCAGAGCATCCTCCCTCCCCCACCCCCGGAGCTTTCCCCTCCTTTTCAGTATATTGCATTTTATCAGATCGCTCTTCTGTTTTCCTGAGGTTGCTTTTTTTCCCACCCAACAATACCCATTTCTGCTTGGGAGGCAGTATCTTTGTAAGCATATGCATCCCATTGCTCTGACTCCTTTTTTTCCCCTAGTTTTACACAGCATCCTGTCTCTCATCTACTTTACAGGATGTCCTCAGATCCTGTTCCTCTATCTACCAGCATCTTTGTGCCTGTAACAAGACTTTCTGATTTTTCATTTGGAATAGAGAAGGACTTAATATTACAGTAAGTTTCTCTTCCAGTAGCAGCAGTTTGTTTAGTGCAGAGCTGTTGCTACACAGTGATTTACTTGACTTTTTAAGAATCATTTTGCATTATTCATTTCTGAATAAAAAAATAATAAATTACCAAGAAACACACTCAAACTCCACTCCCTCACTCATATAGTAAGTGAATGCTAAGGTATACAGCATTCTTCTCCTTTATGCACATACAGAGATTCTAAACAAATACTATTATTCCTCTTCTAATTATGCATCCACAGTTACAGGGTAGTACATAGATGTTCAACTTAAATGTAAGTCTTCATAGCTGGAACACCCTTTACATTTCTTTCTGGCTGGTGCAACAGTCTATCCATGAATACAGCATTTTCCATCTGCTATAGAGAAATCAACCAAACATTACCCAAAATAAGCAAACTTCCTTTGTTTTTCCCTACCTGCTTCATCATCCTCAGGACTTATACTTGTTACCAGTGTGATTCCACTTTAAGAGGAACCAGCATCAATAGTCAATTAGAGGTGTCAGTCTTATTTTGAAACAGGTACTACTGTGTTCAGGAGATAACCCCTCCAGAGCCCTGACTAGATGGATGTTTTTTTTGCAAATGTGGGAATTTGTGCCCCTGGAGAACATAACACAAGTTTCAATATGTTTTAATCTGAGGCTAGAGCAGTCTGGGACATGATTTGAAGATTTTATTCAGATATATTCAGTAAAGCCCAGGAATGTTTTGCAATGTTCTGCCTCTGTGTAAACAGATATGTGGTATTGCCTTCCAATGTCAAACCACAAGGAAACTAATGGAGCTACTAAAAATTTTAGCTACAACTGCAAGAACAGTGCTTAATTCCCCAAGATGATCAGAAACACTCTCTAGAAATATTTATGGACTGTCTAGTTTCTGTGTTGCATACCTCTAGGAGCAAGTTTCATATGAAGCTTTCATTCAATGCCTGAGCTATAATATTTCCCTACTTTATTGGAATAATTGTCCCACTGCCAATCAGAGAGAGAATAAAAACCAGTTTCTTACTTTTGAAACACCCCTGGTGCCACTCTGGCTCTGAAAAACAAAATTAAAAAATTACAAAAAAATCTGTCTGTGCTTTGCAATTTGTAACTTTTTTTTCTTTTTTTTTTTTTCTTTTCGTCAAAAGGTATACACATATGTGACTTCTTTACCATTTCATGGAAGAAATAGAGGTGAAATTAGTAAAACAATTCAGTTATGCATTTTTGGTTTAAATCTTAAGAAAATGAAAAAATATATAGAAGTGCTTAGCACAGTATGTTATCTTACAGTAGACAGAAGTTAAGATGCACTCAGTTGTAGAACAGCATCTCATCTGCAACTTTTCATCATGAATCCTAACTCCACCATGATCTGAGAACTTTGAAGACTCAAATTCTTTAACAAAACTTTTAATAACTGGAGTCTTGTGCCCCAGCACCAGCAAGCCTGTTTTACAGATCATCTATTGAAAGATTTAACGGCCAGACTTTAAAAACATGCTGAAAATCCAGCACGCTGAGCTCTGTGAGATATGCTTATTAATTCACATTTGAAAATTATTACTTGATGCAGAAATCTTCAAAGCTTCCCATTTACTGTCAAAGAGCTGCCCCACTCTAACAACGTCACATGTTCTTTGGTTCACCAGGGGAGTCACAAGCAGAAGCCCGTTGGCCATTTCCTGACACTGATCAGAGCTGTGTGCAGTGCATGGCAAGTAATAACAGCCCAGAGAAGGGTTATTCTAAACCAAAATAATTGCTCGGCCTGACCTCCCTATATGCTTGTTTTTCAAAGCTGCCTGTCCTTGAGTAATTACAGTGTACCTAACTTTGGAAATCTTTTCCTACCAAAGATGTGCTTTCTGATATGCATCCTCCCCAGTAACACCCAATTATTACAGAATCAATTGTGGCTTGGCTATAGTTATAATAGGTAATTAGTCAAAGGACTGCAGCAATTAGAGGGCCTCTGCCTTCACTTTCTAAAAGTCAGATGAAAACCTCTGTGCTTTACTCTCATGTCTTTAAAAACCAATTAAACCCCTTGATTCAAATTCTCACATAAGTAACAACATTTTCATGGGGTTTTTTCAGTGATGGTAAATCAACAGTCAAACAGAAAAGCGTAAGGATGATTTTAAAGGTGAAATAACATTTAGTTATGTCCTACCCGTTGATGAGAGTAGTTTTGGGTGGTTATTCAATGTTAAGGTGGTTAGTGTTAGCTTGTTATCAGAAGACGTAAAGCAAAGCAAAGCGTTGCAAATATAACATCCACTTGAGCAGCATAAGCCAAAAAGCCCTTATTTTCACTGAAATGCAGCAATGATCAGACAGTGATTTCAGATGGTACAATGATCAGTCTAGCATAAAGTCTGCGTATATCCTAGCCCAGAGTACAAAACTGCAAGGCTTCAACAGATGTCCCCTTTCAGATCTCAATTCCAGCTTCTAGAAACACCTTCCAACCCAAGACAAAGTAGCCTATACCCCAAGATAATTGTTGACACAATCTCGGGTAGATAAGGGGAAGCAAAACTTCCCTTTCCCTCCTCTCTACAACAGCTTCTCCTGCTCTTGCTCCTTATGAGGACATAAACTCTCAACCAGGTGATATTTGAAACTCTAGTAATCCTTTCTATGTCACATAACCATTTTGACATTCTTACAAAAGCTAATCACTAATTTCTTTGTTTCTTTAGAGGAGGCCACACATTATAACCTGAATAAGCATTCAAAGTGAAAATGCCACAATAGTCATTTAGTAGTGTAAAAATTCCTCTGGTTGATAAATAGAGCCATAAAAATAGGTTGGGTTTATCAAGATGGGTAACAAAAGTGAGAAAACCAGAACATTTTGTGAATATCTTGCTCCACTTCAATTTTGGGTTGAATTTGATTTCATCACATGTAAGGTGATCGGTGCAGGATACTTAGTGCAAGGAAACTCTCTGTTTTCCTGATCTCACTGGGAGTTATGTGTGACTATATAGATCCTCTATCCTTAAGTTGCATAAGGAAGTTAGACTAGTATCTGTGGAAAGATATATCACTGGCAGCTGAACATGCAGTGTGACTCTCGAAGGTCCCTTTGATTAATTACGGAAAATAATAGCCAGTCTTCGCGAATGAAGAACCAGGGAAGGTCTTTACACCTTCCAGCCTGCGCATTGGATTTTTTAGGTGAGTTA
>JAYRBT010000181.1:8251116-8264140 GCA_036023395.1 Myiotriccus ornatus
GGACGGGCGGCGGGGGGGTGATCTCAGCCCTGGAAACCTTCACAGAGCAGCCGGGAGGGACCCACCAGAAACCCACCGAAACTACAACAGTAACTCACACTCTAAAACAGCATTAAGAAAACACTAATGTTGTGACACAAACTGAGGAAAGTCATAAAAGGAATACATAAAAGCAAATATTATACAGTATTTCTTTTTCTAGGGTTTAAGCACACCAGGAAACCTACTTAAATTATTTTTTAATGTGTCCTGCTAGAGAATCAGAGTGCATATGGCAAGGTTCTGTCCCACCAGGTGCCTCCTTTGATGGTGCTTTTTACCTCAGCCCTCACGTCCTTCTAACTACAGGCTTCGTGTTTCCAAATTCACTTTTCTATAAACATCATAGAGCAAAGAAAATGTAACGAAGTGTTGAAGAGTATTCAAAGCGAGATTCAAACCTAACTTTGAAGCTTTGAAGGAATGAAAGGGACCGGTGGAAGCTTCCTAAAAAAAGCTCATCGGAAACTTGATTTAACAGGAAAATAACTGACATTTCAGAAAACTGTGTAGAACAGCATTCTTAAGAAATCCTCCACTAAGATAAAACTTATCTAGTCACCACTCACTGAGCAACAAAAGCAGAAATGACAACCACATGAAATTATATTATGTGGGGTAGCTTGGACTCTGTTTAGAAATTCATTTTTATGCTTTCACCAAAGCGTTTCATTTCCCAAATAATATGTGAATTTTAATTTTTTTTTTTTTTTTGGTCACTCTGTTTGTTTTGGCTGGAATCATTTGCTTCATAGTAGCTGGTTTGGGGCTGTTTTGGATTTGTGGTGGAAACAGCGTTGATAACACAGGGGTGGTTCATTATCCCTGAGCAGTAGTACAGATAAATTAATAACACTTAAGACTATGATTATCAGTTGCTAATAATAACAATCTCATTTTTCAGGATAATAACGCTTCTTTCCCCATTTAAATCACCCTTCCATGGGACATTTTACACACATTTTTTTTCTCTCCAGTCGAGTGTTTTCTCCTGTGCTTAATTCTGAATGTCTAAAAAATTACTCATAGAACTGCAACTCGAATCAATATTCATGTGAACAAAACCATCCAGGTGACTGTGTGCTCCTTTTAAAAGAAATAAATTAAAAATAATTGCAGTCAAAGAAACTGAAAACTGAACAACTGGGCGGGGGGGGGGGAATGCTTTGAGTGAATTTGAATGTTCTATTGTAATTATGACTTCACTTTTTATCTGCCTATAGAAAAAACCCAGAATAATTAGTTATTTCAAATAGAAAATCCAAATGGCCTTTTCTGTCCTTTTCTGCAATTGCAACTGAATTGCAACTAAAGTCACAAGTCTCAGCCTCCAGTGGAATATGCACTGTCTAGCTCCTATGTTTTACTTTCTAGAGAGAAACTAATCTTTGATGGTATTGTGCTAATCCTTTAAGATGACATATTAAATACTTTGTCCATCCAGAGACATAAAATAGTAATCTGACGGTTACTACAAATTTTTTCTAGACCCCAATAGGTAGCCCACCATATGACCCTTAACTTCTCCACACAGGACTCACAGGTGAGCCTGTAGGAACACATTTCTGTAGAACTGTTTCACAGAAATGTTTTTTATAACTCCTAAAATGCCTAAAGCAAATCACACTGTGTATTGCAAGGAAGATCATGGGTGAATATTGGAATGGCTTTGTTTTAATAAATGGAATACATATATTCCCCATGTTCTTTCACTTAGACCTCAGTGATATTTTTATGCCTTCTTTGGTTGCTTTGTTAATCATTCACAGCCTGTGAGGAAAGTACAAATATTCCTCTATAACATGGTACATGAAAACGTAGCTCTGTTGTGCTTCCTGCATCCTAAATGTTACACCACTGCTTTGCACTTAGTTGATAGCAAGCCATTTAAAGAGTAGGACAATATAACTTTCATTCATCTGTCACTGATGTAAGCAGGAAACACACCGATCAAAAATTAAAGCTTAGTTCGCATCTCCTTCATTCCTGAGGGCCTCTGGTATAACCAGACTGAAATCAATAGTTTTCTTCTGACATTACACTGGAATAGAAATCCCTGACAAGAAAGAGATGAAACAACCTAACGCATGTGATAAAGTTGGATTTTTTACAAGCCAAGGGCAAACATCTGAGTTCCTGCCCCAAACCACTGCAATTCTGAAATTTAGAGATGCAACTCTTGCTAAAATACACATGAACCTTGGAATCTGTTTCTTCCCTCGAATAAAGGTTTATTGTATCAATATCCAAAGCTAAAAGGAAGTCATTAAAAATTAACAAACTCATGTCTTTTAAAATAATTCATAGGTATGTTTAATAGTCTATGAATAATAGCCCCGAGTCTACACATGACTGAACATTTA
The DNA here is from genome assembly GCA_036023395.1 of Myiotriccus ornatus. Taxonomy (NCBI): domain Eukaryota; kingdom Metazoa; phylum Chordata; class Aves; order Passeriformes; family Tyrannidae; genus Myiotriccus; species Myiotriccus ornatus. The sequence continues at coordinate 8,253,519 of JAYRBT010000181.1, forward strand.
ATCTGGAGAGCCTACGTTTCCTCCTGTCAAAATAAGTTCAGGTTTTGTTATTGAAGAGGTAGGAAACAAGATTAATAGTCCCATGGCTGTGAGTTATTTTTAGCCTGTTTTTCTCACTGTATGGTACTGTTTGCTTGTGTAGCATAAAGCAAAATGAGACTTCATGTGAAATACACTTGGTTACTATATTTATCTGGCTATTAAATTAATTTCAGTATGAAAGATAAGGAACATCAATAATAATTTACTTTTAAAAAGCCTCAAGTTGCATATTTTTGCTGAGATATTCAAAATGATGTAGAGGAATCACTGGCATCCTCATTAATTTTAATACAATATATGTGTCTAAATCATGTATCTACAGCCCAAGATTACTTTGTGATTTCAACCCATTTTTCCTAATGACATGGTTTTGCTTAATTATGTAAAGATGCAGCATGATTTGGCTATTTAATATCTTCTTAAGTTTATATTACCACACAAGATCAAAGAAAATACAGCAATACTACCTTATCTAACACAGCTTGAGGGTTCTTTCTCAGCACTTTGTCACAGTGTGAGCAAAAAAGCCTCAATGATTTCTATTTAAAGGTCATTATTTTGAGAGACCAGAAGTGTCACTGATTAGAACATCAGAGATTATTTGGTTTCCAAAGTTATCATTGAATAATTAATTTACTTAAAAATCAGACAATATGTAAAACAGAGACACAATATTTGACAGCTTCTACATTCCTTTTAATATTTAATGTTTCTGTGGGTAGATCAGCAAGAAAATCTAACTGATTTAGCAACATCAAAATTTGAAACATATATGTCCAAAGTTCAGTGGATGGTCACTGTAAACAGTAAAGTAATTCAGAGGGTCAGATTCAAATACAGTCAATATACTGCCCTACACACTCACAAAGTGGTAAAATGGAAGATAAAAGCACTAGGGAAAACACCTGCTATCCATATAGTTTTGAAATATCAGAATAAATTATACATACAATTATCATTTCATTATTCTTTCAGAAAAAAAAAAGTTGAGCTTTTTTGTTTTAATTTTTAAAATTATTTGAGAGTAGAACTTGTCAAGCTTTTACACTAAGACAGCATTTCATGTCTAAGCAACTACAGGGGAGAAATAATACCTGAAACAGCTCAGCAAACTGGCACTACACTGATTATGGTGAGGCATTAGGGGCAATCCAGGACTCATCTGAGAGGGAAGAAGGGATGCTTTCCATTTAGAACACCGCAAACAAGTCGTAGCAGAGAATCATAGACAGGCATGGACTGAAAGATCACCCAGTTCCAACCTCTTTGCCATGAGTAGGGATGCCACTCGCTAGCTCGGGCTGCATGTCAGGTATTGTACACAAGAGAAGTTTGAACACTGATCCACTCTCATTACAGACAACTTCAGATTCTTTCATTAAGGACTTTCTCAGCTTAAACTGGTGAAGAAACTTCCATGCAGTCTCTGCCCTGCTATTGCTGTCTTTGCTCTGAAAAGCAGCCGGGATTACTTCAGTAACACAATACTGTCTTGTCCAGGCAATCGGGGCATTACTGTGGTAGGTCATAATGACTGAATTCGGGACGTGTCAAAAGTGTAAACAAAGCAGGTGATCTGACCACCTTTGGAGAGAACAGAGGGAGGAAAGGACCATTTTGTGCCAAAATACTTAGTGCCTTTAAAGGCAGCCCTGGGTAGATGAAAGCTAAAGGGTCCTCCCACAGTAAGGACACTGATTAAATAGGTGAGGCAAGATAAAGATAGGGGAGAGTCAGAAGGAAAGCTTAAAGTGCTTTTCCATCTCCATAATTAACAAGAGTGCCAAGTGTCCTGCAGGAAAGAGTGTATCTGGCCTATGATCACCTCTGGGTCTCACATGACACACACAGGTGAAACTCTCAGCTTTAGAAGCTGTCCTGGAGGGCAACCCAAATATCACACATCACGTCAGAGAGGGAAGTTGGAAGTTAAAGGGTAAACTTAGCCTGCTGCCTGTGTGTGCTTCAGCTGAGCCATTATGAAATGTCAGGAGCTGAATGGTTTAGTCAGAACAGGTGAGGCCTCGAAAGAGGATCTGGAAGGGAGAAAAAAATTCAGAAGCACTATTAGAAAATAATAGGTCACTTCTCTGCTTTTTTGGTTTTGTGGTTGTTTTTTTTGGGTTTTTTTGCATGGTGCCTTACAGGACTAGATTCAAACCCCATGAAAGTCAAAGAAATATTCCACTGACTTCTGAAATCAAACTGAGAGGCTGATCAAATGCCTGGTGAAGTAATGCTTTGATTTCTAAACCCTCCGTTTCTGGACAGGCTCACAAACACTGCCATTGGGTGGGTTGTTCTGTATCACTGATTTTAAAAGAACAGCAATAGATAGGACAGAAAGGCATTACCCCCCCCGGTAAAACCACACAGCAAATCAAACAATCTAAGCTATCATAATTCAGGTAACTGAGCCCAGATATTGCTGTCTGATACCTTAGTTGCTGAGCAACAAGTGTCTGAAGTGATGTGCAAGGGCTTACCAGCTGCAAACAGGGCTCCCAGACAGCTGGAAATGACAGCTGCCAGCTACCTTCTGCACTATTTTTCACTGTTAGACTGGAAAAATATAAATCTATTTGCTCCAATTCTCACTGAGAGAAGAATAAACAATGATTTTTTTAGGGTTTTTTAGGTCTCAAATGGAGCCCCCTATACATTTGCCTGGGAATGCTTCTCCAAAAATTGTTTCTTTGACTTCAACAATGTGGTGTAAGATTTGACTGCAATGTGAACAACAGTGGACTTTGGTTTCTGAGCATTTTATACTATGACAGAGCATCAGAAGGAAATGAAAATGAGACTGAAACACTTCAAACACTTGTTCCTGAAAAAGGTTGAGTGATCCTAGCTAATAGATCACAGGTAACAAACTCTCTGGTAAAATAGCTATATTAGAACTGGCTAAGTTTTCAGGGTTGTTGCTAGTGTTCCAGAGCTGACTGAAGAAAGACATCCTGTAGTACTTTGAAACAGCTGCTGCCTTTTGACAATAAATATTATTAACTTGGAAATAAATGTTTGCAATTATTTTTTTAGGACTTTGTCCAAAGGTAAAGTCAAAGACTCTCCAACTTCTACCACAGTCCAAAAGATCATTTGCAATGAGCTGTGAAGCTTCACTTTGGACAGCTTTTGACTCCATCTTTGTGGAGGATTTACATTTCCACAGAATAGGAGGGGGTTCTCATCAGCATGTTTCCATCCTTATCTCTCAGTTCACGCTGATACCTTGATTGAGACAGAGATTCTGGTCATTGTAGATTGTCCTTCTCATAGTAAATTATGGGTATTTTCTATACTATGTACGCACGTGACCAAACAAAGAGGAGCCTGGGAGACCAAAATGAACCTATGGCTTAAGAATACAGCTGGGGAAGTGGTTGTTATGAAATACTCATCAGGAAATTCAAAGGCAAGCCTAAGCAACTTTGGGGCAGGAGGTCTTTTTTACTTTGTAATGTTCCTACCATCAAGTTATTCCATGCCCGTGCTTTAAAGGTTGCTTTGGTTCATGGTACTCACATATAGTCATAAACTCAGAAAAAAAATCAAAAATACAAGCTAAAATATAACTGAGACACTGAAATGTCTGACTAAGACTGAGAAAAGAACCAAAAGAGTTTTAGCACATGATACTTTGTACTTGAAGGATTGCACCCAAAGTACTCTTGAGAAAGAATTATGAGAGAAGCTGTGATCAGAACTGTGACATCCCTCATTTTAATTTTGCTAGGAAGAAATGGAAGTACAGAGGATGACAACTCTGGTACTTTGGGGTACAATTATCAAGCTCACTGGCTTTGCCTGGACCTTTTGGATGAGGTCCAGGCAAAACTAGTGAGCAATCAAACTTTTCCAAGGACATCATGAGACAGTTAAAAACCCCAAGATTCATTGTAGTCCCAGGGAGTCACTAGCTGTGACTACATTTTCACAAATTTCAGTTGACAATGAAAGGGGATCGTGGTTATGCTTAAATCAATGGACCTAGAAACTCTTTCAAGATATTAAATACAGGTCTGTGCCCTTGAACTTCCTTACTCCATTGCAGAGAGAGATTTTTTGGATGCAATAACCATCACACTCTAATTTCCACTGAAAAAAAAAAATCCAGCCCACAGATCAGTATCTTCTAGCCAAGTCCTTGATCTGGCACAACCCACAAGGAGAGGGATGTAACCAAGTCAGCCAGAGGTAACATATCTGTCAGCCCAAACTCCCCTTTCCAAGGAGAACCAAGCATAATAATTTAAATAGATCAATATTGAATCAATACACAATATTGAACCATTGTGTATTACTGTGATTTCCTCTTAGCACTTGGCTTTGTTTAATTTAGAGTGACTTAATGAGAAAATAGTTTACAAAATTGCATGGAAACTTTCTGCAGGAACGGAAAACCCAAGGCAATTCGTGCATGTGAAGGTAATGTTTTGGAAACTTTGTTTTCACAGGAAGTTTTAATTTCTGTGGGGAATTGGGCCCTGAATAAGGTAGACACATCTTTGTGAAGTATAGGTTACATACACCCCCTTCACATTTCTAAAGAAATGGTGATAGGAAATATTTTGTCCAAATAAGAGGCAAACCTCCATGTTAAGTTAGGTTCCTATTCCTCTTGAAGCTTCCAGCACCACACTGCCAGAGTGCAGTGCTTAAAGTGAATTTAAGTCCAGAATAGGGACAAGAGAGAAGAATGCTTTAGAAAAGGATTTATCCCAGCCAGTGGGAAACGTGAACGTTTCCAAGCTCTGGAGCCAGCAAAACTGCTGAAATATGAGATAACATTCAACAGAGGATCCCCACATCAGGGTCTCATTCTGAATATTACTTTCATTATTGCTTGTTTTTCATAAAAGAGATGGGCACAAGGTCAGTGGCATGACAATGCCACAAAGAGAAAGCAGGTCTTGGCTCAAATGCTAGACTGGATGTTAAAAGCAGAGGAAAATCTAAAATTATCCAGAGAGGGCTGCAGGTGATGGCAGGGACTGTGGAATACAGACAAAAAGGACTTTTTTTAATTCACTCTTGTGCATGAAGAATGAAAAACTAAAAGCTCCAAAGCAGCAGCTTCTGCATTAGATTCTCTGTCAAAAGCGAGCAGATTTGAAATTCTGGACTACAGGGTAAACATTTGCAGGATCTGCACTGCAAATTGTATCATCACCTACTTTAACAAATTGCTGCAGATACTGTAAGTCATATCATTGACACACTGGTTTCTATGCTCTGCCAGGAGGACAATTAAGGGTAATTTGGGAGAAAAAAGCATCTAAGGTTTATCTGAGAGGCTGTTGCCTTCCTGCTAGCTAAGGATGCTGTATGTAAGTTTGTCTCTTGACTGTGGATGCTCTGGGCACCCTTGTAGCATTCCAGATCCATGAGATCTTAATAGCTCTTCCATTATTAGGCTTACATTTGCCATTGTGTTCAGGGATGTATGCAGGACGAACTCAGAATATTTGAATTCCTTTACAGCTAAAGCTAGTGGTGAAACATCAAAAATTCTGCCCTACCACATCACTGGCAAGGCAAAAATGAGGTTGCATTTACACCTATTCTCTTTTAGATTCCAAGCACAAATGTGCAGTGTGGCACTGTATTATCTGACATATGAGTCATTATACAAGATTTATTGATTTTAGTCCTATGTTTCCCCAACCTTACTCTATGATCCTTTCTTTGCATCCTATAACATATTCAAAGTAGACACTATTTCTTTTTTATATGGTAACAAAGCAGTTTGCACAAGAAAGCATTATTTATTATTTGGCTCTGCAGTTCTAGAATAACACAAAACAAACAAACAAAAAACCCCTAATAATAATAGTAATGAAAATAACAATAGAATATTGCCAACAGAAAAGCAGACATTGAAGAAAAACAAAACATGCATCCTTGACTATGCAAATACAAAATTAATGTGCAAATACATTCACAAATTAAAGCATTGAATTCTGATTGCTGTTATTTCTAGAGCTGTATTATTCTTTTTTTTTTCCTGTGTTGTACTGAATTGTACTGCAATCTTATGTGAATTCCATGTAAAAACCTTCATTATCTAATGAGTTTCATGAATTTTAGCACAAGTAATCATTTGAACTTCTGTACTTGTTATACAATACAAATTTTTTTCTTCTTTTAGAAATTTTGATAATTTGAATATAAATACAGGAAATTGAAATATAGTTACATCATGTTTAATAAACAGTGAATAGAAAAAAAAGAATAGTTTGTTAATCCATCCTTGACTGAATAAAATTTGAAAAAAGCTTAAGAATAACAATTATAATTAAGAGATACCAGAAATTCCATGTAAATGATTTCTGGAGCCTAAAAGGGCTAAATTCACCAGGGTGCAATTTCAGACCCCCAGTTTTGCTGGGTCTGTCAAATCTCTGGCAGGTTCACCAGCTGAAGCTCTGCTTTGTGAATAAGATCCAAACCTACCCTTTCTACTCTTGAGCTATCCATCGTTTTTACAAACTTAAATTGCAGCCTGTTTCACTTATGGAAGACTCCTACTTCACATGGATAGAAGTGGAAATTGTAAAGCCATCAAGCACAGTGGCCTTTACCAACTCGATGCTATTTCAGAAACACCTGGGCTAAACACCTGACCTACTGTGAAAATGCGCAGTATTCAGCAGCCTTTAAAATTTTCCATTTGTTACCCACAGTGAAGAAGGGAGGAGGAGAAGTGGCTGCATACTAGACTGTAGGATAAAAAAAACCCAAAAGCCACTGTGAGACAATGTATTTTAACTCCAAGAAAGACCTTTTGATAATCTGCCAGAAAGGCACAATGGGGCTTCTTCACCTGTTGATCAATGCACCCTGTTTCCATACTGATATTTAATTGCCTCCTGATGGGAGCAGGAGGAAATTCTAAATATAACTGCATGTGAAGCATATGAAGAACTAGGACCCACAGTTTCCATTACTTTCACCAAAAAACCTGAGGTGAATGTTAAAGTTTGCTCATTTAACAAAATTTGAGCCACCCCATCCCATAGAGGGAGAGAGAGCACAGAAGTGGAAGACTCAAAAGATGGGTCATTACCATGCATGACACTACAATGCTATTGAGCATGTGAATTGAACCTGTAAGCTGCAAAAATAACTTGGGTTTAAACTATACTGGATTGCACTATCAATTTGGGGGAAATAGTTCCTTTAGAAAGAGGAAAAGAGACCAAAATATTTCAGTTAACTGCTTGCACAGTAGGCTATAAAGTGACCTGCAGAGTCTCAGCAAGAACATACTGGAGTAAATGAAGAGTAAATCATTTTCATGAATAAACAACTAAAGGCCCCCTCAGTGAAGAGAAAATAAGAAAAATTGGGGGAGAACTGAAGAGGATCATGAACTAACTCTCTTATCTATAAGATTTAGGATAGAAAAGGAAAGATGCTGAAGAAAAATAAGACCATTCATACATTTTTGATTCTCAAGAAAGGCTTGAGTTCTGCACGGAAATGTATTTGCATAAATATTCAACCTGTAAGCATCCACAGTACTCACTCGAATATGCTTGTTCAGAATCTTCCTGCTACAAAAAAATTGTGCAACTCATGTTTTTGTCCAGGTGAAGTTCCCTCTTCAGGAACCAGAAATGATCCCCGCTGACTAACACAATCCTGGAGGGGGACCAGGGCTTTACAAACAGATGAGATTCAGAAGAGCCCTTTAGAAAGCAAACCAATCTGCCAAAGTCAGAAACAGAAGTAGGACATGCCAAGTTTTGACAGAAGAGGAGGGTATCCACCTCTAGCTGTATTTCATGAATGTTTTTGATACTTCCAGCAGGAATATTTCTGCAAGTGTTTATCAACATAAGTATTCCCAGCCCTTTCCCTTTCTACCAATCAGCAGGCAGACACATGTGATCTCTGACTGCAAAAGAACCTAATGTTGAACCTTCAACCAGAGAAGTCACTCACACTGCTACAACCCTCATTGCCTGGTGCTGAGCAAACCACTTCATGCTGAGGAAGAAACAAGACCAAAAGGCTGAGAACAATTGAAAGATTCTGTGCCTGATCTAGTAAAGAATGAAAAAATGTTTTCTTTTTGAGTTTTAAGTTGAGCAGTATGCAACCAAGGAAGCTAGAAGGAACAGCAGTGCAGAACATAACCAAAAGCTGACTGAATTAAGAAATGTTTGTTACAAGGGTGGCAAAGAAAGGGCAAATTTCACAGGTGGTGGGAAAGACAGGGGAGAAAAATTTAGTCGGGCCATTGACAGAAAAGAAGCTGGAAAATGACAGGGGACCAAATTTCAATCTGTCATAAAACACTCTTATATTTTATTTTCCCAGTTGCCAATGGCAGACCTTCTCTCCTCAGGCTGGAAAAAGTGCATTGGATGGAAGACAGTGGGGTGGCTGACAATGACAGAGGAAAGAGGGATGATGGGAGAAATAATTATCGAAGAATACAGTTTTATCTAATACTGGAAACTGAATTTAAGCAGGGAACACAGATCTTCAGGATGACAGAAGTACAGCACCAAAACATAATAAAAAAAAATTGGAACACCGAGAAATACCTTCATAGTGTGCAGCTTTTCCTCCAGAAATTTTGAAAGATAATTTGTCACTTTTTATAACTGTCAAGAAAACTTTGTTTTGTCTGCAAGATCTTTGAATTTGTTGCCAAAACTGTCATAGAAACAGCACTAGCAGTTTGATCCAAAGGTCGCCAAAGTCAGTGGGAAGAGCACCACTTTTTTCACAGGGTTTTGGATGAAACAAAAGTATGCCCTGTACCTGTATTAGTATAGAATAAATAAAATTCAGCAGGAGTTAAAAGAGCAAAGACAATGGAAACTAAAAACGCTGTGTACTTTCTCTCTGCCATTAAAACGGCCATTTTCAGAAATACAAGAAAGGCAAACTCCCTTTTAGTGCAGCCTATTTAAGTACAACAAAAATTACACTCTGTCAATAAGCCTATCCCTCTCCTCTATTAAATAGTCCTGCTTTGAGCTACTTCTGTGCTTCTCTTGGGATGGCCTAGAGCATATAATTGGATCCACTTCATATGGAGGAAAGAGCCTGTTAACCAGCAGTTGCAACAGCAGATGCTTGTTCACTCATGAAAATAAAGACAGAAAATTTCCATCAGTCATTTAAAACTATAAACATCCAGGCTGGGTTTGCTCTCAGCAGTTTTGCTGTGAATGCAGTTGATACGGTTTTTCCCTTTTTAAACCCAGTACTGAGGCTTTCAAAAAAATAATTCATTGCCCTTAAATAATGGTGTAACAGTTGGCGAGAATCACAAAAGCCATCCCTGGCAGTTGGCAGTGCTGCCTTAGCTGTATTTCACTGCAGTAATCGTATCCTGGTACAGAGTGGGACTGTGCATCATCCAAACGAGAGCCCCTTGATGATGTACTGATGGAGATGAAACTGTCCGAAGAAAAGAGATGGGTTAAAAATTCAGCCAGCTTTTATTTGACTATGCAAAGGGGGAAAGGACTTCCAAAGAGAGAAGCTATTAAACATGGCATATCGCTTTTGGCAGTGATACAGGTGATCTGAGCAAAGTAGGGCAAAATCATGATCCTGCTGAAAGGCCACCACCCTCTGAAAAACCGTTTCTTTCTTTGCATCACAGATGGATATATGCAGTCCTCTGCCCTCAAATAGCCAAGATTCACTAGGCTAATAATGAATTTCAGGGCAAAATCTCTGGTAAAGGCTATTCATCTGCACAGGGACTTCCAAATGAGCACCAGAGTTCTGCTAATTATCAGTTTTTTCCTTCTTTTTCCCCAGCTTCTCTGCCTTCATTAACCCACAAAGCTTCTTTACACCCTAGATAACTATAAATTGGGATTAAACAGTTTTATAGGATAGACAGTACACTGCAATCTCCTACCAAAAGCATCTCTTTCCTCAGCATTACACGTACCACAGCACTGCAGAGTCCAGGACCAACACCCAAGGGTTCAGATGCCTCATCTGTGTAGCAGGGTCATGAATTACACCTTTTCTGGCCAGATAGTTAACACAGGCTGCAAGGTGGCCACATTCCTACCTGCAAATCCCTGAAGCTGTTAGGCTTAAAATCACAGCTAACATGGCCCAGCTTTTAAATGACAAGAGATTTGGTTTACTGTACTTGGGGAATAGACCTGAAAGCATACAAACAATCTTAAAACTTAAAGGGGTGGTTTTATTTTTAGAAATTATTTTTTTCCTAATTCCATATGTTGCACAAGGGATTCAGATTTCACAGCCAGAGCTTTTCCTGTTGCCCACAAGAACGACACTACCTGCTGTGTCTTTTGGGCTTTAGGCACACGGGGAAAACAAATGGGGTTTGGGAAACAGAGACCAAAATTTTCTTGAAATAGCTTTTGCTCTGGCATTATGCAAAGCTGGTGCAAGACAGCAGGTGACCTAAGCGGCCACCAAGGGATAGAAGATGATCAAAGTAAGCACAGATTTAGTGTCTAAGATGCAAAATTCAACTACGGTAGCAAATATAATGGCCAGTCTTCGCGAACGAAGAACCGGGGAAGGTCTTTACACCTTCCAGCCTGCGCATTGGATTTTTT
>JAYRBT010000181.1:8276165-8289959 GCA_036023395.1 Myiotriccus ornatus
ATTTCTCAACGTGAGAATCTCAGGGGAGAAAATTTTGTAGTAAGGAACAATATTCCAGGCTTTTTAAGTTTACCACAGAATTCCTGTATACCTTGCTAAGGCCAGAATTTTACCTGATTATGCAGACTCAAACACATCTATCAAAACCTTACCATGCTTGATATTGTTTAGAAGACTTTTGTCCTGTTTCTACCCAAAGAACATGTAGTCCATGCAAATAGCTTTTCCTGGTGATGGTGTGGAGAAAAAAATCCCCCTTCACCACTACACTTCACCAAATAAAATTGTAAAATGTGTCCTAACAAAGAGTACCTTGAACTTTAATAAAATTCATGTTTTTCAGATAAACGTTTCCTTTTTCTTTATGAAACAATAAATGTTTTATGCCATAATTTAAAATTACCAAAAAATACCTCCTAGAAGTAAAGACCATCTCAAGCTGTAAGATTCAGAGCCTAATCACCATCATTAGCATTATATAGCAGTATAAGCATTAGAGAATGGGATTATAGTTTCCTTTAAAAACAAAAGTTATTATTCTATTGCTAGATAACATTTTGGATTGTGCATTAAACCAATAAATAAAAAGATAAATTTCATATGAACAAAGTAAACTACATTCAATTGCATATCTGTCTCAGCTAACTAATTCCCCACAGGATCTCAGACTGTGACCACACATCAACTCCTTCTCATGGTGCCTTTCCTCTTATCAAACAACTGAAATTGATAAGAATTACTGCTTTCAATTTTTATTACTCCATTACTAAAAAATAATCTTTTCCTTCATTGCCTTTGTCTCCTCCATTCTTCTTTTCCTTACAGCCTGATAGGGATCAAATTTTCACATTTGACTTACACATTGTCCTTGGGGGAGATCACAGAGGCCAAGAACTCAGTGTAGCATCACTGGTACTAGACATAGACACAGAAGTTCACGCTGAAGGGCAAAAAATTTGGCAATGATCGTCCAATGTGCTGAGCACAAATTAGAGCACCATTATTCGGCTGAATTTTGGCCAGCAGTGCTGGGGTTTCATTTCCATATGTCAAACATAATGCTAGACTGCAAATGCCATAGAAGTCCAATGAAGATCAATCAGTAAAATATTCAGTATTGTATACTATTAGTCTGGCCTGAACTGCAACTTCAATGGTTCACCCACGAACTTGTCCAGACAGAATCATGAACTTGCTGATTACTTATTCTTCACTTACTCTCATAAAAGTAGGAGTTCTTTAAGCTCTCATTCTTCTTCTAAAGCATTGGATAGGAGAATTAGGATTCTGAGAAATGTGTTTACACTTTGGCTATTAGCAAAAAAAAAAAAAAAAAAAAAGGCAAGTTATTTCCACTTTGAACAAACAGAAGATCAGGGAGGTTATTACCATTCAAGGTGAAATTTCTGGGGGTTAGAATAGCTGTAAGTCAGCATATTTCACTGTTTTCTTCAGGAGATGAGAGTCTGTTTGTGCCTTTTTATAAATACTGTTGCAGGGAATGTTCAGTAAAAATAAGGTTCAGAGTTCACCTTTCAGTTTTTCGCATAGCTCAACTGAGAGACAGTTATCTATAAGTCTACCAGTCCCCCTACTTTTGAAGGTGCCAAATCCAAATATAACCCATTCAACCCTTCTTTGATAATTACTGGGTAGGGATTTAGTAGGGCATTTCTCATTATGGAAGCCCAGTATTTCAGTATGTTATATCCCCAGTGACTAGATGGTATTTTTCCCACCCTCCTTTATCTCCCTCTAGTATTTCTTCCACCTAAAAGACTTCAAATCATATAAGCTGACTGCTATATTTATTAGGCATCCTCAATACATTAAAACATTGTTCCCTGTGAAATGTGCTGTTAACTGCTACCTTGGTTAGTAATTTAATTTAATAGGATGGTGACAACACATTGACATTGTGCAGGTTTCTGACCTAATGATTTATGAGACAAGTTACATTTGCAGACACATTGATTTTGGTAACTGTGCAATGAACAGAAATGAGGAGCAATTTTGACTTTTTTTTTTTTCTTTTAACACCTTTCTCTCCTCCTTTCCCAATATTACTTTATACATGGAATGGCCTCTTTTAAAGCTCATTGACAGTTTGAAAAAAGTTTCAGGTCATGGTATTATTTTTTGAATGGTTTGTAAAACCTTGAACACTTGAGAAGCCCTGTGCATCCCAACAAGTGTCAATTAATGTGTTGCACATCACTGGCCCTCAGAAGTGAAACAATAAAATGCACTGACTGTAGTAAACCAATTTAAACAATGGTGATTCTCTGTGCCCTGACAATCGGATGATATAAGGACAACAGCCCCATCACATGCAGAGTGCTTTCCTGCATCAACTGGCTAACATGGGTGGACACATTTAGAAAGAGTTAGCCCAGTTCAGTGGAACTAAATCTACGAGGATCATGTGGTGGGAATCAGGATCCTTCAGGGCTCAGAGCAGGAATATTTTGCTGTATTGCTTCATAACCACATCAGCCTCACAGGAATCTCCTCAGGTAAATCGGAGAGGGTGAATGGAGAGAAGTGGGGACGTGCTAGGGGAGACAACTGTCTACGAACAGAAGAGATGATAATAGAAATTGCCCTACTTTTTTCTCCATCTAGTCCCTAGCTGTGGGGAAAAGCACACAAACTTTGTGGCATGGGAGGGAGTACACAAACATTTGCCATCAAAAATACGCTGCAATGAAAGGGAAAATTTGTGTGTGTCACAGGCAGTAACCAGTGGCCAAGGCAGGCGATGGCTGAGAGCAGAGAAGGGGTCTGTGACAGCACCCACAGCAACACCTGGCTTTTTCTGCAGATCAGAAACTACTGGAGAGTGACAAACTCCAGGTGTAGCTCCACAAGGGAACATCTTACCTTGCTGCTGCTTAGCAATGGCTCTGACACAGGCAGAGAGAGTGGAGCCACACAGCAGTGGCACCAGCCTCCTGGGAAAAGGTGCAATGCAGCAGAAACATCAGGGGTTAAACAAGCACTTTCCAGTGTCTAACTGAATTCATGCATAGCTAGGAACCATGCAAATATCAATTAATGCTGGTATAGTACAGTGAAACAGGGGGCATCTTCCTCTACTCCATATCCAGTGAGAAAAAAAAATCCCAGGCTAATCAGATAGACCCATAAACTAAAGCTGAAAGTCAGAGATTACACCATGCTAGGACCATAATACTGTATAATCCATCTTAAATTTAAATGATCTCTCGTTCTGTCAAAATTTATCCCAGTTTAAATCTTCACAGCTGATCCATATTTTCGAAAGGATTAATGGAAGGACTACCCTTCCTTTCCCAGCTCCTGTCCTCATTATGAAACTCCCATGTGCAGCACAGCAAGTTATGTTCATCTGATGTTAGCAATTGAGTTCTGTTACTCAGTTCAACCTGCTTCAATCTATGTCATACCACCTCGCAGCTACATCCACTCCGGTTTTATTTTAAACTATGTTCTCTTCCTTGTTAAATATCTTTTGTAGCTTCAGTCAGATATGGATATTTTATACCTATGACAGCATTTCATTATAGTTTAAAATACTGCTTCGTCCACTTTGCAAACTCCACCAGACTACTTGTATCCTCACCCTTTTTAATTTCTTCTGACATTTCCTTGCTAAGTAACATTGTTCTGAAGTGAGGAAAAAAAGGTGTGTTCTTTTAGGGATGTGCCTTCCTACATATTTGTACATCCTCAAATTGCTGCATCTTACTTGCACAATGTTAAGAGGATTTCTACTTGTCTCAGTACCACATCAATGAAAAATAGCAGAACTGGCTCTGCCTGAGTCCTAATGAGGAGCAGAACACAATGGATGACACCCAGGTAAGTGCAATGCCGTGTCCCATCATTTGAGTTATCTCATTCAGAGCTACCATGAATATCTTTACACAGTGCATATTGCCCTGTGTAGGCATGGCATAAAAGACACTTTAATGTAAGTGTGTGAGACAGAGGATTAATGATGGAGGCGATTCAAGAGAGAAAAGAAACTAAGGAGCCATGGGAAAAAAGGGAGACAATGCCAGAGAAGACTTTTGGATTCGCTGCTCCGTTATGGCAAACTTTCTTGTTAAAATCACAGAAAATGCACCAATAACTGCAGGGAATGATTGAGAACCTCTTGCTGCAAAAGCATAGGACATTATTACCAATCCTGCAGAACCATCAATTCCCACCATCACCAATGTGAATTTGGCTCTGGATTTATAAGCTTCTTTTCAGTTCGCTAAAGAATAAGAATTTATGCAAAATGCACCTATTCATTGCTTCAGGGTAATACTTTTATCCATGTTCTAACATTAAATTAGGCTTTAAAATAAAATAATTTTCAAGCTTTTGTGAAGTTACTGATAGATTGAAATGTATGTGACAATGATGCACGTGTGTCTATGAATGGGATGGTTACCCACATCAGGGGAGATCTGCAGAGGTCACAAGTGTTAAACTGCTATTCAGTTCAGACTGTTTCAGAAAAAAAATGAAAGAATTTAAATCTTTTTTTTCTTTTTTTCAATGATAAATGAATTTGAATAAAAGTAGTTTCTTGTAAGATTATCTGCTTCCAGCTCTACCAAATATCACAACCTCTCAGTTTTGAGTGTTTGGAGATCAGGACTCTGTTTGTTTCTCTGTCACAGACTCTTTACCTGATGGGAACATCTTTCACTTACAGACAGATCTAATTAGTTACTTAAAAGTTAAGTGCTGCAATCCAGAACATGGACAGAGTCACAGAGGGCCCAACAGGGAAGGAGAGATCTCCAGACAGTGACTGAATCCACAGCAGCCACAAGTGCTGCATCCTGCTCTGCTGCAGTAATCTCGTGTCTGGAATACTCTCCTAAAGGCAGAAAAGACCAAGATTAAAATTTTCTCATCCACCCTGGGGCCCTGAAGCCCTGATCTCTTCCTTAAACTAGCAGGCTATGCACACTAAGCAGATTTTATCCCTTTTACAGGCTCCTCCTCTGGCCCTGAAATATCAACTACTAGATTTACATGGCACAGCTTCTGTAAATAGCACTGAAGAATAATGAAAGGATGAGAATAATGAGAAGAAATTGATGTTAGAAATTACCAGAAGGATAGGATATATTTGAATTACTACTCAAGAAAAAGAATTATATAGAAATACCCATATTTCCCAGTAGGGAATAAATACAGGTTTCTTATTCCAAAGGCCATAAGTTCCCATCATATTTATGCAGACAATAATATATTAAATGGATTTGCAGAGAAAACCCCAGATGTTCTCATCCACTGTTGCAGTTAGAGGCTAAAAAGCAGACAGTGAGAGAAATGTACAACCCTTACAAACAAGTCTTTCTAAATTATGCACAGTTCTTAAATGTTTGCTAACTTCCTGGTACTCTGATTATCACAGCAGTGACAGCAATAACCTTGCCAAACATATGGAAAATTAGAAATCTCAGCATTTTCAGTTATGGTATTTCACTCTGAAATAATTTACTCACTTCAGGAAAATCTTTCCAATTCTCAGACTTGTCAGTCCTACTGAAAATCTATCAACATCTTAGGGGAAAATCCCGTATTTACTACTTAGTTGTAAGGCACCATGGCTGTTGAATATCACAGGAGGCCTCTCGTTTACCTTCATTGTTCTTCATATCACTGTATGGCTTAAAGATACTCAAAATGATGGAGAAGGTAAACGTTGAGCTCAACATACAGACATGTGCATCAAAACCAGTTGTTGCTGCAAACACATTATGTCCACACATCTCAGTGTAACACCTAAGTTTTACTCCCATTATCTGCAGTGTAATTTAACAAGGTGAAGTGACATTAAATATGACACAGGAAAAGTCAGGTATTTCCCCAACATCAGTCATGAAATCTTCAGCTGAACTGGCAAGAAAAAAAAGACCTAAATTTCAGTGTAGTGACAAAATAATATTTCTAAAATCTGCCCAAACAGCTAAGTGGTCTTCAGACCACCATATGAGCATTCAGAAGCAAATTCCCACCTTGTTATTTTCTATTTAAGAGACTCTCATAAAGGTATATTAACTAAGCTTATATCATCTCTACCCACAGTCTAGTGTTCCAGCTATCAAGTACTTCAGTTGCAACAGCCTTAGGAAGTATTATAAACCAAGAAAACACCATTTTTTTTCAAACTATACAGGGGATTAGATTCAGTTTTAAGACGAAGTCTGTGTTAGTGGATATGACTTATGCAGCCCCTGCGGAAATGAGTCTTCTTGAAATACCTTAGGAGAAACATGATTTTATAACTCCCTTAGCAAGATCTGTCATTTGGCTCTTTACTATTATTGTTGTTAATCATCGTCATCATCATCATCATCAGTGTTTTTGCAAGCAGCTCCAGCCAGTCCAATCCTAGCATTCAACCTAAGGTTCATTTTGCAGCCCACTGCCTCAAGCACCCTTTCCACAGCAGAGCCACATGGAATCTTGGTTGTACAGTCACAGGGTATCTCCCTTGGCAAAAATCAGCACCAGTAGAGATGACCTATCCCAACTGTCAGCAGAGGAAACACAACAGAAATGACAGCATTGCAGAATCACATAAGCACAGACACACACAAATTATCTTCCAAAGCAGCAGGAAGCCAGGACCACTCCTTGTGCTTGTGATCTCAGGCAAAGTCTTACATGATGGGACAGTGGAAAGGTGACAAGTTTGAAGATAAATATGTCATCCCAGTCCATGTCATCCCAGTAGGAAATATTCAAAGCAGCTTGATTTGTTGCAGCTGCACAGAAACCAAAGTAGTCATCATTTAGTAAAATAACAGAGGAGACTCTCCAACATATACTCAAGAAATCAAAAAATTATTATAACCTTTGTCTGGCTTTGATTTTGCCTTTTTCTTTTGCATTTTTTGTTTTTTGGGGTTTTTTTTCCTTTCTGAGAAAATATTGTTTGAAAACCTAATCTGGACTCACAAAAACAATAGGCAAGCATCACAAAATTGCCAACTAAAATTACTTTACATAAATGGTAACACCAATGACTGTGTTTTGGAAAAAGACACCAAAAGCAATTTTGAAACATGCTTCTAAGAGAAGTCTGATCTAGTCTAATGGAAAAGTGGGAGTAAGAAAAAAGATGCTAACCAAATCAATTACAAATCAACTACTCTTAAATGGAAAATATTAATTTCTGCAGTCAGTTCTAAGTAACTGAAATACTTTTTGATGTTGGTTGTTTTCAGAATGACTTGGAAATGAAGATGAATGTTCCTTCCTGTCTAACTGCAGTTTGTTCTTAAACTGCAAGTAAAATTGTAGTAATAGATACACGGTAACTAACATGAAATTATAACTGGTTTAGCTGTGCTCTAGATACTACCAAAAAAAAAGCTTTATATTACATCAAACAAGCAGACTGGAATTAATCAAGGTACTGAATTTATACTACAGTGAACACAGCTTAGCAACAATTGATCCAATAGCAAGTGTATGTGTAAAATCCAAATAAAGGTTTAAAAAATTAGAATAGCTTGCTAATTTTCACTTTAGGTGCTCATTCATAATCATAATGTCTCAAACATGCATCACCACATATCTTGAAAAGACTATTCCTGGGCTGACAACTTGTTCTGCGAAAGTATATCTGTTTGGCATGTATCAGAATGCTTCCATTTGTTATTAGTGAAATAAGTATACTCTCGCAAAATTAAGACAAATTATCTATGTCCATTTTGTAGAGCAAAACAAAACATTTTCCTACCGCCTCGTTTCACAGAGCAGGGCACTCCCTGTGGCTGCTTGGTGGGTGAAAATCTGAGCTGGGGCAGGAGCCCAGCAGCAGGCACAAAAGACAACTTCAGCCCAGTGAGCCATGGTGTCCTTCCTATTCCCCTACTGTGGTGAGATGAGTTTCTCCAGAGAACAATTCAGATTGGGAGCCTAATATAGAGTTGTTTCGAATCCCTTGTCTCCCTCCCATCGCCTAGAAAAGGAGTCTAGAAAGGTTAATTTTGTAGTGTGGAGTTGCCCCCAACTGTGGCTAATGAACCAAGACATATGTTGAGACTCATGAAGAGCTTGATTCTCCTCTACTCCTGTGGTATCAGGAAGCTCCAACTCCCCCAGATAACACAATGTTTCCTATTGGGACACTTAAGTTATGACACTAATTTAAGACACTCAGCACTCTCCAGTGGGCTCTCTTGGGATGCCACAGAAATCTGCTGTGCTACTTTTTTCCCCATTTTTTGCATTGCCACCATATTTCCAGTGACAGGTGCAGAGCTTAGAGACAAGTTTCCAGAGTAGATGACCAAGCAGCAAGTTTCTAAAACCACTGAGGTGACCTGCTTCTACATTGTGATGCCATTTGCATTCAAAGGCAAGGACAGTCTGGCATCCCAAGCAGAAAATTCACTGTTGTTCCTTTAGGGATGTTCTTGCTGGGAAATGTCAGTAAGCAAAGCAAACAGCTGGCTGTCAAGTCTAAATTCAGCTCTCTATGCAGAAATGAATAAGAAAATTACAGTCTCTCTGGGTAAAGGTGTGAAAATATGGTACCTAAAACTGGATATGAACTAGAAAGGCATATGTAAACCATATTTTCTTATAGTGCTTGAAGCTGAAATCAGACATTAGCTTCTAAAGCTACAGCAAAGCTGAAGAGAAACTGCCTTGAGGGAAATTGTGAGAAAGTGCTAGATATGGACCTGCCTGCCAGTTCTACCTCTGGGATCACCTCACTTCCCAAGAGAGCTGGCAAAGGGCAAGGTTGGGGAATTGCATGGACAGAGCAAAAGCTGCTCCCTGCATCATATACTATTTTCCTGTAAACACTCCAGATAACAGAAACACTCCAAAAGCTTTAATCAGCTCAGAATCTTTGGCTTAAAACTCATCTTTTTCAGAAACCACTGGTGAATAAGGGTGTTCAGGAAGGCTAAGCAGGAAAACAAACAGAAGAAATACAATTATTTATCCCTACTATATCATTAACTGCAGTAAACCACTGCAATTGAACAAGTGGGAAGTTCCATTTCTGAACCCTTTTTTTCTGAATTCTCAGAATTATTCATGAAAAGTATCTTATATCTGACAAATCAGAAGATGTCATTAACCAGAAGCTGATGACACTGAACAGCTGTTAGGACAAGTTTATCTAAAAGCCTAGGAACAGTTCTCTTCCAACACCTTCATTGCTGTAATGTATCTGCCTTTGTATTATGACTGACAACGAATGTAATCTCATCTGTTCTATTTGCCTTCCAGTCGTGAATTATCAGTTTTTTTCTTGGTGTTTTGAGACAAATTTAGGTTTTGTAAAAGATATTTTAAGAGAATATCAAGTACCCCATATTTTGCTTCCCTGTTGCCTCTGCCTCCACCTAAGCAATTAGTCTGAAAACATGTTTATTAATGAACTTACAGATCGCTGCTAAGTTACATTTAATGTAGCTGTTTAACAATACATGTTAAACCTGAGCTAGTGAGGAACAGTTTATGCTGAGATGTCTTCAAATGTTTAGAAAAGATTCCTAATACAGCTGAGTGGAAGAAGACTGTTCCATTTTACACCTGAGCAACTGCCCAGCGTGATTTCTTAGTGCTGAGCGCGGCACTGCAGCCCAGAAAGCCTGCAAGGATCTTGTCTTATCAGAGCTGATTAGTGAGAGAAGCATTACAGAGCATCACAATGTGCTCTATGCCATGCAGGGAACACAGGACTTTTCAGCCAGAGCCACTGTTGTGTTGCAATCCCTTGTTCTGTGTCTTTCAGGCAAGGAATAACCTTGTGGTATCGCTAAGGAACAAAGAGAATTGTATACACTGCTATTCTTTTGTTTCACTCTTGCTCTTTTACTGTCAGGCCAGAAGGGCACTGGACTGTGGTGCTGGTTCCTCAGATGTAAGCAAGGATGGCATTTCATAAAGGACGTGCAATCAGCAGCAAGCAACTTCTGCAGATTTTAAATTATTTTTCTTTGTCCTAGTTCATCTTTTGGTTCTTTGATGCCACAGAAGAATGGACAGACAATGCAGCTTGGATTGCAAAATACAAATGCAAATTAAAAGTCACAGAATAGGGTCTACATAACACAGCAGGCTGATCTAAAAGCTTTTCACACTGTGGCCATGGATCAAATCCTTAGAGCAGAGCAACCACTCAATAAGACAGTAGGTGTTTCATCTTATTCTGGACCTGATATTTCATTCTTGGTTCAGCACATTACAGTTCCTTTGCGGCACTGCAGATTTGGGCAGATTTCAGAAGGAAGGTCCAGTTTACCACTAGAAAGCCAATATTTGCTAAAATATTTAGTTAGTCCATGCTACTCGGTTAAACAGGGAAATGTGGTGTTTCACTGAATGGGAATAGCAGGTAAAAGCTGAACACTGACATACTGAGCTTGTCTGGGGAAACCTCCCGTAACATGGGTAAGGCTTGTGCTCAGTTCATCCTCAGTTTTAAATCCAGATCTGTATCTTTGCAGAGCAGATGTTTTTCATCTGATGTCAAGAAGCAGAGGTAGAATTTGCACTCTGTAACACACAGTGCTCAGTCCTTGGAGCACCCACGCAGTGGGGAACCTGGGGCCCAAACATTTCAGCAGTACCTCTCACTCTTGGATCTTCAATCCACTATTAAATATGCCTGTCCCTGGTTACAAGGGGAAGGTTTAGCAGTGTACCAGGAGTGAAACTTGCAGTTTCTCTTCCTGTCCTGGCTGACTACTACAATCCTGTGTGACAGCTACTCAAATGCTGTGGGATTGTCACTTGCCTCTGCTCAAAAAAAAAATCAGTAAAATATTTTATATCAAAGACATAAATAAAACAATACCTTAATTTTATGTACATAACTTCATTTACTAGAGGTGTGTCAAATACATATTAAACCTGCTATCCAGCATGATGGTTACATGCCATTCTGACTGCTTTAGGTGCTTACAAGCCTCTTATTATTAGAGAGGCTCATAATCTTTTATTAATGTATCCTCAAAAGACGTTGATGGCAAGGTAATGTTATTTCCTCCATTTCGAAATTTTTGGAAACAAGATAAAAGCAGATCAATATCCTAAAGTTAAATAGAAGACTTCAAGAACTTCTCAGATTATTCCAAGACATCCAAAAATAAAACCAGAAGTCCAGGTAACATGAACCTTTTGAAGACACATCAATAAAATGAAGGTTGCTTAAGCTTAGAAAGAGACTTAATTATTGCCTGAATCCTAAAGGCTTTTAAAGAAAGATCAAGGAGACATTGGTCTAGTAAGGCAAATGAAGTTAAAGTTGTTTTCACTTTTGTGGAAGAAGGCTGAACTTACTGACCTTCAGATGCATTCACTGATGTAAGCTGAAAATCTCCCTGTGCCTTCAGCGTTGTCTGAGTCCAGATCTACACAACATAACCCATCAATGATCTCAGTGGGAGCTCAACACATCCCAAAGTCATCTTTTAAACTCAATGCAGCCTGCTACAGTGATTGCTGGGGTAGGTAAATTCAGGTTCAACCCACGCAGTCTGTTATAATTCAACACAGCTCAAAGTTATAGGCCACTGCTGTTGGTAGGTAATTCAAATAATGTAATTATGCTGTACAGCACATATTAAAAACACCAGCTGATGCACTGGCTTGTTTTAAAATTAAGAAATAGTAGTCATTACAAATCTGAGCCCCAAAATACAGAGCATCTGCAGATACTACTGAGTTCTTCTGGAGTTATAATAAGCTCACTGCATCTGTAAATTAGACTTTTACACGTCTGGCCACTGTGGTGATTATTGTTGTTATTAAAAGAGAGCTCAGAAGATCTAAATAAAACACACAATTATGTTCTTCGTCATTCACTTATTTCTTTCCTGTAGCAGCCTGCTGTACTGCTCAGAAAAAATAAAATACAATTATGGATGATAGTATAACACTTAATTAGCTTTACAAGAACACATTAAGCAACACACCAGATGCTAATGAAATCCTGAAAGTCCATTTTGTAATGAAGCACATATGTACTAACATATTTTAATTTCAAACTGGTTTAGGGATTACAAAAGGAAATTGGAAGTTACAGCCTCAAGACTTCACACAAGACATGCAAGAAGCAAAGTATTACTGTGAGTAGTATTTATAGTTAAACCAAAATATCACTATCAACAATAAAAAAAACACCACAGATAGCCAGTGCATTCATCAAATTATAACAACTATGACAGCTGGCAAAACTATTGGTAAGTTCCCTGAAGATAAAAAGCAGAAACCATTGGTAGTCTGATGGTAGCCTATAAAAGCCTCAAGGAAAAAGATTTGTAACCCATTTGATGAAAAGTGACTGAAGATCTGCAAAAAGGGAGAGATGATCAAAGGATTAAGCCAGGAAAATTATCTATTTAAAATCCTTTAAAGATACCACTGTGATGCTCTTAAGACTTCTATTTCTGCCCAAATGTATCTCTCCAAAGACCCAGTTCAAAGATAATCAAAGTCACTGAGAACCATAAATTTTGAATAATCCTGAGGATGTCAGTAATTACTGTCATTGCATTGCCCTTTTAGAGGGCAAGTAAAACGAGCTCATGGTCTTCAGCTCTCCAGTAAACCCAGAGTAGGCACTGAGCCAGACCATGCCTTGTCCCAAGTTCTCCATTACTGCTGGACCTCCCAGCATTAAATGATGTCTGTCTTACTGCCCCTGCAGTAAGCTCCAATGTAGGGTTTCTGGTCAAAAGAAATAGAGGAACTCAAAGACAAGATTTGTGATGACCTCACTTCATGTTAAATAGGGCTTTGTTGCTGGGGTAGCTTGAGTTGTTCTGTGTGTCTTCGAGTTGCTGTGGTACTGGTGAACAGGGTACCCGGTAGGGGCAGATCCCTACAGCGGCTAGGAGCAGCCAAGTGGCCATTTCAGGGTTGCTGGGCATGGACTTGCAAAGCTCAAGTGGCTGTTTCATACTTCTAAGTGCATCAAAAGCTACAGTTCTACCCAAAGTGAACAGAAATAAAACAATTAAAATTAGTCTGTTTGAATACCTGATCCTTTAACTGTTGATTCAGCGTTTTATGACACAGATATCTCCATAGCCATGTTGTGGCACTGCACAGCCTGTGTTAATATTCTGACTGTGATAAGGTAAAGTCTCTTTATTCTTGAAGAAAAAAATAAAGATCACCAAACAAAATCAACCCTGAAACAAACCGTAAATAAGCTGAGTGTATTTTACAGCAATCCTCCAGGACACTCCACACCCAATCCCAGTTGATATTACAGATGCTATCACAGTAAATATTTTTAAGGACTGAAATAATGCAGCAACTCCAGCAACTGAATTGGTGCCTAGAAGCACAGTTATTGTTTCTTTCTACTGTTTCAAAACAGTTTGAAGCTCTTTGAAGTAACTGGAAAAAACTGCTACAGGAACTCATAGCATGACCACTGTCCAGAGTTACATTACTGCAGCAATTTGGACAGCTCCCAGTTCTCTACACAACGTGGAAGAGTTTTTACAAATATTATCTAATAAAAATGTGTTTTTTCAGGCATAGGTGGAGCATAAAGAGTCACCTAACAGCTTTACACGAAGCTGAATGAGTGCAAAACAAGAGAACAAAATGGACAAGACATATTTTTTTAAAACAAAATGAAAACTAAACCCATCAAGTTCTTCCTCATTTTCAATCAGCAGTTGAATCTATGCCATAATTATGCAGTTCTCCTTTCCCCCCTCCTCTTAATGTATTGATTTTTCTTTCCTGCTAATGAACTAGGCACTCTGACAAATGTAAACATCCCAGAGTCCAGTAATTTCAATACAAAAA
>JAYRBT010000181.1:8291233-8305176 GCA_036023395.1 Myiotriccus ornatus
AAAGAGAAACCATTTTCCAGAGCTGTTCTTTTGATGAAAAAATAAATTAGTTTTCTTTTAGAGACTGCTCTCCAAGTATAATTAGACAAGTTTACAAAATATATTTATTTTCCCTCAAATGGAAACCATGTTTTAAAAGAGATTTGAATGTGTAACTTCTAAGCAGAATCAAAGGAGCTTATCGAAATACAAGTCTTTCATTGTCTGACAGGCCTGGAAATTTTGTCTGAGTAGAGACTGATTTGATGCCAGTTTTCTGCAATTAGAAAGTAATTAGCATTCTTTCAAACTGAGGGCCAGAAGAATGGCCTAAGGATGACATTCAGTTCAGTGAATAAGCAAGAAAATTTGTCTCTGCTGCTTCTGAATAAGTGGTGATGGAAGCCAGGAATCGGTGGCTGTTCTGTAAACTCCACCTGTTACCTCAAGGTCAAACCCAACATATATAAACAGAGAACTTTTCACATGATGAACACAGTACCTTGACAAAGTCATACTGTTCTACTCTGCCAGTAGGTTTTTTTGATTAGCCACCAGCTCTACTTGCTCTTTTAAGATGCTGCCCTACTGGTTTTTTTGACTAAGAAAGCTCAGCTCTCTTATGCCCTAAGGATGGCAACACTACAAAGACAACCAGCCCTCATATCCTGTAAGTTTTAGTTTAATTCTTCGACAGAGTTTTTTTTAATTTTGGCTTATTTCAGGGTTTGTTTTCAGTTCAGTCTCTGTGCAAAGGTATGAAGCAGCCTTGAATGAGCAGCAAAAAACTTCTGCACCTTCACAAAATACCATAAATCTTTAAATACAACTTACTGAATTAATTCTATTTACACAAACACCAAACACCATGAGCTAGTGCTGTAACCAACAGCAGTAAATCCAGACACAAATACTCTGCTCATCACCTCATACTTCTGTTTCCCTGCTCAGCATGCTGTTGGTACAGAAACCAAGAACACAAATATTTGAGTTTCTCAAGAAAAAACATTCCACATTGGAAAGAAACAAAAATGCAAACCCCCGATCTTTCAAATGTTTTGTTGCAAGTTTTATATTTTTATGCCTAAACCTGGAAAGAATGGAGAGATTAGAAGACAAGGGAATCACTGATTCTCCATTAAAAGTAGGCCATCCTTTCTCTCAGCATCATCTTTGAACATTTTTTTTTCCTGGAACAAGGGGAACAAAGAGAGGGAATTACAGTGTGCAGTGCAGGAGATAGTGATCTAAAGACAGGTCAGGTTACAGGAAAATGATGCACATTTTTCTCTTTTTCTTGTACTTTCCTGTAAACATCATGTTTCCTGATAATTACACCGATAAATAGGCTCTCACTGAAAATAGGCATGTGAACCATGGAAGGACTTTTGACATCACTACTGGACATGGCACTGGCTACTATTTCATGCCTGTCATTAACAGCTCTGAATTGCTAGTAAAAAAGAAACATAAATATCTAACAAAACCTCACAAACAACAGAAATAAAGGACAGGAGAGAAAAAACAGCCCAAAAGCTGAAGGGAGGAGAGAAAGCATCTGTTTCCTGACTAGAAAAATTCAGTTTACAGATAGGATTAAATTTATTCTTCTAATTAGAACCTTATTTTTTAATTCTGTGCAGCAGTGTGGGAAGGAAATCACAGGGGAAATGGTATATGAGCCATTGTAATGCTCAGCAAGAACCACAATAGACTGAATGTAACCAAAGCTGCAGTTGTACAAGTTTCTACTTCTTCACTTTAAAGACTGAAAGAAGAAAAACTTTAAGCGGTGAAGAAAAAGTAACATCAGGAGGAGTGAAAGTTTTAACGAGTCATTTACCAGGAATACTTGGTCTGACAGACTTAACAAACAATAAGTGCTATCACAAAAACAATCAAAAAAACCTGCCAAAACCTAAAAACAAACAAACAAACAAAACAAAAACCAAAATACAAAACGCCCATCCCCCCAAAACTAAACAGCAAACACAGCAGTCTAAAGAAACCTTATTTTCTCTAAAACTGATGTTCTGGCAACAGCCCAAACCATCATCTCATTCAAGAAATATAATTTAAAAAGAAAGAAAGAAACAAAGAAAAAAACCCAAACCAACAAAACCAAGAAGAAAACTCAGGAGGGTACTTAGTATAGGAAAAACCTGTATTATTCTCTTGGAAAACATGCTTTTAGGAAGATGGTAAAGGCTGCTATAGCCACTAATGGAAGGCAAAATCAGTAAGAGCTATGCTTGACATGGCCATTATGGTGAAGAATCCAATTTGGAGTGGACACACTTTTAAGAATCATGTAGGATCCCCAAGGGAAGCAGAGGTGAATTAAAGAATCACCAAAAGAAAGAATGAAATGAACGAGCACATCAAAAGGGAAAGTCCCCCCATGCTTACCCTGTGCTTTGAACTGCTGTGACAGAGCTCTAGGATTTTATGTTGGAGACTCCACCTGGAGAAATCAGAAAAAAAAGTAAATCCCTGGTTGCTAATTTTTTCGTGTGGTATTTCCTTGCTATTTTTATTTCACTTAAGAGCGTAATTATAATGTCATGTCAAGACGAGCTTTCTGGCTAAAACTTGGTCAGGATTTGTATCTACACTGAAGTTAATGACTTTGCCTTTTAAGGGTGACAAGTTACTTGGTAAATAATTACATTTAAACATGAAACAAATTAACGCTGAACCCTCAGTTGTACCTCCCTGTCGCGGGGCTGCACTGCAACCTCATTGATCCTTCACGCAAACACTCTCCTAGAAGAGGTCTGGTAGAAAACGGATCTACCAAAAATCTGCAGAAGAATGCAAAGAACTCCCTCCCTTATGAGTGAAACTGGTGGCCAGAGACTGAGGATTAGCATAAATAAGTTTAACAAACAAAGACACACATTTGTATCTACATGAGTGCTTAATTTCTGGAATATGCTACCACAAAAAGCTATGAATTCATCATGTTTTGTTGGATTCAAATCAAGGCTGAAGACCCCTGTAGAATATATACCATGATGGAGTTGAGGGTGATAGGTTCAACATAAGATAAAATTCTATGGCCTCCGCCACACAAGGTCAGAGTAAACAATTAAATGTCCCAATTTGTCCCTAAAAGCTATGGTTCTGTAATAAGAATAATTTCTGAAGCAATGTAATGAAAGAAAGGCATAACACTGATGAGGATAAAAGGTTCCTTTTCCAATTTTATACTCACAGCAAGGAGATTTATGGTCTAAACTACCCTTTCAATGATCACAAATGGCCCTTTTTAATGTCAACCCCCTTCCCAGTAACAAAACAATTAGACAGTTAAGAATAAATTTCCCAGAACTAATGGTTTAAAAGACACAAAATTATTAAATGTGTTGTTACAATAACTGTGTAGTTAATTATTTTCTTGTTTCTTACAAAAGAAAAACTTTTTACATCTTTGAAAAACCCACTTTACTGACAGACTTGCATCTCTCTGTGAATGTAGAAAATAGGTTCACTTACAAACTTTGCTATTTTACTTAACTTACACACAACTTTAAAATAGAAATAAAACAGGACAAAGCCCAAAACAAAAAAAGGTGGTTCTTCTAGAATAACTGATTACAGAGTATTTGACCAGTTTAGTAAAATACCCTAAAACTTACTTGCTTTAAAGAGAAAGCCTGCAATCCCTTCTAGAGCAGATTGTTCTCTTTTCCTTGACTATCAAAGCAAGTAAAAAGATAATTATTTCCACCCCCCCCAATGCCTCTGTTGTTATCAAAGGGATTGTTGACAGAAGAGTTCCCCTGTCTCCCATCTTCTTAAAGTTATAGTTTCTAATTCACGTGAATTTTCTCCACTGTCAAATCTATCCATGGGAAGGGTGAGACAAAGGCTCCAAGCCATTTAAATGCACAGTTTAACTGTTCTTTGACCCTAATTAGGTAAATCAGCAAGGCAGCATCCATAACTTGCTCAAAGCTAACTGTGTGGTACCACACTGTGCCAGAGCTCCTCCATCAGTTTCCAACAGCATTTTCCAGCCTTTATAGGTTTTCTCGGGCAAAAACCAAAGGGGCACCACAGAGAACAAGGTGAGAATGGGAAACACAGCCAACTGTAAGGCTTCAGCTACTTTTCCTGAATATTGATACAGCCAGAAACTAAGTTGAAAACAGATATTTTTGAGTGGGAATGAAGAGAGCTGTATGAGCAGAGAGAAAGGAAACCAAGACACCAGCTTGGAAGTAGCTCCCACAGCCTTAGAAACACGTTAGACATGACAGAGAAAGATTTAGACTTCAATGTAGTTTGAAAGCAGCTGATAAATGCAAGGGATTCATGTATCCTGTGTTTTACTCTCATTGTGTTCAGAAAAACAAGTGGTTTTGCATTTTTTTTTAAATTAAATAAGATTGCATATGAGAAACAACCAATTTCCTTAATAACTTAACAAAAATAACCCACGAGACCCAAAGATTTTTACCTGTATCAAATGGAGACAAGGGATAATACAGCTATAAGTTTAAGTTTTAATAATTGGATATTGTAATAAGACTGACATCTCTGCATGTCCTTGGGATCACAATTTCTTATGGCAATAAAACATTCAGAATGGTTATGGCAGGCGTTATGAATGTTTATTAACATAACACTACATTCTGGTTCCACAACATGCAGGATGTGTATAATGGTGCTACATGCATTATTCATATTATGCAAGACCAAAATAATTCCCTGCTTCAGTCTTATGGATTCATAACTTAAGATGAAGGGACAGATTCTCTCTTACAACAGAGATGTTTATTCTGCTCTTAGTTAAGTTCATTTGAGTCTCACACAGACACAAAGCAGAGAATGTGACCTAACATATCAATCAATACAAAAAATAGTTAACAGCATTTCTGAGCAGCCTGACAATCTCAGAATTCAAAGCAACACCACAGCCCCTCTTCTTATGCAAAATATCATGTGTTAAACAAAACAGATGGAAAATAACATTATATAAAATAACAGATTAATAAATTGAGAGTAAGAACACAAAGCCAGAAACCTTTTGTTTCTTATTGTTGCTCTGCTGTCTCTAGATCTAAATTTGGAAACAAACCAGCCTAACTTATTTTTGTGAGCTTAGAGAATTTAAATAACAAGGACTGGTTAAGGATGAAGTTTCAATCTGTGTCTGCCTGAACATTAAATAAATGTTGACAGATCCCTACCTACAAGATGCTATAATACCAATCAAAATGTCATCTGTGGCCAGCCCTGTCTCAACAACTCCCACGTCTTGACCAACTGAAGGGATGACAATTGTCTTCTTAGTAGCTTTTCTGTCATTTTATACAGGGCACTACAAAATAAATTTCGCTGCAGACTATACTGAAATACTGGTTGTGTACCAGGAATATTTATCAATTTAGATTGTATATTGATCTATTGCTTATAAGTTCAGTTTTTGATCAGGCATACTATTTAGGAATTTCAGCGACAAACTGTCCAAAGCATGCAGCTGAAAAAAAAAGAAATCTTCATAAACAAGATCAGAAATGTTTCATTCTGATATTTTCAGACACAGTATTTGAATTTTTATCTTAAAAAATGAAAAAAAAAAAAAAAGGAAATTCATTCTTGTTGGGGGAAAAATAGAAAATCATAGGGCTTTTTTTAAATTGTATCAGTCTAAAACAATTGACAAGGAAAGCCACAGCATTAATAAAAGGATTAGTGACAGATTGCAGACATTGGGGAAAAAAAAGGATAAGAAACAGAATATGAATACAGTGAACCTGACCATGGTATTCACATGCAGGGTGTGGAGATCTAAGATCAAGGACTTTCCTTAGGCAGATGATAAAAATAGATGTGGATGCTTCACAGAACCCCCAAAACAGTAGACTGGTCTAACCTGTTCTTATATCCCTTCCCACTTTTCACCTAACAACTTCCATTATGAATCTCTTAAAATCTAATTCACAATTTTTTAAGATATTTAATTATCTACAAATTTATGCAGGAATATTAGGTGTACATGATCTGGGAACTGACAACCCAAGTGCCCCACAGAGTACCAGTTTTAAGCAATCAAAGAAACTCTTAGTGCAGTTTTGATACATAAAGCCCTGCACATTTCCCTATAGCTGGGCAACCTTCATTGCTGCACCCCAGCACACCAAGGCTGCTCTGGGCAATCATCTGCATAGTTGTTGCTTCCAGGAGGCACAAGTCACATGCCAGTTTGAAACAAGAGTCCTGAGAGCACTTCATAACGCGTGCCGTTTATACCTCTCTCTCCAGACTTTTAAAATTTGCTTTATAAGCATTCAGTTTGACAGGTGTTTTGATGTAGAAATCATACCCATAAATTATGTCTGAAATCACTCTGGTGCCCGACAACAAGCAGAGAGAAAGGATGCCACTTATCTAAAATGACACAAAGGACGACCTTGTTCTGTCCTTGGAGGCAGCACAGACATGCCCAGGGGCGGCTGCCCTGAGTGATGCAGAGGGAAGGGATCTGCTCTGGATGGACCAAGGCAGAACAACTCCCTCTGCCACCAATTCCCACTCTGCCAGGGGCTTGCTGTTGACAAGCCTCTTCATGTCCCATTTCTAAAAGATGCCTTTAAACATTCCCTCATTTGGTTCCCATCAAACAGAGTCTGAAACTCATATCTATCCACAAAACATTGTGCCCATTAGATATCAAGCCCAAATCAGAGATAAAATTGTGAATCCTCTCCATTGCAATAGCCAGAACACATCTGCCTCACATTTTTATTTTGTTTCACAGTATACTCAATGTTTCAGGTTTTGGAGCACAGCAGTGGCATTTTTCCAAGTCCAAATCCAATTAGTCTTTTCATTATATAACTTTAACACAAAGTATAAAAAAATAGTTTATTGCTTTTTATTGCCATTTATTTAATCTGGGTGTAACTAAAATTGCTTATTTGATCTTTTATGGAGGAGAAGATGTTGTCTCATAGTTTTACTAATCACACAGTTTGATTTTGTTTCCAGTTTTTTATTAGAGACTGAAAACAGTGGAACAAAAAAAGTTTATTTACTACTTCCAGTTGAGAACTGAAGTTCCCACCTGAGTCAACAAACCACCCCCAGTGATGTATTGCGTATGTGGTGTCAGGACTATACTGGAATATACACATGTGCTTAAATAGAAAGATATTAAAACTTTGTCATCAGGAACACAGTCAAGTAAACTCTGTAGTGTCTGAAATAAAAAAGCCAAATTTCAGAACTGCAAAGGGAATTTCAGCAAAGAACAATGGCAGAGTTGTTGTTCAAGCCCTCAGTACAGCACTTCTGATCATCATGATAAAATAGTCGAGATTCTGCAGCTGGGCTTTAATGGATATGATGTGACAGACACTACTGCAGGAAAAAAAATATATATCTGCATGTATTTATTTTCTTTTGGCTCATAAGCATTTCTAAGAAGTCCAGAATTTTTATCTTTTTCTCTCCTGAAATTCATTTTGCTGCACAGGGGTTCTGCTTTAGCTGTTAAGATCAACCATTTCCCCAGCTCTGTAGGACAAAGAAAAAGTGCAATCTGCAGTTTTGGACAAAATTCCTGTGCACTGTATAAGTTAATTCAGCTCTAGATCTGCAGTAGCATTACACAGTTTTTGCAGTTTAATGTTTAAGAAGTAACACAGACAAATTGCTCTCACTTTTAAGAAAGCTGAGTGTCATGTTTGGGAATTTTTAAATGAGGAGCAAAGCACTCTGAGAAAAATACTGCTACAGTGGTTTATATTTTTAGTTTAGTAGTATTTCAGACAATTCTAAAAATCTTTCTTTAAAACAAAATCAGGGAGGGGAGTTGCCTCTCCTGTGACCTGTGCTCCATAACACACCTAAAAAGAAATTGGGATCCACAAATCTGACCATTCAGCCCCACCAGCAACAAAATTCTGCTCTCTCCGGAATCATCTGTGGTGTTGAATAGTTTGTTTGGCACATATGCTCTCTGAGTGTGAAGTCATTCCAGTGAAATGAAAGACAGTCTGGTGTAGCTCATTCATTAATTTTCACAGCAGTTGGTGCCCTGTTGGCATTTCAAATTAACATGAGGAAAAGTTCAAGAGACTTAACTTCATTTCAAATCATGTCTACTATGATTTTCAAGAAATGTTACAAATAGATTAAATTACATTAGCAAAAGCTAATTGCAAAGCAAAAGAGAAGAATATTAAATGCTAAGTACCAAACTAATTTCAGAATAACAATTTTACCAGCTGAATCATCCCCTACATGAAAGCTCACACTGAAGTAGCCACAGTGGTGACTGAGTTACTATGCAAGGCTGAAGTCCCTAAAGGTGCTGGCTGCAAGTATCAAATGACAACTTGAAAAGAAAGGATTTCACTCTTGTTCATTGCAAAACTCCAGGCCCCACCAGACTTCTCTGCAATTGGATCCAGGATCTAAATAAACCTGTTCTTGTGTGTATAATAAGCTCTTCAGGGCTACTGAAAAACTGCAGAGCTTTAAAAACATGCAGAGCTCTTATGGTGGGGCTGGAGTGTCCTGGCACTTGCCTTCAGCCATTAATTTTCAAAACAGTTTTTGTACTAAACTATCCTGTTCTGACCATGAAATAGGAAACTTACATTAAAAGGTCTGCAATCTCGAGTGTAATTGCAGCTCCTTATTCATTGCTGCAGTGGTAGGTTTTGCTGTCTGTCCTTTAAGGTCACAAACAACTCAGGAAATACATCAATTCAAGAAAATTGGCTATTTGTTGATGCAGAGAATTAAATCATACAAGTTTTTTCCTTAGAATGGAACATCCAAAGCACTTTATGCCTTGCTTCCTTCCAAGGAAGTGGGGATGTGTGGGGAATTTCTGTGTGAAAATGGTGTACTTCCAAATGAAAAACTTGATAGCGCAAAAAGAAGAAATAAAGGTGATAACACTGGGGAAACTTAAGAATCGTAGCCTGGCATTATCTAATTACAAATCAGGGAACTATTAATGAAGCTGGATAAGAGCTGACAAAAGGACTGAGTTACAATCACCTAATTTAGATAACTTCAATTAAGCATCTCCCTTCTATATAATGCACAGAAATAGGTTCTTCAGTGCTGTGGTTTATCCTCCTCTGTGGAGGAATCATAAGAGCTTATTTCTTTCACTTCCTACTTATTTTCCCATTTTCCAGAGTACAGATGATATCCAAAGCCAGGTGAGCTGAATCCTACTCTCTGGTATATGGATGCTACTGAGAAGCCAAAATGAGGCACTGGCATCCTTGAGAGACTGCACCAAAGGGATATTTATGAGGTTGGAGGAAAGGATGAAATTCATCAAGTTTCCAGAAAGAATCTAGCTAAGGGCAGGACCTACACTGCAGTGGCACCACATCACTCAGGTGTGTTGATAAATAGACAAGTTCTCGCAGGAACAGGGCATTTCCTTGAAATTATTCTGGCCTTATTTTTTCCTCTAAAAGAGCATGATTTCTTGCTGAAACAGCAGCAGGAGCTATGGAATCTTTGTGATCAGGTAAATTCAAAGCTGAGTTAGATGAAGAAACAATAAATATCCAATGGTGCTTCACAGATACTGCATGCAACAGGAGTGGAAGCAAACATCTGTAAGGGAGCCATTTTATGCTTGTTACATTCAAAGCACGGGAGGGAACACTGAGTACATTTGAGTACATTTCTGAGCTCAGCAGACACAGGACTGCTTTAGTTTGTTTTCAAGGTAGAAGCTGAATAAACAGAATCATTATAACAGCTCACTGTTTGTTAAGACTGCAGACCCAAGAAATGAAACCATAAGTTTAATATCTATCTATCTATATGCATTCTAGAGTATTGAATAACTTAGCTGAGGAACAAGGCTAGGAAACAGAATGAAAAATACGCAGCTTAGTCTTTGGTTACATTAGAACATTTATGTTAATTCATAGTAAGAGCTGGCCATGACATTGCCTTTAGTTAGTCCAAATCAGATAAGCTGCTCCTCCCTTTCTATAATATAATAGTATAATGTTATGATCCAATAAAATATAGAGCCTCCACTTCAGCTATGTGCATGTGCTCATTTTCCACAAAAGCCTTGAAGAGATAGATCAGTCTGCAGACCTCTGTCTTTTCCTACTTAAGGGCTTCAGAGTAACAGAGCAGAGAGAAGAAGGGCCAGCAGTCAGGAAAAAGAAAGCAAGACAGATGATCATGGGTTCCCAAGTTCAAAGCCAACAGAGCCAGTCTAAGTTCCTGGAGCAGCTCAGAAGCAGAGAAGCTTGGGGGTGATCAGGTACAGAGTCAGCTTCAGAGGGCATGTCAGCACAGCACGCTGTGTCACCAGAGCAGAGGTTCAACCCTAGCATGGCATATGATTGAAAAAAGTTATTTGTTCTTCAGGCCTGGGTAAAGAATTTTTTCCCTTCTGGATCAGTGGTATGGACCCATGGAGCAAGCTCTACTAGAAACTTTCTGTACACAGAAATAGCCTACAGGCAAGTCCTTTCCCCTTCCTTCCTCTTCCCCTTGGACCTCTTGGGTCCTTAAAGATGTTTTTGGATTAATTCCCTCTACTTCATCACCGTGCACATTTATCTAGGGGCACACTGGGTAATTTGCAGGTTCACCAACACTTTTCTAACATTCATAAATGATCAAAGCACCAAAACCACTCTCTGTTCAAAGTTTCTGCCAATTTGTAGATTGAGTGTTTTACTGATGTTGAAAACATCCAGCAACACACCCCATTCACTGTGCAAAAGGCAGTAATTATGAACAGTTAATTCTGAAGACTTTTCCTCTTTGGCCTCCTCCAGACATTTGACCTTTGTGGTTTGTTCAGAGGCCCGGGGACTCTGAACAGGAGTTACTACTTACCAGCAGTTTCCCTGTGCATAACTACATGTGCCTATACTGACTTTGCAATGTATCTGTAATTGCTTTGATTGAATGCAAACAGTCATAGCTACAAATTCCACTTGGGACACGGAATTGCTGGGATCAGCTGATCTGGGAAGCTGTAGCCAGCAAGGCGGTGGAGTCATACCCGCACAGCAAATTCAACAGAGCTTCCACAGCTGCCACTGGGGGGAAACCTGTAGGTTTACAGTCCAGGTAACAGGTATGGTGAACCTGAACAATACCTTATGCTTGAACTCAACTATGTTAGCACAGTCCAAGCCCTAAACCTGTAGCACAGCATGCAAAATAATAAAACCATGCAATGGAACAATGGGATCCTTTAAATCTTAAGCCAAAGAATGAATTTCTGCGCATATGATACAATGTGCTGTGTGAGGCTTTAAACACCTTCCAGATAAACAGGAGACAGAGCGACATGGACTGCAACAAAGCTCTGCTGGTCTCAAGTTGTTACCTCATCCATCTGAACAAGTAAAGAAAAGTTGTGCTAAATCGAAGGCTGGGACTGAGGATCTCCAACCGCTGTCTGACATTCCAGCATCGCAGTAAAAGGTCTGATCCTTTGGAGCAACCTCTATTTTCCAAATGAAGTATCAGGAATGTTTTTCAGTTACTTTAAAGAAGCTTACAAAATATTAAGTAAAAAAAGAATTAATATAAATATCAGAATAAACACTTGAAAATGCACTATCTGATTAAATATGTGCATAATGTATTAAATTTATTGCATATATAATGCTGAGAAACAAACATTGTTTCCAGTAATTTAGCCCCAGATTAGGAAAGGGACTTGCAAATTACCACATTCAGAGAGGAAGGGACAGTGAATTGCATGTGCCAGAAGATTTTCAAAGTCAGTGGAAAATTCTTGGAGGGTGAGAAATTACCACAGGGATCAATAGTTTCTTTAATTGTAATTGTCTACAAACAAATTGTGTATTTCACCAAGTGCTTTTGTCTCTACCAGCAAATGAGAAAAGCAGTAATAACAACACAGTCTCAAGAAATGCTGTGGCATTGGGAATATTCCACAAGTGTTTCAGTTTAAAGAGCTTTTCATCAGAAGGCAGTGAATTTGATGATGACTAAATATTTCATGGAATTATATTGAATTCTACATTTTAGGTAGTGAACAGGGAGGAGGATAGAACCTCTGGGAAAGTCACATCATCCTGAAAAAAATAATTACCCTGCTGCCATCCCAATTCTCCATGTGTTGTAATGTTTAGTGGGGCACCACCTTTGAGAATTTGGACCCAGGACCCCCCCATCCCATTAATCAGAGGGTTTATACTGCAGACATCACATTCTGCACAACACTGCTTAATAAACACACTACCACAATTTCGTAGCAAGCAGAGTCTCTAAGGAAACCGACCCTTTATAATGTTCTGTGCAAGCCTGAAATCACTTTTTTCTCCCAAGGGAATGCCAATCAGCCAACATATGAAGAAATTTAAATGGACTTTGCTTTGCTCTGTGAGAGAGAATGGATTTATTTTTACATCAGTCAGATAAAAATAAGATGGAAGGTTTGCAACCCCATACACACAAACATCCTTTACAAACATGGGTGTAAACTTCATTTCCAGAACAGAAGGGAGGGGGGGGGAAAAAAAACAACAGAGGGCATTGGGGTTTTTTTCCATCAAAGAAAATTGGGGTTTGGTTTTTACCTCTGAACAGGATGTACCAGGATACACTGGAAGAAATTCCATCACACAGTACAGCCATTGTACGACCTGGTACTTCAAGAACATTATTTTCATAATTATTAACTCTTTTCATCTGGAAAAAAAAAGTGTGGGGAGAGTCCCACAACGAGTCTCAAAAATAACACTTTTGAAAACATTTTTTTTACTGGCAGAACACAGAATCAATTCAGTTACAGTCACATTTATAGAAACATGGTGATTATCAGGAGAGCGTCTGGTCCCATTTGGAAGTTTAATAAAGCAGTTTGATAGTCTGAAAGATCTAAGATCTTTACAGTTTAACAACTTAAGTTAAAAATCAAATATAGGTTAGTTTTGAAAGAAAAGGGTCACCTTGTAAATAGACAGAAGAAAGGAAGCTACAATTTGAAATGGTTTTTCTCAGTTATAAATAGAACTCTGAATCCTACTAATCAAAACATAAACAGAAAACTTGTAAATAGAACGTTAGGAGTGATAAAGCTGTCAAAAGGGACCTCTTTGCCCCCACTGTGCTACATGGGTGGGGTTTTCTTTCCATATTCTTTCATCTTCTAAGCTCATGTAAAAGTGAACTTAAAGACATGTATAGGCAGCTATTTGTAGAGTTACATAATTATAATGACATATATAATTATTATTATAGGAAAAGCTATGACACTAATTCAAAAAAAAAAGATAAACATATAAAACAGATAAGAATAAAAGTCTGATTGCCATGCTGTAACATGGCAGCAGACCTTTTATACAAAGACTGATGGGCAGATTTGACACCCAGTCATACGGATGATAAACAGAAGGTTGGCACAGAGGATCTGTGAGGGAGGAGGAAATTCTTTCTGCAGCTTTCACAACAATTTACATCTGTAATCACAAACAACGTCTCATAGAACGCACAGTTAATGTGATAAATAACGCTGCCACCTCACTTCCACCAGTAGCTTTCAATGTGCTTTTTTTATTACCCTGCCCGACGTACAGATGGCAAAGCAGGAGCAGAGCAGAGCGAAAGCGATTTGCCAAAAACCATTCAGAGGAAGGAAATCTCCCGGAACTCCAGACCATTGCTGTGTGCTGTCAGCGCAGCAGGTTGCAGTGCAGTGCTGTTGCTCTAACCAAGCTTGGCTCCCTGTTCCTCCATCACTTCTCTGCATTACAGAAATCACAGCAGTTGTTTACAAAATTACGGCTCCCTGTGACTCCTTTAAATAACAAACTGAGACATCTCATGGTTCACGTCACCACTTTTGTCACTTCCACTTCTTCCCCTCTGCCCATGGAATAAACAGTGAGGATTTTGTCCTTTCTTTTTACCACATCTCAACAAACTATACGTAGGAGAAAAAGCACATGTTTTCTTATCTATTCCTT
>JAYRBT010000181.1:8305276-8317306 GCA_036023395.1 Myiotriccus ornatus
ATTTTGTCCTTTCTTTTTACCACATCTCAACAAACTATACGTAGGAGAAAAAGCACATGTTTTCTTATCTATTCCTTATAGAAATATCTAAAACTGAGTCCACTAAACAGTGACAAGGTTTATGTAGTCAGCTGAATTCCAGCATATCACATTTGCTCTTCACCGCAGTGACTCTGAAAAGGTAAGTAGAGGCAGTTTCCTCTCAAAAATTGTTGAAGAACTACATTCACCTCTAATTTACCAGAATAATTTACGGACATGTGGCGTGGGGACAATCAGCCTTTTTTTATGTCACATGTCCCAGACAACAGCAGGCAACACATAGTGAAAGACTAATTTTATGTTTTTTCTGAGCATAGCTGAAATCTTTTTCCATCTACTCTCTCATTCTTTGCAGTATTCAAGAAAGCTTGCCATAATCATACAAATCAGCATAGCTTATATTTATTGCCTAATTAAGAAAGAGTAATAATGAAAATGAAAAATGTCAATATAGATTTTCAGTCATATAATTCCAATGTTTCACTTTGCTAAAATGATGTAAAACACCTACCCTTATTAGCCAGGAATATGCTGAAACAGCATTTAAATAAAGACAAAACCCATGGCCAGGCAGAAAGCAAAAATGCTACAGACACCTTTTACAGTTTCCAATTCACTGCAAAGATGATATCAAAAATATAAATTTCTATTTCCATCACATTATACAATACACAAAGACCTCAGATTAGCACTCATTATATAGAATTAATCTCAAGGTATTGTTTTGAGATCTCTAAATAAAAGTACAACCTATGACTGGACAAAAGGGATATTTTGCTTGTTCCTAGACCTGTTATGTATCTTCATTTATGGTGAAAAGATGCAATTCCCTGCCTTCATAGTTATACGAAATACTGTTTACATGAGTCAAGGACCAAAACATTTCCTGTCATTATGTGGAACTGCAGCCTCAAAGATGCTGCAGTCATTTGGTAATCTAAGCATGAGACACTACTGTGTTTGAATCACAGCAAATGTTGGCACTTTGATGGAGAAAACTACATACATAAAAATCAAATTAAACTAGAAAATATTAAAGTAGCATTAAGGCTGAGACTTTAATTAACTTTCTTCAAAGTCAGACTACTCAATACATTGGAGATCCTCAGGTGGTTCATGGAAGGAGCAGAGAAAGTGAGGCAGAGATAAGAGAGATTGTAAAATTGTATAAATTGAGGTCACAGCACTGTGTAGCCCCACTGGCTTGGGAGAGGGGATTGTTCAAAGCAGGAAGGAGCTGGGAGTGACACTCAGACAGACACTGGAAAGGCAGCTTCTGCTGATTTAACACCAAACAGTAGATTAAAGGACCTACTATGTTCTTATTATTTTGGGGAGAAACAGCAGAGTCTGGGCAGGCAGTAGAAGCTTGAGGAGCAAACTCCAGAAACCTGGAAACCACAGCACAAAAAAGTAATGCAGCTGACATTTTTTAGGAGCAGGGAGTAAAACAGCTTTTACAAATCAATTTTTATTACTGTGGCTGTGATGGCAGGCACTTTCCTCAGCAGTGATCTCTCCAACACACAGTCTCTTCACTTTGAGTACATCTGTGTTCCTTCGGCACCACTGTCCAAATACAAGAAAAGGACTGCAGAAAAGTCCTCTCTTTTTCTGACATATCACAGATCTCACTCACTCCAAAGAGTGTTTCTGATGGCTGCAGAACCTGACAACTTCTGGAATTAAGGGGTAACGTAACAACAATTCCCAAATCATTCTGCTGAGCCAGAGTTGTGCTAGGGAAAGGGATGCTTGGCATATTCTATGTATAAGTTTCTCAAAAAAAAAAAAGCTGGAGATAGAGTCTACCCACCACTTCCCCCTCCCCTTCCACTTTAAAGGTACTCTGCCCTTATCTAAACCTTATTTTTCTCATATCTCACTGCCCTGTCTTATTCTTAACTTCAGAAGATCTTTGTGTTGTCCCAGGCACTGCTGAGCTCTCAAGAGAGCACACACCAACCCTGCTCACAGACAGCACCAGACCATGGACCTCAGCAGACCAGGTGACAGCCTCCTTCTGCACAAACCAACAGTTGTAAGGACTTCAGGAGACACACAGCACCCTTCAGCCAATTCCTTGACACCTGGGTCCTCCTCCCACCCCCATGTGGCAGCAGTCAGACATTTGAACTCTGTGTCTAAAGACAACATAGTACATGCACCCAATAGGGCTGCACATAAAACTTCACCATACACGTTTAACTAGCTGAATAAATTGCTCCAGCTCCAAGAACTGCTTCTTCCTCTCTTTCTACCATATGTTCACTTTAAAACAGTGAGATATAGGAGCTTGGAGCTGTTGCCTCTGCATATGTCTGCCCTGGAGCCAAAGATACACCTGCAACTCCTCCAAGTAGCTTTAAAGCATCCAGCTTTGGCACTGATAGCAACACGTCCACAGTGACATAGAGGTCCCTCTGACTAGCTCCTTTGAGTTTACACCTTAAACCCTACACAGGTTTCTCCAGCTTCTCCTCAGCTCCTCCCTGCCATGCTCAGAATGTGCTGCACCTGAACAAGCTGCTTTAAACCCTGCTGTGAGGTGTTGTGCCTCTGCTGCACTGTGGATGTACCCTCGGCGCTCCATGGCTGGCAGACTGACCCTGCATCAGGGTGAAGGAGCTGGATCTGCTCTTCCAGTTTCTGTCCAGACATCTGAGTTTGCCCAAACATTAGTTCAGAAAACAATTTCCAGGAAAGTATTTCTTCCCTAAGACACCACAGCACACAAAGCTCTAACTCTTTTTTTGATGGAGTAGGGGGATGATAATGAAGAGCAGACAGAAAACGGACTTTTTGTTCCTTAACCCTTCTCTATTCTTGACAAAAAGGGGAGCTCCTGATCATTGGTGAGAGCTATTTAGAAGTAGGGTTTTTACCACAAAAATCAACAAAACAATTTCTACTTTACCCGTGGAAATAATATCTTCAGCAGCACACTTAGAGGTGACTAACACAGCATGTTTCATTTACAGCCACACAAGTGACCACAACAAACTGTGACTAAGCTGTCTCTTTTCATCATCTCTATGCTAGCCTACCTAAAATTTTTGTCCCTCATATTATTTGAAAACAATTATTACATGTCAGATTTTCCATGTTCCTTATCACCATAATATTAGCATCAGCATACCTAGCATGGATGTCTGGGAAATTTAAAGCTCACATTCAATCCCCTCTTTACTCTTTCAGTCTTAAATTAGCAGCAGACATTGTTTATCAATATTTTAGCCTCAGATTGGCTCCACTAAAAAGGGGGGGGGGGATTTGAGCAGATGGCTGTGGCAAGCTGCATATAACAAGCGGGTGATGCACAGATATGCTTCTTCATCTACCACTGAACAAATGCTTTTGCAAAATTATGTGCTGAGAAAGGGCAAGCTCAGGCTGTGTGATAGGAACTGACTCAGGTTTTCTAATTTAATTTTTCTTTCTACACTCTCCAGACAATTTCATAAACAAAAGAAAAAGGCATGAGCTACATTCATTTATTGGGAAGTTAGTTTGACCTTATGCCTGCGTAAGTCAGATCAAAGGACTCCCAACAGCTTAAAACAAAATAATAATAAAAGAAACCCCACCACAGACAGACACACCAGAAACAGTCTCTCTGAGATGCAGCCCTTCCAGAAGTCATTTTAGTTTACAACATCATAAATTCTTATTAACAGCTCAAGTGAAAATGATGGCAATGAAAGCAGAACAGGAACATGAACTCTTCCTTCACTCTCCTTCAGCATCGAGGTGTCTGGCTTTGACATCGGGATGGGTCACCCAGGGACACGTTTTTCTGGTGCAGTGCAGCCACTGAGAGCCTACTGTGTTTTATCTGCTCCTTAAAACAGCCTGACCAGCCAGGAAGAGAATAACTGTGTGAAAAATGCCCCAACAAAGGTGAAGAGAGGGGTCAGGTTGTCCTGGACCACTCCTTCACCCTGCTGTCAGTGGACTAAAAAGTGCAGCCAGGGGAAGGTTTTAGCACACCCAGGATTCCCTGGTGTCTCCAGTATTCAAGACACAGTTTCACCTCTCTGTAGGTGCTTTTAAGCCCATTTTGAGGTAAAACAGCTCTTGGAACGCTCTTTTCCAGGCCAAGGGCATTAGCTGCATGCAGTTGCTACTGGCCTCCCACTTCAGCAGTGGCTGTCCCATGTGCTCTGCTGGCAGGTGACAGACTGGTATTTTGCCTTCAGTGCACCTTCAAATATCTACCTCACTTTTTTTCATTTATCAACAAGTAAGAATAATCACACTGGTTTCCAGTTTTGCCATTCAGTGAGAAATCCCATAAGCAGAAGTCCTCAAAGTCAAGAAAATGGCAGATTGATCCCTGCCAAAACTATAACTACCTGCCTCATGAATAATTTTATTCTCTGGGTCTGTCAATCTGGCACCTTCCAAGCACATTAAATTTATTACAGAAAGTTAAAGAAAAAAAAAGTGATGTGGTGTCAAAGTCATCTCTGAGATTAATATTACAGGAAACAGGAAAGGTGAGTGTGAGACACCAAGGGCATCCACATGCCATGCCCATCTGAATTATAGCTTTTATACCTCTGATGCCCTTAGACTGAGGTCAGGATTTTGCAGTATTGTGAAAAAAAGGTAGGTGGGCAAGGGTAGACAGAGTGAGGTGAGAAAACTTTCCCAGGTCTCCCACATGGGCCATGACTGAACCAGCAGTAGGATCCACCTGTCTCACACATTATGCCTACCTACCACAGCTGCATATCCCTGATTACTTACACCACCCTTACATTTGGGTTGAATTTCCAAAGTCCCTTATAAGAATTTAATCCATTCTTATCATAGGCTTCAAAGTATTTTAGTAGTATTAATGCTAGGATTTTTTTTTCCTTTTTTCTTTAATGGTTCCCAGCAAGCTAAAGTCAGATGCAAAGAAGAACGTGCTCCTTCCATAACATTCAAAATACTTCTAAGCAGCAGGAAAGGTTTAGCATTTTAAACGTGACAAGATGTCATAACAAACTAGTTATTTTTATGTAACTTAACAACTCCCGCAAATGCAAATAGAATTTCATATTTCTTTAGAACTACATGGGAAGCAGAAATTTACTGAAAATTGCCCAGGAGTGGTATGAAACAGCACACCACTTAAAAGGTAAGCCATATCTTTAGTTCATGCCAAACTATTGTGGCTCCTGTTCATTCATAAAAATAGCAGTCCTGCATATTGAGCAAGTCACACCTGCCTTACGTTCCCATTTCAGCTAGAAAGTTGTTTACGTTTTTAGGTCCCCCAAAGGAATTACACATATGGTTATGTCTGTTTTTTTCTTGGAACTGGAGTGGATATTCTATGAATGTGAGACAGTGTATTTGGTGAAAACATTTAAGACACATAATACCTTTTTTTTTTTACCATACCTATCTAGAAAGGTTTTAAATCTCATTTAAGAATTCTTTTTACATAACACTAATGTAACATGCAAGTTGCAGCCCAAGGACAATTTTAGACTTTTTCTATTTTCTATGTCTCCCCAAACTGCAGTTTTAACAAAAAAAATAATTTGGAAGAGAGGCATAAGCTGAAGATATAAGAGAGTTTTGAAGATACAAGCCTCTCTCAGATTTATCCTCAAATTTCCCTTATATAGTGGTATTGTGGGACACACTTCTGAGTTCAGAAATAAACCATAGAACAATTGTTTTTGGAAGACCCTCTGGATTATAGATATGGAAAAATATCTGAAAGGATCTAGAAATTCTGCATTAAAAATCTCAATCCCAACAAAAATATCTATATAGAGATACATCTTAATTGACTAAATATCAGACTGCTTGCAAGTATGGAATTGTTTGGAAAGCATCTTTTTCTTTTATCACTGCTCAGATTGTAAACTTTCCCTTTTTTATACTCAGATCAAGTTGCATGATTTGCTAATTTTTTTTTTGTAAATAAGAACATAAGTAAAACAGAAAGATATTTACTTTCACAGTCCCCTTCAGACACTTGATTGACCCTCCAGAGTCAGAGATTCTGAATGTCATGTGGGGAAAAAAAAAAAAAAAAGGAGAAAGAAA
Organism: Myiotriccus ornatus; assembly: GCA_036023395.1. Classification (NCBI taxonomy): domain Eukaryota; kingdom Metazoa; phylum Chordata; class Aves; order Passeriformes; family Tyrannidae; genus Myiotriccus; species Myiotriccus ornatus. The sequence goes on from JAYRBT010000181.1 coordinate 8,311,370, forward strand.
AATAATCTTTTATATCCACCATTCTCTATTTCAGAAAAAAACATATGTGTAATTACTGACCGTCTACCATATGCAGCATGGAAGTATTTAAGTGCTATACAGGAAAGAATTGGGATGGATAGACACAGCTGAATTCTACTGCTACAGGTAGAGAGGGACTCATCCCTTTCTCTGGGAAGAGTGACTGACAATAAATAAAAAACATTTTTGTTGACAGTGTCTGTCTACCAGTGTACTCCTGTGCAAGAAATTTCTTTTATTTCATGTCTTTTCTTTCTTCTTACAGAATCGACTCTTCTGGCAACCTCTTTCTTCTTGCAATAGCAATCAAAGAATCTGAAACTATCATGGATTGTCAGAGTGCTGCAATTAGGAAAGCTGAAAGGTTTGCTTGTCTTATGAGGATGGATTTCTCGGAATTGTTTTTGTGTGGATTTTTCGTTGGTATTACCGTGAAAAAGCCATTCAACTATTCAATAAGTGCATAATCAAAATAAAAGCATCCTGAAGTTTCTACGCAAAAGCAAAAAGGAGGAGTGATTCATACCCAGCACATATTCTTTCCTCAATATATATTTCAGTTTAGGGAACTTACATGATTTGAAGCATCTCTTACTTTTGCTTTAGTGGGAGAGGTGATTCTTAAATATTTGTATGGATCTGGAAAAAAATTGGTCAGGTGACAAAAGACACTGCAACAGGAAACTAAAGCCAGAGATGTACAGTCCCACCAAGCCTAACCATTTCACTCCTTATCACCAAAGAACACTCTCTGTTTCTGGAACAAGGAGTGAAGTTTTTGCAGTACATAGAATAGACACTGTCATTTAGATGGGGGCTAGAGTGTCCCTATCCACTTAGTAGTCAGTGGAAAATTTTGCAGCCCACCTGACTTTAACAAGAGAAAACTTCAATTTTCACTTTTTAACAACCCCAGAGTTTTGTCATCTGTTCATTTTGAAACTGAAATAGCTGAGGCTGATCATGAGTCTACTGTTTCAGGTTTCTGCTGAAGAGCAATTTGGTGTAAAATGTTCATATAATAACAAAGTATGCCACTGAAAAATCCCTTCCTGCAGTTTCAGTTCTTCCACTTCTCCAAAACAGGCACTTTTTGAACATTCTAAGCAATAATTTGATGACTATTATGAACCACTAATGACAAATATACCTCAGGCCCAATTCTTTCAGGTAAGTGCTGAAAAGAAGCTTCCCAGTACATAAACATAGAAATAGTAACTGAAATCATTAATTCACTAATATATTTGGTAAGGGAAGCAACTGGTTTAGGCAGAAGAAACCTTTGACTCCTGCCATATTAGCAGAACAAGATTAACTGCGTGAGCTCATAGGATGTCAAAAGCAAAAACCAGAGCAAAGGCTGGTATGTTTGTGTTTATATCTAATGTTCCATATATGAAGTCTCTGTGTAAAAGTGATGATCTGACAGTATGAAATTCTGTTACGATTAAATACTGCTGCCAGCTCAGGTAGCAGCTGTATGATTTTTGCCTCTGGACTCCTCAGGGTGGACACTTGGGCCTATTTTTGTAATGATCACAAATCTTTCATGTAGGAGCAACACAAGTAAATATTGAATAAACCTATCTTTAAAAATCAATGTGCATTGTGAATGCAAGGAGTTGTACTTTTATCCTAATTGCTTCCCAAACATAACATAAAATAGTCTTAAATATGACTGGTGCCCTCTGCTATAATATATATTTCAACATCTGTCTGAAGCTCATAAGTCTGGTGTGAAAATTCATAGTTTTTTGATCCATATAATAAAGTACTATAACAACAAGAAACAAACACTATTAATTCTCATGCATTTACCAAATCTGGCCTGTTCTAAAGGTTCCATGCACAAGTGCACGAGGAAGCAGTTGTGAAAATGATCCCATAAACAAGGTGTCCACAACAGAATATTTGCATGGCATGGCTTAATCTGAGCACTGGGATCTGTGCAAGCTCTGCTCAAGGTTTTCACTTGTACCCAAATGGCAAAGTCTGCATAACAATGTGGCTAAGAGAGGAAAACCATCATCATCACGTAGCTGCCTATTTTCCTTAGGGATGCACTAGCAGTGTAAGTTTAATTACAGTTCAGCTGCCCAGTTTGTGGTGCCCCTGTAGCAGCAGGAACATTTAGCTGTGCACCTGGACTGTGCTTTTAACTCACTGAGTGGAAATTCTGCAAATTTTCCACTGTGAAGATGGTTTATCATTTTTTCAGTTGGTGGCTCTTCATTGACTTCCAAACTCCTGTTTTACATCCACAGTGGGATGCAAAGAGTTGTTTTGACTGAGGCCATCTCCTGCCCCAATGGTGTGAGAAGGTGTGTGTGCTGACTGTCCACCCCCAGGCCTAGCAGCTGGGCATCACAGGAATTCATTTCTATAATCAAGGACATGATGAACGAATATAGTCAAACATGATTAATTGCTGACACTCTAATTCAAGATCATTAGCAATGAACCATTTCCAAAATCGACAAAAATAAGACTCCTGAAAAAGGGAATCCTTCTGAATTGTGCTTACTCCATCATCTTTTGCAGGTGCTTGTGAAGAGGGAAAATAACACTTGCCCAGCTGTGGTTTATGACTTCCTGAGCTTTTTTTTTATTTTATGGAATACAGTTGTTTGGTTGTGTGTCTAAAACCATAGCGTTAATTGTTTAATGTTACAGTGTTAATTAGAGGTTCTCTACCAGGGACTACTTCACCCCTCTCATATGCAGAGCTGATTAACTTCTAGGTATGCATTATACTAAAAGGCATATAAATTAACATTCTAACATTTTATAATTATATTATGCATTAACAATATCACACTTAATTGCAATAATCACAATGACATTGCATGTGGGTGGCACTACAACTTAGTAGATTTTCATTTTTCAGCCATGGGACTCATGATCTAAATTTCAGCAACTCCTCTTCAATAACTGATCTAATGTTGTGTTTTTCTCTGAAGGCCACTGCTAGCTATCCTGCAGAAATTCTTTGATTCACAAATGGAAGCTTCGAGTTTAAGTTTCTTTTTCAGATGAGATTCCTACCACATGCAGAGATGAGACAGAAGGTCACTGAGAGCAAACTGTGCAAGCTCAGGGGAAAAAAAACACCCCACCACTATAAACATGCTTGCCTTTTATTGTTAGTCTGCTGTATTTCTTTGATAGATCTTTCAAGCAGTAAATGTTATTGATGTCTAGATCTTATCTTGTTTCTGGCTTATTGTTACAATGTCTAGTCTTCCTGTAACTCAATTACCACTACATCCTACTAAAGACATGCTTGAATGTTTGGCTGACCTAACATCAATACTTCTTGATTCTGCTCCTCCTCCCCTGAAAGATCTTCCTCTGATAAATTATTTAGAGACTCACTGATTTTGTACTCAGTCCTAATCCACCCTGCTCCATCTCTGAATGTAGAATACCCCAGGTAGTATCTCAGCAGGCACGAGGATGTTAAGGTTTGGTTCTTGGAAACCTGAAGGATGCCATCAGTACCCAAATGCAACAGATGGGATTTTACAGTTAATACGTAGATACTAAAAATTCTAGTAGTCATCATCTTTCTTTAAAAATTCACATAAACTATTTAGTTTTACATTAAAATTTCTCCTACATGCAACAGACAGATGATCTAGCAGTGTCATCTTTCACCAATCTGGTACACAACTGGCCCAAAAAAACAACTAAAAGAAGATGTCCTGAACACATAAAACAGAATTGAGACAGATTTCATGTGTGTGAAGCCTGAAGGCAAATCTTGCAAACATTTTACAATGGAGAGAAAGGACAGAACTGACTGTCCTTCCTAAGGACCTTTAGAGACTCCACTTACCTAACACATCCCTTGTTCAGGGAAGCAGTTGAAGTTATCCAATGTGTCTAAAACAGTTTCCTAAGGAAGTTCTTAAAAGCAAAGTTAATATATTTTCTTATAATAGTTAATAGTGCCCGTGGCTATGTTTGCATGCACAAATGTTTGTTATCTACTCCGCTGCCAGCACTGTTCTTTGCCTAAAGGTCACACACTGAAAAAACATGATGATAATGGTGTTATTGCTCCTTTCTGTCTTCACTCCTAAGCAGAGAGAAAGGAATAAGTTACTAGAATATTTTTCCATGACTATATATATATCACAACTGCCTTGAGAAATTCTTGTAGGGTTATCTCAGAGAATTCTTGGGACAAATACATACAGTTTAATGGGTTTGGTTTTTTTATTATTGCTGCAGAGAACTGCAGAAACCCATGCACCCTGACACAGGGAGGATGCAATTCCACAGCCCAGAGTCCCTCAGTGAAACACTGCTCAGGATTGAGAGAAACCATCCCTGATGATGGTCTACAGGATCGTGCACAGCAGGTTTATCGTGTTGCTCAGTAACAGCTGAAAACACCGTGGCTCCATTGCAGTGCAGTTGGTGCTAGAACAGCCAAAAATCAGGAGGCCAAGATATAATCCTTAACTGCACACTGCAGCCCCTGGATGAGGGAGAAAACTATCTCCTCTCCCAGGAGCCTGCAGGAGTTGATAACGTCTGTGATTACCACAACCTTATTCATGTGTTTGGCCTTTTCAGATTCATCACATTCTTATCTGAAATTAACATTTCAACCTGACTTTAGAAAAAAGTAGAAGCTATTTTTCTTTATGCTTATTCTTTAAAAATTTAAATTTTGTGACTAGTAATGAATATAAGATTAAGTATCTGATCTGAGAAGACGTTTTTCCTGATACTTTCTTATTTAATATAAAAATGAATCTGTGGGTGTTTTTTTTGAAATGAAAAATTACTCAGGTGCCTTAGAAACCTACTTCTTTGGAAACATGAGAAATGCCTGTGTTACCTTCAGAAATTCAATTTAGTTCTTCAAGTCACTTGGGCACATTTGAAAATATTACCCTTGATGTGACTCTGGACAGAAATAGATTAGTGTCTTCACCAAACAACCCTGTTGAAATCAAACTTCTGTAAAGTTCTCCATTTAAAAAAAAAAAAAAAAAACAAAACTATTTTTCCTAAAAAAAAAAATAAAATCCAAAAAACAGTTTTCATTTCTTTGATTAAACACACATTATGGATTATTGCCAAGACAAAGATAGTTTCAGCTAAGCTTTAAATCTCAGTTTTCCGTTTTAGAGGGTTATTACATATAGCCTTTTCTATATGAATTACTCTCATTTAGTCATAATAACTCTTTCATTTGCTCAGATTTGAAGAAGACAGAATTTAAGCTGTTTAAATCTGAGGGCATGAACAAAACCCTAGCAAAGGAATCCCTCTCCATATGAAGAGGTTATTAAGTAATTGGCCATCTCTGTTCAAGTCATTGCAATGATTGTTCTTTACAGTTATTACCCTGTGCTTTCAGTTTGCATAATTTTTCCATTTAATACAAGTAGAAGATAACTCACCAAGTTGGCAAACAGTGTTCTGATTAGCAAAAACATTTTGAGCTAAGACAAACTCAATGCAATTATTAGTATAATCTTATTACTATGATAAATCTTTAGACAAAGTTCAGGCAGGAGCCAGTAGCCTCTATATATAATACTAAATTTAATTACACCTACTTCGACCATTAAATGAGAAAACCTGGCTAGGCTGGGAGTTTGTGGGTATTTAAGGAATAGCCAAGAGAGCTGACAGGTATTAATCCTGTCTTCCTGTTCTTCCTGCATAGGTTTGGCAAGTCATGAAAAAGAGAATTTGCTGGAGACAGAAGGATGAAAGGGACATGTTACAGCTCCCAGGCTGTTTAATTCCATGTATTTAGTGTTCCTGGGATATGGGACCAAAACCCTCCCTTGGACGGTGTCACAGGTTGCTGTGTGTCACTGAGACACTGATGTTTGTCCACTCCCAGGTACAACCACACGTACCCAAGGCTGCTCTGTTGGTTCTGCACTG